>JAQQAC010002629.1:475526-717319 GCA_029783875.1 Phataginus tricuspis | reverse complement strand
CCCCCCATTAGCATGCCCCCCATTAGCATGCCCCCCATTAGAAGTTGGTGCCATTACTTATTTGCTCCTCCCAGAACCCTGTGGTGGGTCCCCTGATATCCCACTTCATCTCCCAAATCCAATCAGCTATTACCAAGTGCTTTGATTCTACCTCTAAAATATATCTAAAATCTATCAACTTCTCTCCAACTCTAGTCCCACCACCCTTGCACAAACCATCATATTCTCTTTTCTGATCAGCTCAGCTCCTACCAACGAGTCTTTTCTCTTCTCCGTTCAATCCATTGTCATTACAGTTGTCATGTTCATGCTTTTTAAATGCAAGTATCACAATGAAACACTTCCACTTAGACTGTGTCAATGGCCTCTTTTACCCATAAAAGTCTAAAAGTTTTAGCCTGAGCCCTAAGATCCTGTGTGCCCCCTTGCTTGGTTCTGCAAACTCATTGCCCACCCATCTGCCCTCACCGCATTCACTGCAGCCACGTGGTGCCAGCTTCAGGTTGCTCTTGCCCACGACCTCTTCATTTGGGGTTCTCTTTGCCTGGAAAGAATTCTTTACCCGCTCACCAGTCCACCTCAGGCTGATCCTTCAGGCTGCCTCAGCTGGGGTGCCACTTCCTCGTGGGAACTCGCCTGACCTTCCTCCATGAGTTCGGACCCCAGTTATGTGTTTTTAGAATAAATCATACTTATCACCATTTTATTCCAGCAACTAGCATGTTGCCAGGAGCATAACAGGCACTCTAAGAATATTTGTTGAGTGAATGATATAGAGGGGAGGAAACTTATGATTTTCTGAAAGATTTATATTCAAAAGATAAAAACACTGAATAAGAAGGGCTTGGACTCCTAAGGCTTACCAATGTCTAGTCAACATGCAATTCAGCTGGTGCCCTGTATGTAATAGTCCATAAAATATATCTCTGACTTAAGCTAGAACACCCCAGAAACAATGTAGCTAAGTTAGTTCAGTTGCCCCTTGCAGAGTGTATATAGTTTGACCATAAAACATTTTGGAACAATGCCAGCAACCTAGGGCGAACTGCCCAACAGAGGCCAGCAACTGAGAGCCCATGCTCTGAAGTCAGGCACTGGCTGTAATCTTGATCTTTGAGGTTCATAAGTGATAGCTCTGAAACCTCACTGTATCTCCTGGAGGATACATTTGAAAAAGGAACTGAAAATTTGTATGTTGTTTTACTCATGCGGGCCCATTGTGTTTCGGGGAAGAGGGGACAAAGAACCTTCGTTTTAAGACGATATGTGCAGCTCTTGAATAATTGATATGTTTATAAGCCTTGCAAATATAGTAATTTACTATAGTTCCCTCTTTACCATGTACACTAGAAAGCTGAAATCGAATTACCCATCTACTTCTAGGACAGGAATCTGCAGCCTATGTTCTGATACTGACCTCACTTTGAGTTTAATGCTTCTTCCTGCTGTAATTTTCCACTGGGCTCACTTCTTTGGGTTATCTTAAACTTACTTATAGTATACATATAGGTACTATATACATCTTCCTTCAATGCAAGATCCAAAGTTATTTTTTAAAAAGTAAGCAAATATGACTGAAACGTGTGATTGTGAACCATGAAGAATGGAGATTTAGTATGTCCAAGACAAGTCAGCAATAAAAAAGAGATATCAGTTAAGATGGCATCTCAACAGGCAATGAAAAATAATCAACAGACTTACCTTGGTAAAGCCAGGGGAAAAAGTAAAAAAGTGATAGAGATAGAAAGCATACAGGCTCCTGACTTAAACAGTAAACAAAGCAAGCACAGGGCCTTTCACCTCATAAATTGGCAGTGGTTCTTCTAAACTCTAAGACCCAATACTTGAGAGCCATGGAACCAGACACTCTTATGCTAATCACAGGAGAGCAAGGTGGTGCAGAAGCCACGGGGAACAATTTATAAGGCATATCAACTGCCTTAAAAACTTCCACACCTAATTATCCAGCAATTTCTTTCTGGAAATTTATCCAAAAGAAACATGCATGAATGTTTTAAAAAATGTATCTTCAAAATTATTCATTGAATAATTTTTTATGATATAAAAAATATACATGAATATCCTACATACCCAAGTAATTAACAATTTATCATATCTGAGGACTATGGAATTCCAAAAAAACCTTTAAAAATAATATTATAAAATAATGTTAAAGCCATTGAATGATAATTATTATATAGTAAGTGAAAACCAAGTTATAAAATAATAGGTAGACACTAGCCAATTTATGTTAAATATATTACTAAATATATGTTTGAGATACATTTATGCATAAATTATTTATGTATAGAAATATATATGAAAGTATTAAAATTAGCTTCGAATTGTGGTATAAATGAGTTATTTTCTTCTTTCTGAATCAATATTAAGATAAATATATTTAAGCAGTTGAAGAAGCTATAGGAAAAGTATTCTTGAAATTGAGTATGTCCAAGGATAACTAATCCAACAGCTATTTCATGAAATACAAAGGCACTATCTTAGGCATGGAAACAAAGCAAACAGTGAATAAAATACAGTCTCTATATCAAGGGCCTAAATTCTAGCATAAGCTCATTGCATTTAAAATCTTATGTAGCCTACATTCTATTTAAAATTAAAACTTATGTTCACCAAAATAAAACTGAGCTAAATTAATAATGAATTAAAATGTTTGAGGTTCAAGGTGGAACAACACCCACGGGAGCAGCGGAGCTGTCAGGGCGGCAGCTGAGGCTGGTCTGAGCCGCGTCCCCTGCCACATCCATGGGGACGGGTCCGGCCTGTGGGCACCACACCCACAACCTCTGGGCTAGACCAGAGCGGGAGTCAGGGCACCCTTGAGCCTCGGTCTGGAGCCAGGAACTCAGTTCCCATCCCTGGGCTGAACCTCGCCCTCCAACCTCTGCCTTCCCAGCTGGTCCTTTAGTTAATAGTTCAAGAACTGGAGCCAGACTGGCAAAGAAGAGGAGGCCTAAATCCCAGGAATTCCTGCTCCTCTCCCGACCCCTCTGCTGCTCTGCCTCTGCCCATTTGAACGACCCTGGCTAGTCATACTCTGAAAGCAGTGGGCACCTGAACTCAGTGGGTGTGGCTTTGGGGCACCATAGTGCCAGGGATCTAGGGTCTTCCCTGAGCCACCTTTAATGAGGCGTACCACCTTTCTCCCAGCCCCGGGGGCTTCCCTGGGCTCCCTACCCTGCTCAGCACACTCATGAAGTTCCCTGAATCCCAAAAGGTCCTTCCTCATGGTGCTTGCCTAGCCCTCTGAGCCTGACCAGCCCAAAAAAGATGCACACCACACTCTGCTTTATGCTACCCTGGATGTGATGGGAAAGTGAATGCCTGAATCCATGCCACAGGGTCTGTATCAGTAAGTGGCCAGTCAGGAGACAGAAGCCATATAAGTTTTAACAAGGAGAATTTAATATAACTATAATAACTAGGTTGGAGCTTTCAACCCTGGAGATGGTGGAACAAAAGGAACAAGTTGGGATTATTAAAACTTAGAAGCTTGAAGATGTGGATGTGGGACCCAGACCTATAAGAAGGGAACATTTCTTTGTGGGTGATGTCTCTGTAATGGGCACAAGGAACTTTGTTCTGCAAGTTGGGGAAATTACAAACTGGAATCACATATTACAGGGGTGAGCTGCTACAGGCATAAAGAAGGATTACTAGATGATCTCAAAGCAACAGGAGGCAGACAGGAAGGCCAAGACTCTTCTTTCCATGGTCCAGGCTCCCTGTACTGCCCCCTATTGTCAGAGCCTAACAAGGGCCAGCTGGAGCAGCAGAAGTGTGGCTGCAGAAAACCTGTCCTTCCATCACACATGAGGGTATAAAAGAGTGGGTTGGGAGCTGAAAGACATTATCTTAATAACTGACACAGTCTGAGCAGTTCTTCGCATCTTCTTGACTCTGCGTCAATAGCACATGCCTGGAAAGTCAGAGAATGAAGAGCTTGATAAGCCTTTTTATCATAGTCTTGGTAATAGCACTTTTAGTCCTACAGAGCCCTGCCTATATCCAAACTCTTCCAAGAACGGATCCCTTCTTCTCTGGAAAGAGCCAACAGGATGCCTCATTTTTCAAAGATCTTCCTGGACAGCTGTATCTGGAAATCAGTCAGTGAGATGAGACTATAGCGTTCCCTAAATCCTGGCCAGGAATCCATCCCAAATCCCCAGGCACCAAGGAGGGACTAAGTCCTGAGTCAACATTAATCTAGAGCAATCTCATCCTTTCCACCCAGGAAGAAAAGCTAGAGGCAGAGGATGCCCTAATGTACAACTGATGTTGGCAGAAGATATGATGCTCCAGAAGGTGGGCATAAAAAAGATTGTTCCAAATCTTCATGCTCCAGTGGATGTTTTCTGTCTTCCATGGCTCCTTTGAGGAAACAGGAAGATGTAGACTTCTGCAGCAGACTAGCCCAGAGGACTTTGTCAATGACAAGACTAAAGCTTAGTCACGTGTGTGCTTCTTACAACCACTGGGGCAGTCTTCCCTATGACCATTGCATAGGTCTGTGCTGGTGCCAGGCAGGTGGATACACCTATAGTTCTTATGTCTTCCTTGTCAGGGAAAACCAAGTAACAATCCAGTGAGGGATAGGTGCTATTATACCAGCTGATCCAGGAATCATCCGTGTGCCTCTGACACTTCTATTAAGTCTTGGCACCTATGAAACTCTTGAAATGCCCTTAGTCCCATGATCTCCAGTCACCTATGTTTCTGCTTTTTTAACTACGAATGGGAAAGAAGAGCTTTGTATTTTAAAAGCACCCTTCCACCTTTGTCTTTCAGCCCTCGTAATATCTTGTTCCAGTAAACACCCAGGTATACCAACATTTCCCTCTCTTTCTAAATATGCAACTTGCCCACATTAATTTTAAGTAGAAAATATTAACAATAAAAAAGATTGACCATGGTGACTGTTAATGGTGGTTGTATTTATTTGGATAAATAAGACTATTCACTCTTTTTTTGCTACCTTCTTTTGCAGTACACTTAGAAATGAAAAATACATTATGTTGCTAAATGCAATGATATCATAGATAATCCAGGGTGAAAATGTCCAATTACTGACTTTTCTAGTTTATCAACATGGTCTATTTATAAAAGCCTTAGTTTTTAGACTTCATTGCACTGAATTATTCTGTTTTTTAAATGATGGATTAGAGCTCTTAACATTATTTTTCCCCAAACTCCATCACAGAGCAATTCAAAAAAATACTTGCATAGGAAAATTCCTTTCCAACATGACCTGGAGAAGAATAGTTCTTTTTCACTATCCACATAAACAACACTCTACTCGTGTGGACAGTATCTACCAAATGGGATCAATGCCTGGCCTTCTCACTCCCCCAAAATATGCACACACACACACACACACACACACACACACACATGCATATACACACACATACATACATGAACAAGTTCTTTTCCAATATCGCAAACCTCTAGCTAGAAGAAATGAGAGCAGGAGAAAGTACAGTGCCGTAACCAACTCAGCACTGAATGGTACAGGCTCAGGATCTTTGAGACACAGTTTTAATATTTTTATCATTGATTCCATCAAGCCTCCTACTTCTTTTCAAAAGGCGTCTATTTCTTGACTCAAAGTCAGAGAATATCATGTGCTGAGCCTTTAAAGATATTTCCTTATTAGTGTTCCATCTACCTCATAATTAATGACAATTCCTCCCAGATGCTGGCCTCAGGCTGTCGGTTTTTGTTCCCCATGTTGCTGAGTGCATTTTTCTGTTACTTCAGGCATATTTTAATGAGAATTTCAGAACACTCCTATCAGTGGCTCCTGTCAAATTCTATTTTGGATTAGCAATATAATGGAAAAGCTACCCATTCAAGAGAGCACTGATCCCTTTTTAAGCCCAGGTAAAAACATAATTAATTATAAGTAAGAACATAAGAAATAAGAAAAGGAAGATAAAACAAAATGTTACTCAGGGGATTTGAATAAATAGAGAAACTATCCTCCTGGATGAGAAAACCTTATGGTATATTGCTCAAAGCCAATTTTTCTCCAAATAATTGATGAACTATGTTTCCAACCAAATTTTCACCTTGCATTCAGATGTTCGTAAGGTTTATCTTTTGAAACCTGACATGAATCTACAGTCATATGGACATATGACTGAAAATAAAATAGGTGAATCTGTCATTTGATAAAGATAAAAATCAAACCAATAGAGAAAATGTTGCATTATTTCAAAAATTTCAAAAATACCAGCCATCACAGGATATGACATGACATTATATTCCTTCACTAAGCCATACAGTAAGAAAATTTTAAAATGAATTGAAGTTTGATGGTTTACAGAAACTGAAACAATAAATCTGCTAAAGTTAAACATAGGTAAATATATAATTTTCAAGTGAGGAAGTTCTTTCTAGACATATAAACAAAACAAATGCACTAGATAGTTAATTACGTGAAAGTAACTTTGTGCAGCATGAAATACCATGAACACATCAAGGATGAAGAGAAAAATGAGGAAATTTTTGTAAATTATGACAAATGGTTCAAAACCTTTTCCTATAAAGGTTCATATAAAAAATAACTTAAAAATAAAGGGGAGGAAAAATAATTTTCCACTCTCCTTCTAGGTTCTTGGCTGAGACCCCCTGTAATAAAAGATAGATTAACAGGAAAAACCATAAGTCTAAAAACATATATACCTGTTGCATACATGATGGACACTCAAGAAAACTAAGTAACTCCCCCAAATGTCCTAAGCCACCGCCTTAAGCATCATCTCCAACTAAAGAGAAAGATGTTGGGGACGACAGGGGGGCCCTAATGAGAGGTAAGATTGTTATGCAAATTTAGGCCTTGCATTCTCCAAGAAATAGAGTTTCTCGAGTTTTGGTCCTCCTCCTCTCCCTGTTACAGAAAAGGAGACACCCTTATGAATTCAGACTTCAGAGATAAACGTAAATATCTCTCACAAAAGGGTAAGTTCTACTTGGTTTTCAGAGCTTCTCCAGTGTCTGCTGTTTTTGTTAATCATAATCAGACAAAAAAATCCCTATGCCAAGGAGACCCCATATTTTGGGACATCAAATTCTGCTCTTTTTCAACATCATAAACATATTTATAAAATAATAGGCCATTATGAAACAAGACCACATTTTAAAACAACCAGCCTTCCAGAAATGAAAAATATTGTCATTCATCTTTAATGCTTAGTGGATAGTTTAAATCCTATACTAGATCCAATGATTTTAATACAGTTTTATGTAAAATATATCTGAAGAAATTATCAGGAAGCAGTGTGAAGAGATAATGAGATTGGAAGTATGAAAATAAGTTTGAGAGACATGGCAATTGAAAACAAATTTTTAGCATATATTCAAGAGGATTTTTCAAAAGAAGACAACCTAATGGAAGTGAAAAACAAAGCAATATTTTAAAAGATAATATCAGAAGTTTCTGGAATTTATGAAAGACACAAGGCCTCATATCAATCAAGCACTGTGAATCCTGGGCAGGACAATGAAGAGAAGCCATGTCTAGATCTATCACACAAAATTTCTGAATATCAAAACCAAGGAGAACATCTCCAAAACAATTACAGAAAAAGTCAGATTTCCCACAGATGAGGAATAATTAGACTGAAGTCACACCTCTCTTAAACATCAGTAGAGAACAAACAAATATAAAATAATCTCTCTAAAGTGCTGAGGAAAAGTTAACTGCCAAGAGAGGCGGTTTGAAGGAAGCTGAAGGAAAAGTGAAAATGACAACATTGCAAACAAAGTCTGAGTTTGCCACTCAGGATGCAAGAAATACAAAAATATTTTAATATGAAGGAGCTAGAATTCAGCAGCCAAGTATGGCTATGAGGCAGAGAAAGAAAAGGTAAGCAAGTAATTTTTGTTCAACCCAAATAATTGTTAACTTATTTATTTAATTATCATTTATTAAATTGAAGAAAGTAAATACACAAGCTGAAATGAAAGTGTTAGACACAAAAAGCGTGGACTAATGGAAAAGACAATGAGAAATCAAACTTTCTATGTTCTACACAAGAGGAAGGTATTGGTTAACTTTGGATTTAGTTAAGTCAAAATGTGGATATAAATTATCAAATAGTAGAACTGTAATGTTTAACTTCTAAATTAGCAGGCGGTAAAAGGAACACAAAGCTTGAACTGAAGTAGCAAAGATAAACACACAGGTGGGAAGGACACACAATGTTGTAAAAATAAAAAGCCACTGATGAGAAAGTTTCACCCCAATGTAGGTCAGCTCCTATCTTTGGTGACTGAGGAAAAGGAGTAGAGTGTGGAGTGAGGAAGAGTGTGTTAAGTCTACCTGAAGAATCCTTTGTACTAAAATTACGAAGAGAATGTAACAAAAACATTCACATTTGCTAAATCTGGGTAATAAATAAATAGGTCATCATCATTTTATTTTCTGTACTACGTTGATACTTTGAAATAAAAATAAAAGCAAAAGAAAGCTATTTCTGAGATACTGCTAATTAAAAAAAAACTAAGTATAACATACTATGATCCCATCATTAAAGATGTGCATTTATATTTATGTATATTTATATGTATATATTCCATTAACCATTCTGTAGCAGTCATTAAGGATATCCTTATTTTAAAGAGAAGATAAAGAAACAGTAGCTGTTTGCTTCCCTGAATAAAAAAATAAAGTTATTTCTCTTTAACAGTTCTCTGTGCAGGGTCTACTGATATTATTTATGAACCTGGCAGAGCAGGCATGCAAAAATAAATAAATAAAATGTATTGAATGTAGAAGTATAGTAAATTTCTATAGTAAATAATTTAACAGAACTATATGTGACCTTGAACAAGCAACCTATCATTGTCTAGATTTTCTTTAAAGAATGTCTTTCATTGGCTTTGCTATCTGCTCAAGGCCATATACCTAGTTAATTGCAAAACTGAGATAATTACCTATATCACCAAACTCAACTACCTTTCTTTCCACTCTATCATATGTTGATAGTAAAAAAATGTATATATATTTAGATATTACCAAAGACAAAACTAGAGAGGTAAAGAGATTGATTTTATTCAGGCTATTGTAACAGAAAGAACTCTAGACCCAAGGATCAGAGTATCTGGCAGAGTCGTTTTGCTTTAGATTGTTATGTGGAGAGAAGGCAGGTTACAGGCGGGGTGATTCATAGTTAGGGTTATTTTGCAATCAGGGAAAGCTTCAGAAGCTGAACAAGACATGCTGATCTCTGTGTCTAGCTAGTTTCAGGGGAAATTAGCTCTGATGTTAGCTATACACTCATGATATAAAGAATAGGAGGTTGGGAAAGGGTAAAATAGAAAGTCTTGGTATGGCCTTGTCCGCAGATCCAGCCAAAAGGAGAAAGGGCTGCTTGGAAGCTTATCAGTATGAAGGTGTAAGTCAAATACACATTTAACTTGTACTGTAGTAAAAAGAACTATAGAAACATGGTTAACCATGAGGTCTTGATTTCAGATTCCTTGGCTTAAATTCTCAACTCTGCTAACTGGTTATATGACCTTAGGTGAGGTACATAGCCTCCCTACAACTTGCGTTGTCTACCTGTAAAGGCAGAATAATAACAATACTTATTTCTACTGTTGAGGATTAGTCAAAACAGAACACAGAATAACAATTTTGTAAATCTTAATAAGCATAAATACATACATTTAAATCTCATGATCAAAGACAAATTTAATGAAAGCATTTCAATGTAATATTGTGGTGTATATTTCCATTCCAGACTCTCCTTGGCAATCAGTAAATATTTTTACATATTTAAGGGTATTCTACCTTCTATTTTCTCCAACATTTTACTATGAAAATTTTTAAATAAAAAAACTGATATGGTTATACAGTGAGTACCCATATCCCTTCCCCTAGATTCTATAATTAATATATCATTATATATGATATATCACATCTCTATGTAGCTATCCACCCATCAGTAGATATTTTTTACTAAATGCATTTCAAAGTGTGTTTCAGACATCAGTACATTTGACGCTTAAACACTTCTGTACACGTCATTAACTAGACTTCAGTATATGTTTATACCTCTTTTTCTAGTTTCTACTTTTAACATATAATAGCTTACTTGGTTTTTTGCAGGATTTATAAGTGTTGGTCTCTCACAAATTTGTGTTTTTTCAAATTTTCATATATTGGATAATGTTTACATTTCCTGTCAGCAACATTCTATTATATTCTAAAATGACAATAACTTACACATGGAAACCATTGCTGTCTGCTTATCAGCCCTCTCAGAAAGACAGAGGACATAATTTTTCATCAAAAATATCATTCTTAGAATTGCATAACAAACATCCAGCAAATTCATCCCCAAATCCCAGATTGGCTTTATTCAAATTAGATTTAGCTTAGGTTGGGGTTTATTGGAAACATTTTCCTAGGGGCATCTTAAAAAGTGTCAGATTCTAGAGCTTTTCAACTGGTGAAATATAAGATGACACAGTTTTATACTAATTGGATTTTCTGCATGTAGGTTAAAGAAAGCATTCATTCTTAACAATTTAGTGTCACTGAATTTGCTAATTTAAATTAACATTATTTTTTCTTTCTAAAGTAATAGATGCTCACTATGGAACCAATTGAAAATACAAAAATGCACTTATAATCCAAATGCCTAGACATAACTAATATTAGAACTTCGATATGCTTCCCAACTTTACATATTCACACAATGAAGTTTATTTTTGTATACCTGTTGTCACATCAGTAAAAACTGCTACGTGGATTGTCATCTGATTTGAACGACATGTTTAGAGATGGTCAGACTTAATAGATAGGCTATGTATACTGCAGACATGAACTTTACTTTGAAGTACCTTAAGAACTACCTGAAAAATATGATAGGCTATTTTCAAAGCCTAAAAATCAGAAACACATGAGGTACCTCACGTGACTACAGCACAGACAAATCCTGCCATGCATATTAAGATACTATGGACAGAGGAAAGCGCATTTTTTTACATGTGAGCACCAAACATAAAAACAAGGTAGGCAAGTGATTTGAAATTGAACTACTCTTCACGAGGACCAACCCTGTATTCTGTCCCAGGGTAAGTAGTAACAGGACCTTACTTTAACTGTTTGATAATTATTTGGAGTATTTCCTAGAAAACCTAATAATGTGTATATGTGTATTTAAATGTGTTTGTTATAAAAAATTTTTTACAAATAAAAAGTAAGAAGTAATTTTCTATGGAAGTTATTATATTAGTTAGAATTAGTTGTACCTGAATACTATAGAAAAATCAAATTAAAATTGGTAAAATTCACAGGATTTTATTCCCTCAAGTAAATAACTTCAAGGTCAACATTCTAGGGCCTGGTACACAGTAGTTTCAGGGGCTCCAGCTATCACGTCAGATAACAGGGAAAATAAAAGGCATAAGAGAGTATAACCCCACCAATTTAAAGCAAATCACAAAAGTTGCAAACTATTTCTTCTCATTATCTTACTGTCCATAAATGTTGAAAATAAGCTTGAAAAATGTAGTATTTATTCTGCTATCTATTCTGAGATAGAAGAGAATATCAGATATTGAAGAACAGTAAAAATCTGCCATAGTCCACTTTGATTCTTGTGTCTGCTCTTGTACTCAGTCTTCTATCCTGTGTAGTTTTGGTTGGGGGATGTGAAGAAAACTCAGCTTCACACATATGTGTAGTTGGAAAATGAAAAAGTATTTTAATAGTCTTTTCAGATAACTGGGTATTCTTTGATGCTTAGTAAGTTATAATTTCTTAAAGTGTTGCTGCAAAGTGGACTCTGAAGTCATGTCAATGCACTTTGTACACCTGGGAGACAATAAGAATAAAAAAGTCAAATAATGTTCTCTTCTAATTACAAAAATATTTTTATTTTGGAGATGCTCTAAGAGGGTTTCAGGGGTCTACCAGGGCACTCAGAACCATTCATACAGAGATAATCTTAATTTTGTCTTTAACTCAAGTATGAATTTTAATGTCTTTATCACTCAAAGACTTCACCAATTCCATTTCTTCTTGTTTAGAATATACAATCATTTGGGATTTGCAACATTGGAAGTTTTAAACTTTCTGCAACATTTTTATTCCATCTCTTTTTTGCTTGTAAAACTGTCAATTCCCTCCTGTGCTCATATATGTCTTGTAACTTACTGCCAAATATCACCAACACTGACCAGCACCTGCTACTGTTTTATAACCTCTTCCTCTACAGACACCATCATAACAAGCATACAATATGCCTCTAAAACTGCCAAAAAAGTTAAAAGCTTTAGCAAATGTTTGGCCACAGAAAAACATATATTACAAACTTTTCCAGGCTCATTATAATTTTTCTTGCTACCTGTCTCCTAACCATAAGGAAAAGCCCCATCTTCCAGGCATTGCCCTCCCCAGGACTAGTAGTTTTATCTGTCAAGATAGGATCAATTATGCTGCAATAACAAAGAAAACAATATCTCACTGGCCTGAATAAACAAAGGGTCATTTCTTCCTCACATTATAAGTCACACTTAAATCACCAATGTGCTTTTATACTGTACGGTCACTCAAAGACCCAAACTGTGGAATTTCCATTTTTGATGCAGCCATCTCACAAGCTCTCTGGAATGCTGCAGCAAGGGAAGAATGCCTCACACTAGGGATTAAAAGCTTCAGGCTGGAAATTACGCCACTGGCCAGAATTAATCACAGGGACCCACCAACCCCTGGAAGGCTCTGAAGTACAAGAATGCCTTGTATCTGGACTGAGAGGAAAACTGATTGTAGGGGAGGCTAGAGGACATTATTTATTGTTTGTTCCAATTTACAAAATTAGTTTAAACATTTTAAATCTTAACCTATGTTCATAAATTTAATATTCAATTTCTTTTTTGATCAATCCAATTATCCATTTGACAAACATTACTGAACCCATAAATAAGTTTTACAAATATGGTGAATTCAACTTTTATCATTATGGCAATCCTTAAAATTTCTTAAGTAGTCTAACAATGTATATAAAATAATATTTCATTTTAAAATATGACTTCTACATCAATTACTAAACAGTTGGCAGTTGTAATTACAAGATTAATCTAATTCCCTTAAACAAAACTTAAAAAATCGTTTTCTGACTATAATAAAAAAATATTAGAAAACAATTATAAATAATTCCAAATCTCTGGGGGAAAAAGATGCTAATTTTCTACGGAAACTATTATCTCACCTCAGACTGCTCAGAACTTCATTTCGAACATTTTTGTTTTTGTCTTCTCAGCTTGAAGAAGTGTTTTAATTACCTGAAACACCTGCTGAGTAAACAACCAGATTTTCATCTATGATACCGACAAAATGTACTGAGGCCTGGTTATATCTATAACAGTGATTCCAGCACAGAAACTTGGCAATGATAACCTAGACCACATTCTAGGATTTGAGTCATAAATTAACTTTTATCTCAGATTAGAATCTCTAACTCTCACCCAGGCAGCTCCATGACTTGATTAGACTCTAGTTAGTGAATCTATAGACTGGGTTACTCTACTTTGAAATCTTTCTACATTCTATCTAATCAGTGACAATTAAAAGTAAAAAGCATCTTACTAGATGTGACCCACAAGGCTATGTTGCCTGCATGGTAGCCTCCTAAGATTTGACAGTGTGCACCTAAGAGCAGAATTTCAAAACGTATGAAACAGAAGTAACACAACTGCAAGGAGAATTTGATAAGCCATGATTACACTGAGAGATTTTAAACACATATCATAGCAAATAGTAGCTTGGACAAAACATTCAAGAAACTAAATTTGGAATTCACAACTATTAGTTGGTGTAATGACTATATTCAGCACCAGGAGCTAGAATTTAGAAAATATGCATTCTTCTCAAGTACATGTGCAATGCAGAGAAAACTATGTGTCATGCCATAAAAGAATGAACAATTTCAAAAGAACTAGTATCATAAATACCTATCTTCTAATCATAACATAATTTAGAAATTGAAAACAAAAAGTTAAAGAAAATACATTAAGAAATAAATGCACATACACAGACAAGCACACAAATTTACTCACAAACTTCTTCGGTTACACATAACACGGTAATGTACCAAAGCCCTTCCCCCACCCCACTCACCAGAGGGAGGAAGGAAATGGAGCAGGGAGGGAGGGGAGGCCTGGGACTGCTGAACACCCAGCCCTGGAGATCTGCTCTGGGAACATGAGCCTACATGACACGGTGCTATGGAGATTAGTGCGGTTGGAGAGCTAAAACAGGCAGAATACTTGGAGACAGTGAGATTCCAGCCACTTATAGAAAACAGGGATCCACATCCAGCTGCTCTGGGACAAAAGAAAGGCAGGAAGTCTGAGAGACTTCCTAACAGCGAGAGGGCTGATAAAGGAGCAAGGATTGCTGCTCAGGAGAAAGGACAGGCAGACAAATTTGTCCAAGTGCATTCTGCCCAGCAGGTTGGGAACTTTCAGAAGTTTCAGGCGCTCTGTCCCCCTGGCTGGCTACACACCTCCAAGGCCCCCCACTGTGATATGAAGTCTGCTGTGCCATTCTTCCTGGCTGGCACCAGCTCACAAACCGGCTGTCCCCACCATTGCGGCAGGCCACCCAGACAGCAGCCATGCCTAGAGCAGCTACAAGTGAAAGGCATAGAGGCTTCTAACTGCACACTTGGCCCACGGGCCCTGACAGTGGAGACAGGCACTGCAACAGGGAAGCAGGAAAGACCTCTTTCCTACAGACAAGCAGCAGCACCGTTCACCTATGAACCCTGCCACCGCTCCAGGGGCCGAGCAGCTCCAGAGAGTATAGCTTCTGGGCATTAGAAGGCACCATCTACAAATATGAAACATCAAAGGAACCTGGATCAAACCAAGATCACACAAACACCGGAAAGAGGGCCAAGTGAAACTGAACTCATCAATATTTCTGAAAGAGATTTCAAAATAAAAATTTTAAATATGCTCACAGAGCTAAAGAAAAACATTCAAGAACTCAGGTAGGAATTCAGGAATGAGATACAAACGTTGAGGAATAAGGTATCTGAAATGAAATATCCAATGGAGGGATTTAAAGGCAGATTAGATGAAGTAGAGGAGACAGAAAATGAAATATAATTTAGAGAATAGGAATACAAAGAAGCTAAGGCAGAGGGAGAAAAAGAATCTCTAGGAATGAAAGAATATTGAGAGAACTGTGTGACCAATTCAAATGGAACAATATATGCATTATAGGGGTACCAGAAGAAGAAGAGAGAAAAAAAGGGAAAGTGTCTTTAATGAGGTAATTGCTGGCAACTGAGGGATTAAAGATGGCGGCATGAGAGGTTAGAGAAAGACTTCCTCCTAAAACCACATATAATATGAAAACATAATTTAATACAACTAATCCTGAAAGAGCAACAGGAAAGAAGGCTGCACCAGACTGCCTACACCTGGAGAAAAGGGCAGACCTCACGGAACAGGGTAACATACCAAAGCTGTGACCCGGCAAGGCCCAAGCCCTTTCCCCACCCCAGCTCACTGGCAGGAGGAAGAGAAACAGAGCAGGGAGGGAGTGGAGGCCTGGGACTGCTGAACACCTAGCCCTGGAGATCTGCTCTGGGAGCATGAGCATACATTGCATGGTGCTCTGGTGATTTAGTGCGGTTGGAAAGCTAAGACAGGTGGAATACCTGGAGAGACAGAGATTCCAGCTGCTTGTGGAAAACAGGTATTCATATCCAGCTGATCTGGGTGGACACTCTGAGAGACTTCCTAAAAGCGGGAGGGCTGCTAAAGGGGCAAGGACTGCACAGACCTTGCTGCTCAGGAGAAAGTACAGGTAGACAAAATTGTATGGGTGCACTCTGCCCAAAAGGTTGAGAGCTTAAACAATCTTCAGGTGCTCCATCTCCCTGGCTGGACATGCAGCTCCAAGGCCCCCACCATGATATGCAGTCTTCCTCCTGGCTAGCCTGTACCTGGCTCAGGCTCGCAAACTGGCAACCCCTGCCGTGGCACATGCCAGCCAGAGGGAAGCCCCATTACCTACGGCAGCTACAAACACAAAGCATAGAGGCTTACACCTGTGTGTTCGGCCCACTGGTTCTGGCAGTAGAGAGAGGTATAGCAGCCGGGAAGCAGGAAACAGCTCTTTCCTCCCCCTGAGCATGAACACCACTCCCTGGCAACCCCCAACATTGCTCCAGGGGCTGAGAGCTCCAGAGACTAGAGCTTCCGGGCACTATAGGGCACCACAGACAAATTATGAAATGTCAAAGGAACCTGGTTCATAGCAAAATTATGAATACACCTGAGAAAGATTCAAATGAAATCAAGCTCATGAATCTTCCTGAAAGAGATTTCAAAAAAAAATCATTAACATGCTCATGGAAGTACAGAAAAATATTCAAGAACACAGGAACGAATTTAGGATGTAGATCCAATCACTGAAGAACACAATGGAGTGTATTAAAAGAAGATTAGATATGGTGGAGGAGACAATAAATGAAATAGAAATTAGGGAAGAGGAATACAAAGAAGCTGAGGCACAGAGAGAAAAAAGTATCTCTAAGAATGAAAGAATACTGAGAAAACTGTGACCAATCCAAACGGAATGGTATTTGTATTATAGGGGTACCAGAAGAAGAAGAGAAAGAAAAAGACATAGAAAGTGTCTTTGAGGAAGTAATTGCTGAAAACTTCCCCAATCTGGGGAAGGAGATAGTCTCTCAGGCCATAGAGGTGCACAGATATCCCCACACAAGAGACCCAAGGAAGACAACACCAAGACATATAATAATTAAAATGGCAAAGATCAAGGATGAGGACAGACTATTAAAAGCAGCCAGAGAGAGAAATAAGATCACATACAAAGGAAAACCTATAAGGCTATAATCAGACTTCTCAACAGAAACCTTACAGGCCAGAAGGGAGTGGTATGATATATTTAATGCAATGAAGCAGAAGGGCCTCGAACCAAGAATATTTTATCTGGAAAGATTATCATTTAAATTTGAAGGAGGGATTAAACAATTTCCAGATAAGCAAAAGCTGAGAGAATTTACCTTCCACAAACCATCTCTACACTGTATTTTGGAGGGAGTACTACAGATGGAAGTGTTCCTAAGGCTAAATAGCTGTCACCAGAGGAAACAAGGAACACAGTAAAGAAAGCAGACCAATTAATTACTAAGCAGATGTAAAATCAAATCAATCACCCCCAAAGTCAGTCAAGGAATAGACAAAGAGTACAGAATATGTTACTTAATGTATAAAGAATGGAGGAGGATGTAAAAGGAGGGAAGAAAAAAAAAACCTTTAGATTGTGTTTGTAATAGCATACTAAGTAAGTTCATTAGACTATTCTATAGTAAGGAAGTTACCCTAGAACTTTTGCTAGCAATGAATCTAAACCTGCAATGGCAATTAAGTACATACCTATCGATAATCACCCTAAATGTAAATGCTCTGAATGCACCAATCAAAACACACAGAGTCACTGAATGGATAAAAAAAAGACCTGTCTATATGCTGTTTACAAGGATCTCACTTCAAACCCAAAGACATACACAGACTAACAGTGAAGGGATGGAAAAAGATATCTCATGCAAATAATAGGGAGAAAAAAGCAGGAGTTACACTACTTGTATCAGACAAACTAGAGTTCAAAACAAAGAAAGTGACAAGAGACAAAGAAGGATATTATATAATGATAAAATGGTCAGTCTGACAAGACGATAGAGCCATTATAAATATCTATGCATCCAACACAGGATCACCTACATATGTGCAACAAATGCTACCAGAATTAAAGAGGGAAATAGACAGCAATGCATTCATTCTAGGAGACTTCAACACACCACTCACTCCAAAGGACAGATCAACCAGATAGAAAATAAGTAAGGAGACAGAGGCACTGAACAACACACTAGAACAGGTGGACCTAACAGACATCTACAGAACTCTACACCCAAAAGCAGCAGAATACACATTCTTCTCAAGTGCACATGGAACATTTTCAAGAATAGATAACATTCTGGCCACAAAAAGAGCCTCAGTAAATTAAAAAAGATTGAAGTTGTATCAACCAGCTTCTCAACCACAAAAGTATGAGACTAGAAATAAATTATGTAAAGAAAATTAAAAAGCCCACAAACACATGGAAGCTTAAAAACATGCTCCTAAATAACCAATGGACCAATGAGCAAATAAAACAGAGATCAAGCAATATATGTAGACAAATGACAACAATAACTCAATACCACAAAATCTGTGGGACGCAGCAAAGGCTGTGCTAAGAGGGAAGTATATTGCAATACAGGCCTACCTCAGGAAAGAAAAACAATCTATGCTCACAATTAATGAAACTAGAAAAAGAAGAACAAATGAGGCCCAAAGCCAGAGTAGAAGGGACATATTAAAGATTAAAGCAGAAATGAATAAAATTAAGAATAAAACAACAGAAAGGATCAATGAAAGCAGGATCTGGTTCTTCAAGAAAATAAACAAAATAGATAAACCCCTAGCCAGATGGATCAAGACAAAAAAACAGAGTCTACACACAAACAGAATCAGAAATGAGAAAGGAAAAATCACTACAGACACAA
This sequence comes from Phataginus tricuspis, assembly GCA_029783875.1. Taxonomy (NCBI): domain Eukaryota; kingdom Metazoa; phylum Chordata; class Mammalia; order Pholidota; family Manidae; genus Phataginus; species Phataginus tricuspis. The sequence goes on along the minus strand of JAQQAC010002629.1, from coordinate 698,696 downwards.
CAAAAATACAAAGATTAGAGAATAGTATGAAAAATTATATGCTAACAAACTGGATAACCTAGAAGAAATGGACAACTTTCTAGAAAAATACAAACTTCCAAGACTGACCCAGGAAGAAACAGAAAAATAGACCAATTACCAGCAACAAAATTGAATTGGTAATAAAAAAAACTACCTAAGAATAAAACCTTGGAATAGATGGCTTCACCGCTAAATTTTATCAAACATTTAGTGAAGACCTAATACCAATTCTCCTTAAAGTTTACCAAAAAGTAGAAGAGGAGGGAATCCTTCCAAACTTATTCTATGAAACCAGCATCACTCTAATACCAAAAACCTGGCAAAGACACCACACAAAAAGAAAATTACAGACTAATATCCCTAATGAACACAGACGCAAAAATACTCAACAATATATTAGCAAACTGAATTCAAAAATACATCTAGAAAATCATTTATCATAACTAAGTGTGATTTATTCCAGGGATGCAAGGATGGTACAATATTTGAAAATCCATCAACATCATGTACCACATCAACAAAAAGGACAAAAACCACATGATCATCTCCATAGATGCTGAAAAAGCATTTGACAAAATTCAACATCTGTTCATGATAAAAACACTCAACTGAATGGAATTAGAGGGGAAGTACCTCAACATAGTAAAGGCCATATATGACAATGCCATGACCAACATCATACCTAAGAGTGAAAAGCTGAAAACTTTTCATTTAAGATCGGGAACAACACAAGGATGCCCACTTTCCCTGCTTTTATTCAACATAGTTCTGGAGCTCCTAGCCATGGAAATCAGAAAAACAAATAAAAGGGATCCAGATTGGTAAAAAGTTAAACTGATACTATTTGCAGTTGTCATGATATTGTACATAAAAAACCCTAAAGAATCCACACCAAAACTTCTAGAACTAATAACTGAATTCAGCAAAGTTGCAGGATACAAAATCAATACTCAGAAATCTGTTGCATTCCTATACACTAACGATGAACTAGCAAAACAGAAATCAGGAAAAATATGCCATTCACAATTGCATTAAAAAGAATAAAATATCTAGGAATAATCTCACCAAGGAGGTGAAAGACCTATACCCTGAAAACTACAAGACACTCATGAGAGAAATTAAAGAAGATACCAATAAATGGAAATACATCCTGTGCTCATGGATAGGAAGAATTAATATTGTCAAAATGGCCATCCTGCCTAAAGCAATCTACAGATTCAATGCAATCCCTATCAAAATATCAACAGTATTCTTCTACGAACTGGAACAAATAGTTCTAAAATTCATATGGAACCACAAAAGACCCTGAATAGCCAAAGCTATCCTGAGAAGGAAGAATAGAGTTGAGGGGATTACGCTTCCCAACTTCAAGTTCTACTAAAAAGCCACAATAATCAAGACAATTTGGTGCTGGCACAAGAACAGACCAATAGATCAATGGACAGAATACAGAGCCCAGATATAAACTCAAGCTTATATGGTCAGTTAATATATGGTAAAGGAGCCATGGATATACAATGGGAAAATGACAGCCTCTTCAACAGCTGGTGTTGGCAAAACTGGACAGCTACATGTAAGAGAATGAAACTGGATTCTTGTCTAACCCTATACACAAAAGTAAACTTGAAATGGATCAAAGACTTGAATATAAGTAATGAAACCATAAAACTCTTAGAAGAAAACATAGGCAAAAATCTCCTGAAAAGAAACATGAACAACTTTATCCTCAATGCATCTCCTCAGGCAAGGGAAACAAAAAGAAAAATGAACAAATGGGACTACATCAAGCTAAAAAGCTTCTGTACAGCAAAGGACACCATCAGCAGAACAAAAAGGCATCCTACAGTATGGGAGAATATATTTGTAAGTGACATATCCGACAAGGGGTTAACATCAAAAACTTATAAAGAACTCACACGCCTCAGCACCCAAAAAGCAATAAACCTATTAGAAAATGGGTGGAAGATATGAGCGGACACTTCTTAAAAGAAGAAATTCAGATGTCCAACAGGCACATGAAAAGATGCTCCATATCACTCACCATCAGGGAAACGCAAATTAATACCACAATGAGATATCACCTCACCCCAGTTAGGATGGCCAACATCGAAGAGACAAGGAACAACAAATGCTGGTGAGGATGCAGAGAAAGGGGAACCCTCCTACACTGTTGGTGGAAATATAAATTAGTTCAACCATTATGGAAAGCAATATGGAGGTTCCTCAAAAAACTAAAACTAGAAATACCATTTGACCCTGGAATTCTACTCCTAGGAATTTACCCAAAGAAAACAAGTTCTCAGATTCAAAAAGACATATGCATCCCTATGTTTATTGCAACACTATTTATAATAGCCAAGGTATGGAAGCAACTTAAGTGTCCATCCGTAGATGAATGGATAAAGAACCAGTGGTACATATTCAAAATGGAATACTATTCAGCCATAAGAAGAAAACAAATCCTATCATTTGCAACAATATGGATGAAGCTAGAGGGTATTATGCTCAGTGAAATAAGCCAGGCAGAGAAAGACAAGTACCAAATGATTTCACTCATTTATGGAGTATAACAACAAAGCAAAACTGAAGGAACAAAACAGCAGCAGACTCACAGACTCCAAGAAGGGACTTAGCAGTTACCAAAGGGGAGGGGTAGGGGAGGGAGGGTTGGAAGGGAGGGAGAAGGGGATTGAAGGGTATTATGATTAGTACACATGGTTTTTGGGCATCATGGGGAATACAATGTAGCACAGAGAAGACAAGTAGTGACTCTATGGCATGTTACTATATTGATGGACAGTGACTTCAATGGGGCATGGGGGGAATTGATAATATGGGTGAATGTGATAACCTCAATGCTTTTCATGTGAAACCTTCTGAATTGGGTATCAATGATACCATAATTTAAAAAAGGAAAGAAATAAACCATACAAGAAAATGTTTAGAACTGAGTGTTAATTTGTTCATTTTAGATAACATAATACTTGGAGGGAATTTATGTACTTAAATGCTCATATCAGAAAGGAAAGTCTAAAAATTAATGAGATAATCACTAATTTAAGAAGTTAGAACAAATCAACCTAATAAAAGTAAAACAGAAGACAAAGAAAAAATAAGAACAAAAAATGGAGAGGATTATAATGGCAAAAGTGCACTTTTGAAAGGCTGCATGCAATTGGAAAATATCTGGGTCAAACAAACCAGAAAAAGAAAGGCAGAAGGCAGAAATACAGCATTAGAAATGTAAAAAGGTATGAAACTATTGATAAAGCACAGTTAAGAACATTAAGGACAGTATAGTATAAAATATTTTGAATTTGGAAAAATTAGAGGATATTTCCCTAGGAAAAAAAAATTACTGTATTTGCTCAAGGAGAAATAGAGGTTTTAGATGGGTCTACTACCATTGAAAAACCTAAGTAGTAAATAAAATTCCATACCCATTCTACAAATAAGAAACCCAGTAATTTTATAGATGAGTTATACCACATATTCAAAGAAAAAAATTCTAATCTTATAAAAATGAAAAAAATTATATTAAGAGAATAGGAAACATGGAACATACCTCTTCTCTTTGATTTATTTTATGAGGGCAGAAAATATTTGATACTAAAATGAGATAAAAACAGAATAAGAATGAATCAATGTTTAGACAAATCTTAATCATTGATATAGGTATAAAATCCCAAATAAAGTATTACAGAACCAAACAGACCAATCTAGGTTTACCCCAGGAGGTAGAGTGGTTTAACATTGTAAAATTTAATAATGTAATTTACCACATAGGCATAGGAAATGCAGAGGAACAGAAATGATCATCTCTATAAGTACATGATTTTCAGTAAAATGCAATGCATTTGCTATTTATTAAGTGGAATAGAAGGATATTTGAAAACCTGATAATGAGCATCTTAAAAAAACAAACACTACAGCAAACAGCATACAGAATGGTGAAATAGCAGAAGCATTCCCTTTAAAATCAGGGAAAACAGGGGAACACCCACTATCATCATTTCTTTTCAACATTGTAGAGAAGTGTGTTCAGCACAGAGTCACAATAAAAAAGAAATAAGAGGTCTGAGAAATGTAAAGAAAGGAATCAGAATGTCCTTTGCAGGGCATGTTATGATCTATTTAGAGTAACCAAAAAACTACAGATGATAAATAACAAGCAATTTTAGCAAGATTGTAGATATAAAATCCAATATAAAAAACAGTACCATTTCAATACACAAACAACAGATGGCTATATGATGCAGCTGTTTAAATACACCATTTAAAACATCAATAAAAGTACTTGTAAATATAAAATATTTGTGATAGATAACAAAATAGATGCATGACTTTTATGGAGAAACTTATGAAACTTTACTGAAGAATATTAATGAAAACATAAACAGAAAGAGGTGTTGTATTCATGTTTAGTGACTCAATATTGTAAAGACTAGTCACAATTCATCAACACAATTGTAGTCAACATATTCTTGATGAAATCCCTGTTGGTTTTTATTGGAATTTGGCATTCTGATTATAAAACTCATATGAAAGCGACATAACTGAGAAGAGGATCAAGATGAGGAGATATGCCAGCATTTATTATAAAGCTATAATAATTAACACAGAGGTGGCTAAATAGAATAATGAATAGAATAAAGAAAATACATGGAGATGATATAGGAAAGAAATGTCATGAAGTGACTTGGGATAAACATGGAATATTTAATAAGTGTTATTCCAATATGAAAGGTTACCCATATAGAAAAAAATATGACACTCTATTTCTATCTTACTTATGACACTTAGAAAAATCAACTCTAAAGTAGAGCTGAAGTCCTAAATGTGAGAAGCATGTTTCTAAAATAAGGGAGGAAAATATAGGAAATATATTTATGAATTTGAGTGATAGGTGTAACTAGGTCATGTGCTCTTCGTCACTCAGCTAACTTGTGTGACCCTGTGTGGCCGAAACGAGTCACGTGAGTAAGACCAGTCAGTATAGAAAGGAATTGTCCAGGGATTTGAACTCAGGATGACATGAACAAATTGCAGGGACAAGGGCTTTACAAACACTGCGCAACATATATATGTTTTATAAAACTAAAATCCAAAACAGAAAAAGATAAGCATAAAATACAGGTTAATGTTTAACTCTTGCTCTGGAAATACAAAGGTAGAGAGTTATAATTGAGGGAAAGTACACAAGGAGTCAATGTTTTAAGAATATTTCATTTCTTAAGCTAGACTATATGTGTGAGAATATTTATTATTTCCTGTATGTGTGCTGTAATATTATTTATGTTATGAAATAGCTCATAATACATTTTAAAAATTCAATTATATACGAAAGGACTAAAAAGCAAGTTGGTCATAAATTTGTTCTTCTGTAAAATAAAAGTCAAAAGAGAAAAGAGCAGGCCTACAGAATTCTGAGTGAAAAATTTATGTTCCACGAATTTTATACTGAGCCAAAACAACAATAATAAGGAAACTCAAATAATGTGATATTTAAAATCCATGGACCATTCTTGAAATGATTTTTAAAAGCACACATAAAAATGACATAAATGTAACTTCAGTTGAGTGTGTGATGATATAAAATTAGGAGCACCTTCAAGAATGGAAAATATTAAAATTAATTAAAATAGAAATATCTAAAAAGTTTAACATCTCATTGAAAAATGATGACAAATTCTTCAAATATGTTGAAAATAGAAGATCTTTAAAGTGTTTAATTGATGCAATGAAGATATGTCATTCACATAGAGAATACAAGAAAATCAATAGGCATTGTTTGAACTAAAATGCAAAAACCCAGCAAGATATGATATCACATACACACTCGAGTTCTAAACCATATTACAAAATATTACAGAAAGTAAGGTTATATTTACATTAGTAACCAAAAATACGTAGTATCTAGAGTCATCCATGTATGGGATACATTTCTGCAAATGTCTAATAAAGGAAAATTTCAAAGACCTGAAGAAAATGGACATATATACTAAGTTAATAAAGGAATCCTTAAATTCTATAAACACATCAATTATCCTTGTTTATAAATAAATGGACTCCAATTTAAAAAACTGCTTCTAAATATTACTTCAAAAAATTTATGAGGAGCTAAGTCTACGTGAAAAAGTAGAGGACCTTCATTTTATCAAATAAAGACATATTACAAAGCCAACATAAATAACGCTGTGACAATGATACAGGAAGTTTAGAGACTAGTCCACATAAACTAGCTTAGTAATAATAAGGATGGCCTTACAAGTCAGTGGATGAAGCTATATTACAGACTTCTAGCTAAGTGAACACAAGCATCTAATTTTACTACCTCCTGAAATCCAGCTAAAATATCAGGATAGAAAATTATCTTAAATCAAATATATGCAGAGGGGAGAACAAAAGAGAAGATAATAGTGAAAAATTTTGGACAGGTGGATGAAATGTGATATATAGTCTAGCTCACTCAAGTAAATTCTAAAATAGCAACAGAGGAATCCAAAAATTAAAATTAGTTCAAATAAAGAGGAGTGGTTGAAATTCATAATGCCATTTAACATGTGCTACTCTGAGTTGCATGGAGACTACTATATTCGTACTCTGGAGAAAGATCAAAGATTTATTTATGGTACACGATTAAAAAGATGTTTTTGGAACTGATGGGCAACAGAAACAATCTGGAATGGAAACACTATATGAAGCAGAGGATTAAGTCAGGGGTGGTTGGTATATGTGCCACAACTAGCTCTGTGAAAAAAAAAGTAAATTTATTACAAATTTTACTAATACAAAGGATGTGTAACACATAATTTAAAAATTATAATAGTTAAAGTTGTGAAGCAATAGGAATTCTCATTCATTGCTAGTGGGAAAGGAAAATGGTATACCCACTTTGTAACATAATTTGGCAATTTCTTACAAAACTAAACATACCCTTTTCGTACCATCCAACAATTGTGCTCCTTGGTATTTTCCCAAAGGAATTAAAAAATGTCCACACAAAAACTTGCATGTTGATGTTATACTAGCTTTATTCATAATTGCCAAAACTTAGAAGCAACCAAGATAGACTTCTGTAAAGAATGGATAAACTGTGCTACATCCAGACAATGGAATATTAGGCGGTGCAAAAAAGAAATGAGTTATCTAGCCATGAAAAGATATGGAGGAACCTTAAATGCACATTTCTAAGTGAAAGAAGCCAATATGAAAAGGCTGCATACTGTATAATTCAAACTATATAACATTCTGAAAAAGTCAAAACTGGACACAGTAAAAAGATCAGAGGTTACCAGCAGGGAAGAAAGGGGGGAGATGAACAGGCAGAGCACAGAGGATTCTTAGGGCAGTGAAAATACTGTGTGATAGTAAAATGATGGGTTTATATCATTATACATTTGTCCAAACCTACAGAATGTATAACACCAAGTGTGAACACTTAGATAAACTATGGAGTTTAGCTGATTATGAAATGTCAGTGTAGGTTCATCCTTGGTAACAAATGTACCATTCTGGTGAGTGATTTTGATAATGAGGGAAGCTATGCAAGTGTGGGGATAGGGAATGTGTAGAAACTCTCTGTGCCTTCCTCTCAATTTTTCTGTGAACCCAAAACCACTCTTAAAAAATTATTTTTATAAGATCATAACAAAATATATAATACTCCTTACTATAAATTCCATGGAGCTAATTGTTTCTCACAGAATGCTTTCATCAATTTTCTTTTCTTTTTTTGGTGAAACTCTTATATCTACAGTCAATCTGTGATTGCAACTGATGGATAAGAGTGGTTACAACATGGATATTTTCGTTCATTTAAAGAATAAGACAAAGTGAAATTATGAGGATACCTATAGGCACTTCACTCATTTGTCAATGACATAGGTGACTTATTTGCTGAATTAGATAAGAGGTTTCAAGTACCAGAAGAATATTTCTCGACTTCTGTGCTCTCTACAATGTAACAGCTACTAATCCAAACACTTCTCAGTTTAATGTTCCTTTTTAACATTTTATGTTTCATTTTAGTAAGTCTACACAATAAAACAATAAAGCAAGACCTGATTTATAGAGTTAGCTAATTTCTGTGGTGTAAATACTCCTTTCATGGCCAATTTAAAGCTATCAACATGACGATACTGAATGTAGAATTGGGAAGAGATGTGCAGAAACACATCATGTAGCATTTCTTTTATATAAATACAATAGTCATAAATAATCTCAAGAGCATAAATAATAGAAAAATCTAGTAAATAGAAAGAGATGAGTTTTGAATTTTATTACCTTTTAATTTGTAATGTGTATGTAACCTAATTCTTAATAACACCTGGCTAGTGAAATTCTAAAATTATAATATTTAGCTGTCATGTGCCAGTATGAGCTGTCCCCAGTATAACACTAGATTAAAGGAACAATGGTCACTAGATATAAAACCCCCAGGAAAGCCCTGCCCAATTTGCTCACACAGTGCTAGCTGCCAGGTTTTCACTGTTCAGACTAGGTTAAATAATTATTCTTTGCAAAAATATGACCAGTCTTAGGAGAAAGACCCAAAAATATTGAATCACAGTTCTCCTACTAAACAGCATAGCCAGCTCTTTCCACGTGAAGCTCACAGCCAAAGATCCTTTCACAGGCTGGAGCTTCTGGCCAGCTTAGCTCCTTAAATCTAAGCAGACAACTAAGAACCTGAGAAGAGCAGCTCACATAAAAGAACAATTGATGAAGGAAAAGAAAGTGGGAAGAAACATAATTGCATTATTAAGAAAATGTTCAAAAAAAATTCTAAACTATTATTAATTCTCAGAAATAAGACGACTATGAAACAAGAATACTGTGTTATATATCGTGTACAACATGGTGACTATAGTTAATATCAATTAAACATTTGAAAATTGTTAAGGAGAGTGGATCTTAAAAGTTCTCATCACAACAAAAAAATTGTAACTATGGTTGGTGATGGCTATTAATGACTTACTGTAATCATCATTATGTGCAAATATCAAATCATTATGTTATCATTATGTTGTTAGTTACCTTAGACTAATATATGTTAATTATATCTCAATTTAAAAAGAAAAGTATAAGAAAGGAATATACAGACAAAAAAAATAAGTTCTTAGAAATTCAACACTGCAAGAAATTTAAACAAAAGTTGGAAGAAACTTACAAGAAAGAGAAAACTGAACAAAATGACAGAGAAATATAAAAGGTGATGGATATGTTTATGGCCTTCATACAGATGATGGCTTCATGGATGTGTATCTATCCCCAGAATTATTGAGTTACATACATTAAATATATATAACCTATACATGCCAATTATACCTCTATAAAGTGGCTTTAAAAAGGTGAAGAAAGATATGAAAACTAGAAGATATGTCCAAAAGGTGCAAGAGCCAAATAAGACAAGTTCCAGAAAAAGTCATTAGAGAAAAAGAAGAGATGAACTAAATTTAGGACATTTCCCTGGAAATGAATGACAGTATATTTTAAGTATAAAGAACCCTAAGTCTTGCTAGCATAATATATGAAATCTGACCTACACCTCTGAACATACTTATTAAATTTTAGAACAGTATGGAAAATAGAATGGAAATAAATTTTCCGAATGAAAAATAAATGTATAATTTAAAGGATCCATTATTATACTAGTTACAGACCTAACAGAAACACTTCAACTGCATGACAATAGAAAAGCAGCTTTCAAGATCTGTAGGAATACTACATAAACCCCCAATTCTCTACCCAACTAAGTCTATCCAGCCAACGTATCAATCAAGTGTCATCATCATGTGTTTGAGGGTTTGAAACATTTCCTTCCCATATTTTTCCCCCTCAGGAAGATAATGTTTAATTTACCTCATCAACATAAGGGGACAACAAGCAAAAAGAAGACATCATATTAGAAACAGAGTATCTAGGACAGGGCAAAAGCAATAGGACTCACCAGGATGAAGGGGATGGTCTGAGGGTGACCAGGTGCCAGGCGGTAGCAGGTCAAAAAGCTGGGGGTAAATCATTTTAGGAAGATAAAATGCATAGCCACCAAATATGTCTGAACATTACAGGGGATATTTAGGCAACTTTCTAAGAGATTGAGGTATATTCATGATAAGTACATAGAAAATCAAACACATTTTTTCATTTTTAAAAAAGTGGTGCAGCAATCAATAATCCATCGAGGCTTATCTATGAGTAGCATTTACATACTCATACAAATATAACAATTATTAATATTATCAAATGATAACTGTATTAGGAGAAGGAAATGGGAAGGATGGATAGATTTGGTGGGTAGAATCACAATCTTTCCCTCTCTAATGGGGAGTGAATGGATGACATTTAAACCTAAATAGTCAAGAAGTAGCTAGCGTGTTACTGAGCATGTTCTTTAGAGCCATGGAGTTAAGTAGCAAAACTAACAAGATAAAAGAAATGAAATTGTTTTATTCTTACGGCTGAATAATATTACATTGTGTACATGTACTACATCTTCTTTATCCATTCATCTACTGATGGACACTTAGGTTGCTTCCATTTCTTGGCTATTGTAAATAGTGCTGCAATTTGCAACAACATGTATGGAGCTAGAGGGTATTATGCTCAGTGAAAATAAGGCAGATGGAGAAAGACAAGTATCAAATGATTTCACTCATCTATGGAGTATAAGAACAAAGGAAAAACTGAAGGATCAAAACAGCAGCAGATTCACAGAACCCAAGAATGGACTAAAAGTTACCAAAGGGAAAGGGACTGGGGAGGATGGGTGGGAAGGGAGGGATAAGAGGGGAAAAGGGGCATTACGTAATTCAGCGGCAGGGGACATGGGCAAGGCAGTATTTATAAAGAAGACAAGTAATAATTCTATAGCATCTTACTATGCTGATGGATAGTGACTGTAGTGGGGTAATGTGGGGGGGACTTGATAATAGGGGGTCTAGTAACCATAATGTTGTTCAAGTGATTGTACATTAACAATACCAAAATAAATAAATAAATAAATAAATAAATAAATGGGAAAAAAAGAAATGAAATTGGATTTTCCCAAGTTAATACGTATATTAATGCAATTGTAACTAAAATCTCAACAAATTGGAAGGTGGTGGGAAGAAAAGACAAAATGATTTAAAACCATAACATCATGCTTAGAATCATAAAAGCCTTTTAAAATAAGGGTAATTAAATTTACTTCCACTCCAGGTAGCAAAACATATGCTCAATTTTCAGTAATTTACATATTATGGTGTTGTTACAAAACTTTTCAGAACCGTGCAAATAAAAAGATCAGAAGTAAACGTTAGACCTCAACAACCTATAAAATATGATGAAGATATTTTGTATTAGTGGTAAAATGTAAAATTGCATCATAAATGTTTCTGGGATAGTTACTTGAAGGGAAAAAATAAATGTAATATATAACTTATACAACATACCAACAAGATTAATTATAAAATAATCAGTATTTCCTCATCAAGTGGGAAATATATTTCTAGGAATAATATAAAGGAAAGAAACCAGCCAAGATAAACAATTTTGACTACATAAAAATATAACAATTATTGTGTGTCTAAAAATGTCATGAATAATAATTTTCTTTTACAAATTATTGAAATATCACTATACACAGAAAATACTAGTATGTAGTTACCTTAACATATATGCAGTATGAAAAAAAAACCTCAACAAAATATTAGCAAACTCTATTTACAAACACATCAAAGGATCAACCATCACAAGTAAGTGGCATTTATTCCAGGGATGCCATGATGGTACAATATTCATAAATCAATGTGATACATCACACTAACAAAAGGAAGGATAAAAATCATATGATTATCTCAATAGATGCTGAAAAGGCACTTGAAAAAATTCAACATCCATTTATGATAAAAACTCTCAACAAAATGTGTATAGAGGGTATATATCTCAACATAATAACAGCCATTTATGAAAAACCCACAACTAACATTATGCTCAATGGCAAAAAGCTGAAAACTTTTCCTCTAAGATCAGGAACAAGACAAAGATGCCTACTCTCACCACTTTTATTCAACATAGTCCTGGAAATCCTAGCCATGGCAATCAGATAAGAAAAAGAGATAAAAGTCATCCAAATTGGTATGGAAGAAGTAAAACTCACTATTTGCAGATGGCATGATATTATATATAGAAAACCCTAAAGACTCCACCAAAAAAACCACTAGAAGTAATAACTGGATTCAGCAAAGTGACAGGATACAAAATCAATATACACAAATCTGTTGCATTCCTATATACTAACAGTGAACTACCAGAAAGAGAAATCAGGGAACCAATTCCATTTACAATTACATCAAAAAGAATAACACCTTGGAGTAAACCTAATGAAGGAGGTGAAAGACCTTTATTCTGAAAACTATAAGACACTGATGAAAGAATTGGAAGAAGATATAAATAAATGGAAATATATCCCAAACTCATGGACAAGAGAATTAATATTGTCAAAATGGCCATCCTGCCCAAACCAATTTACAGATTCAAAGCAATCCTTATCAAAATACCAATGGAATTTTTCAATGAACTAGAGCAAATAATACTAAAATTTAAGTCAAACCACAGAAGACCCTGAATAGCCAAAGCAATCTTGAGAAAGAAGAAGAAAGTTGGGGTATTACACTTCCAGACTTCAAGCTATACTACAAATCTACAATAATCAAAACAGTATGGTGCACAGAAACAGACACACAGAACATGGAACAGAATAGAAGGCCCAGAAGTAAACCCACACATATATGGTCAATTAACATATGACAAAGGAGCCATGAATATACAATAAGGAAAAGACAGTATGTTAGACAAGTAATGTTGAGAAACTGGACAACTACATGCAAGAGAATGAAACTTAATTACTGATGAGCACTGTACACAAAATAGATTAAAAATTGAAATATAAGACATGAAACCATAAAAATCTTAGAAGAAAACAGACAAAAAATCTCAGAAGCATAAGCATGCATAATTTTTTTCTGGACATGTCTCCCTAAAAAGGTAAACAAAAGTAAAAATAAACAAGTGGGAACACATTGAACAAAAAAGCTTCTGTACAGCAAAGGAAACCATCAACAGAACAAAAAGGCAATTTACTTTATGGGACAATATATTGATAAGTGATTTATCCAAAAAGGAGTTAATATCCAAAATATATAAAGAACTCCTATACCTCAACACCAGAAAGACAAATAACCCAATGAAAAAACTGGGCAGAGGCCCTGAACATTTTTTCAAAGAAGACATACAGACACATGAAAAGATGCTCACATCACTAATTATCATGAAATGCAAATTAAAACCACAATGAGGTATCAACTCACACCAGTCAGGATGGCCACTATTCAAAGGACAAGAAACAACAAGTGTAAGTGAGGATGTGAAGAAAAGGCAACCCTCCTACACTGTTGGTGGGAAGGTAAATTGGTACAGTCACTCTGGAAAGCAGTATGAAGATTCTACAAAAACTAAAAATAGAAATACTATACTACCCAATAATTTAATTTCTGGGAATTTACCCAAAGACAACACAAATCACTGATTTGTAAAGATATATGCATCCCTATATTTTTGCTGCATTATTTACAACAGCTGAGATATGGAAGCAACCTAAGTGTCCATCAATAGATGAATGGAGAAAGAAGAGGTGGTACGTATACACAATGGAATATTATTCAGTCATGAAAATAAATCAATCCTGCCATTTGTGACAACATGGATGGACTTAGAGGGTATTAATGCTAAATGAAATAAGCAGGTAGAAAAAGACAAATACTATATGATTTTACTTATATGTAGAATCTAAAAACAAAACAAAACAGCAATAGACTCATAGACACTGAGAAGTGACTGATGTTTACCTTGGGAGAGGGTTTGGGGTGGATGGCTGAAATAGGTAAAGGGGATAAAGAGGCACAAGATCTCAGTCATAATACAAATTAGTCACAAGGATGAAAGTGCAGCATAGACAATATAGTCAATAGTTCTGTAGTATCTTTCTATGTTGACAGATAATAACTACACTTTTGGGTGAAGATTTAATAATGTATACACAACAACTGTTGAATCACTATGTTGCATACCTAACCAGTATAATGCTGTATATTAATGTACTTCAATAAAAAAATATCAACAAAAAGATATAAATATAATGTTTAAACTAAAAAAATTAATAAAATATATATAGTGTAAAAAGTGATTGATTTTAGATGGTAATAATTTCTCCAGTATCTATTTAATTAAAGTTATTCCACTCCTATCATAAAGACATAAAGTTTTAACATAAATTTGAATTTTGTTTAGATCTTTTACAACTTCATCTTAGGTTAGTTCAGGAACACAACTATCTCTAACAGGCACAGTAACTAAATTTGCATCAATGAATATCATATCTCTCCTACTCCAAGTTTTTATTCTGAATGTGAAAGCATAGTGTGCATATAGCTATCTAAAATCTCCTTTTGTTTGTGTCTATTTGTGTGTGTGGTAAAATATACATAACATAAACATACCATCTTAACCATTTTTAAGTGTACAATTCAGTGGCATTAATTACACCAACAATTTTCACAACCATCATCAGTATTCACTCCCAAAACCCTTTTACCACTCCAAACAGAAACCCTACCACCATGAAACAGTAATTTGTCACTGTTTTCCCCCAGTCCCTGGTAACATATTATCAACTTGATAATTATATGAATTTGTATTTTCTAGGTACATCATATAAGTGGAATCATACAATCTTTGCTCTTGTGTCTGGCTTTTTTCACTTAGCATAACATCTTTAAGGTTCATCCATCCTGTAGCATGTATCAGAATGTCATTCCTTTTTAAACATTTTATTGTATGTACATACCTCATTTCATTGATCCCATTAATCTGCTGATGGACCCGTGGATTATTTCCTCTTAAGCTCTAAATCTTAAAGCAGCCTCATAATCATTTTAGATTCCCTATTTTAATTCTACATGTTTGAAATTTTTAGTATTTTGTACCCTGCTGCTGCAAGGAGCACAGTAGTACTGATTCTAACCTCTTGAGTTTATTAAAAGTATAACTATTTTTATTAATTTCTACTTGCCAAAAATAAAAGCATCAGTTTCCTGAATATAAATGTTATATTTAGGGAATTTTGTATGTGGAGATGCAAATTCCAAAATTTGATTTGCATTATTTATATTATTTGGAATGTAAACTTTAAAATGAAGGGTCACAAAATATTATTAAATAAAGTATTATTCTTACAGACAATATTTGTTAATGCATACATGGGTAATGAACTAAATTATCTTTTTATTAAGTGAAGAATCACAACTTCCAAAAACAAGATATTTCAAAAATGCCAAACTACAATTTTGTTTGTTTAACATTAGACCGAACCTGTATATAAATTACAATTGGAATTCTTATTTATTTCCTATTAAAAGATTTTTGCAATCACAGTGCTAAGCATATTAAAAGACTAAAATGGAATGTAAATATGCAGTTTTCATTCAAATTAGTTATGTAACTTAGCTAACGTAATATTTGTTACATGTGGAAATATTCTCTAAAAATATGGGCTGGGCTGATAATTTTCTCTAAATATGAGTATGTGTGTGTGTGGGGTAAAAGAATTAAATTCTGCTGCTCTAATTAAGTACTCTGGCCATATTTGTTTCTAAATGCATTTATGAAAAGTGACTTCTGATCTTACCAAAGTTTTCTTTTTATTTCTTATTTCTATCTTTTAAAAATGAAGGTTATTAAGACTTTAGTTATGGATAGTTTATTTATACAAATAGATTGATGCAAATGTTTAATAAGTATTTTGTCAAACAGTACAAAATTATGCTTTTTCTTTATCAGCACCTCTAGCTCCTCAATTCTTCAAATTTCTTCATATCTGTCACACCTGGCCTATCTTACTACCCCTTTCTACAGAGTTCTATGAGTTTGTCTATTACTTCAGCCATTCTCTTAACACTAGTCTAGATGGTCTTACCCAGGGACCTTGATCATGTTCACCTTGAAAATCCCCAAGTGCAAAATCATGAAAAGATTATAGTAAGTTCAAACTATGAAGCATAATGACGTTAGTTTTTTAAAAGCATCTACAGGTATAAACATTTTCTGTTTTCCTGCCAGGATGAGTTTGGAAATTTTTCTCTACTCTCATAATTTATAGATTTGAATATGAGTAAATAGGACTTGTCATGCTACATTTTCCTGATCTCAACAGACGCTTTCATTCTTATGACCCAATCTCTTTATTTAGCACTGGAAAAGTTTCATCTAATGTTTTTTATTATTTCTTTTTCATGTGACACCCTTTCTCCTTCTAGGATATCTATTTTGTGAGGTTGGATCTCAGAATCATTTTCTTTTTTTCATTATTACTGCAGTCCTACTGCTTGACTTAAGTTTTGCTTGGCTCATCTCTTTCAATGAGTAGGAGATAGCTTTAAAATTTTATTTTCTAATTTGCCATTTCTGTTCTTTATCCAGTCTTCTGTTTATTAGCCTACTTTTTAAAAGAGTTTTGTGATCACAGTTTTCATCTAAGGGAAATCTTTCTGAATCTCAGGATTGGGTTTTGTTTTGTTTTATATTTCCTGTCTTTTGGTATGGATGCCTTCCATATTTAATCTCAACATAGTATTTAATATAGATTCCCCAAAAATGTTACCATTTTTTTGCAGAGGCATTTGCTTTCATTTCTTTATTAATTCTGTTTCTTTAATGTGTCTATTCTCTGATTTTCCTCAGTTTCTTCTTCCTTAAAACAGGTCATGTCATGTCCTTTTCCATAATTTGAAGTTGAACTGTTCTCTCAGTGGGCTTCACATGCCCCTGTTTAATATATTCGGCCTCAGATAAACGGAGAAGAGGAAAATAGCTCCACCTTGGCCCTGCTCTGCGTGCCAAAAGGAGACTGAGAGGAACCCTAAGTCTGGGTCATGTTTGACTGGTCTCTGAGATCTGTGAACATCACAGGGGAAGTATAGTGTCAGTATTTGCTCCCCTCTGACATCTATATCCTACTTTTGCTACCCACTATTTGAAATCCTGTTTCAATGCCACTATACTGTGTTCCCCTATAAATGTAAAATATGAACATTCAAATTTATTTACACAAGTAATAAGTGAATATAGCCCTAAGAAGGGAAAGGGACTCAGACTGACATGTATGACTAGTTATTAACCTCCCCATAGTAGCCCAACCATTCCTTCTTCAGAGAGGAACACTGCCCTTCCCTCATTTGGGACTATTCTAGACTTGTTTCTGTTTTCCCTATATTCTGTTCCTAATGGCTTGACATTCCATTTATATGCCATTGCCTCCCAAATTTTATCTTTATTTCTGACTCCTAAAATCTTGTTCTTGTATAAGCAAATGCTAATACTATCCTAGAAAAGTACTTTATACAAGTTAGACACTAAGTATTTATTGAATGGGCTATACACATAGTAAAATATGCAATGTATATATTTATATAAATGCTTATATACACACTACACATACACTCAACACATGTACCTATATAATAGCTTTGTTCTCTGAGGTATATTTACATAAATATAAATTATATAAATAATATCATACTCCATGGAATTGTCTTCACATTTATTTTCTGTTCAGCAGTATATTTTGAAATCTGTCCATGTTAGTATATAATGGCCTTATTTTACTTGTTATTCTTAACTATGCATAGTATTACATTTTGTGAATAGTTCCTATTGCTAGACAATTCATGACTTTTATTTTGTGCTATTGCACATATGGTCTTGTACATGTATGTTCTCATACATGTATTTCTCCAGGGGAGATACTGAGAAGTGAAATCACTGGAAGAGAAAGTGTTTGATTTTTCTATAGAAATCTTCACCTCATTAAAAGTTTGTAATTTAAAAATGGTTATGGTACACACCTGGAATTCTGAGGGTGTAAAGCCTCTAGCTTCATGTACCTGCAGCCTGTATATTTGTGAAGAAATTTTACAAAACACATTACCAAAATTTTCTTGAAATTGAGAAAACTGTTATTTTATAACTAATAAAAATTTGTAATGAAGTGAAATAGAAGTGGGTCAATGTCACCAGTAAGTGGATGTGTTATATATTTTTACTGAATAATATTTTTTTAAGTTATGCATACTGAAATATCAACATGGATAGAGATGTAAAAGAACATTAAATGATGAGGAAAAACACAAAAATAGGATGGTTCTTCTGCTTCAGACATTTACTGGAGTTATTAGACTGGGGAATCATAAAGTTTTTTTATAATTTATGATATGAAGTGAAAAGACAGGAGATGAAAATAATGGCACAGTTTTATTCAAAATCCTGAAGTTCTGAATATGCTACACATCTTTCATCCTATTCACAGATTCATAACAGGTATTTTTTGAATAATTGCTTTAGGTTAATAATGCAACCACTTTTAGGTGTGTTACATTACTAACAATGAAAAATTGTACTGAGTAAACTTAACTTACTAAGGTAAGGTAACAACCTATTCATCTAGAAAGCTTTTTAGCATGAATGATTAAATAAGAATATAATGTTTAATGCTCCAAAATCAGTTATCCCACATCACTTTTTATTTCAGAATGTAGTAAAAGCAAGCAATGAATGCACAGTCATTCCTAACCAGGAAGTCACGGGGCTGGAATGGCTTGGAATGAGCCCTGCGGGACAGTGGATAACGGAGAAGAGAAGCACCAACCAGCTGTAAAGTTTGGACCCAGGGGTCAGTGTACCAGAGAGGGTTAAAAATTCAAAGAATGCACAGACAGATCCTTAACTTACCATTTGCAGATATGGAAGAGCAAGAAAAACAGCAAACTTGCTTTATAATATGTTAGTTTGGGAAGCAGGGAAATTAACTCGGGCCAGGTTATTAAGCAATAGCACATATGGTAAACTGGGTCAGCCCTAATTCAAATCAAAACGTCCATGTGACTTGTACACGTCACTTCACCTTCTCTATAAACTTCGTTTGTTCAG
The DNA here is from genome assembly GCA_029783875.1 of Phataginus tricuspis. Lineage (NCBI taxonomy): Eukaryota > Metazoa > Chordata > Mammalia > Pholidota > Manidae > Phataginus > Phataginus tricuspis. The sequence goes on along the minus strand of JAQQAC010002629.1, from coordinate 679,649 downwards.
CCAGGAGAGGGACAATTTGATCTTGCCTAGTCTCGCGTTCCACACACTATGATTCCAATCATCGAAAGGAGGCTGACGCTGGGCCAACTTCCCTGCAGCCTGACCGCCTTTAACACCCTTTCCTTGCCGGGAACAAACGCCTAAGTGTGACTGGCTTGGGATCTATAGTTAAAATAATTAGAGCAACTGCTAGAAATGGGAAGTGGAAAGAGTTTCCAACAACGCCTTCCACGATCATTCCGGGTAACCGGGGTGCTCTCGGTCCAGTTGATCTTACTGTGCTTTAGGTGTATTTGCTCTCCCAAGTTTTCATTAAAAATTAAATCTCAATGAAAGGGGCGAGATATACCTTAAGTGTTTAAAAGCCGCCAGCATTTGGACTTCAGTCACAAATGTGCCCATACCTTATTGCTTATTAAATTCTGCTTTTTTATCTCTATTACATATCCAGTTTTAAGTATGTCAGGGAAAACGAGCTTTTCCACTTCTCTAGCAAGCATTCCTTATGTCCACAGAATATATTTTCCTCACAAAATTGACAGTACCTTGAGAATACATAAAGCCTGTGTTTTTTCCCATCTCACAAGATGCAATGCTTTTCCCCCAATGCTAGACTCCTACCTTCAGAGTCTGTGTTTATTGTTAACAGTTTCTAAGCAATTGGGTCGATCAGGTACAATCGCACAATTTACCTCATGAGCTAAATGTTGAAAATGCATTATTTCAAAATGTATGAACCATAGCATCTTCACTAGAGGTATCACAAATTGATTTAAAAAATATATATATATTTCATGATCCACTTGAGAATATCATTGCTCATAATGGTGTCTGGAAATACTAAAAAAATTATAGACATATATATATATATAAACTATATCCATATATAATATATATATGGGGTGGGGGTGGAAAGAGACTAAAAACAATATATAAACTGGGATTCTGGAGCCAAAAAGTCTCATCACCTTGATATAGACCAAGATTCAAAATAAGAGACATAATTTTCCCTGTTTAAAATAAGGGTAGAGAGTTCCTCCTTTTTTCTTAGGGTAGCATTTACTTTAGAAAACATGTGCTTTCTTTGAAATGTATATAAATCCTTTGAATGCGAGATAGGCCTTTTGTCAACTGTCTGACCCAGGAACACCTGTCTCAAAGATCTAGGGACCATCTCCCTGAAATATAAATATCTAGATAGTGTCCCCATCTCCCATTTTCTGTGGGAAAGTATTAACCCAACTTCAGTGGGCTCCTTGGTCTGAGTCGTAAAACTACCTGCTGTCATAACGAGCAGAATCCAGGTTCGTTTGCTTTTTAACTCTGGTGGATGTCAGTTAGTTAATATGGGTGGTCACTCCAATTACGAGCAGTTAGAATAAATTCTGGGTGACCATCGGTGCTCTCAAGTCCTCTTACTTGAGGACTAGTCGCTGAGAACATTTGTGCAACGGTTGTAGCTGCTCGGCTAGAGAAGGGGGTGAGATTTCTTTCTGTCCGAAATTGCCTGTGACATGCATCACCTTCTGATTTAATGCTTATTCAGTAATAAAACTGTTCTCTACTACTCTGTTACCTGTATGGAGAGGTTTTCTTGGTTGGGAGAAGATTTTGTATTTTTAATTGTATTTCCCTAACACTATCACTATAGTGAAACCATTTCCCTCATAATTTCTTTCAAGTAGAATTTCCCTTTTTTCCTCCAAAGAGCCCCAGCCTTCATATACCTTACACTCTACGTAAATAAGCCCATTTTCTCTAGACTATGGAAAACATGCTCCACCCATATTTTCTCCCACCATTTTCTTCCATCCTGGCTCCCTGTCACTCATAACAACAAGCACTTGAGATTCTCTATAGACGCAGTCAGGTTGCCCGGACTGCTTGGCCTGGAACCTTGGTGAATTAAGCCTGGGAATGTTCGACTCCCCAAGGAGCAGCTAATGACTGGTGGATGTAAAGGGTACAGATACTCCAGCTTCCTGGTCCCCTGATCAGGAAATTCCTGGGGCATGATCCACACTATTACTGAAGCTCTCCAACAAGGTCAAGTCAAGGGGACTCAAGTCAAGTTCAACATGGCATCCTTGTTTAGCCTCCTCTGCCTGGTCTTCCCAGTCCCACTTCCCTACTTCTCTATCAGTATTTCATGGGAACATTCTTAATGATAATTTATCTAATTTCTCATCTCAGGGTCTGGAGAACTTAAAGTGTTCTCTACTTTCACTTCCAGTTTCAGCACCAAGAGTCCCTGGTGCCGCACCCAGCGCTGTCACTGAGTCCCCCTGGATGCCGGTGAGCGCTCCATGGGGAAGCCCAGAAGAGAAGTGTCATCCTGGGGCTCGGCTCCTGCGCTCAAGAAGAGCTTGGTTCTTCCGGACCTTATAAAGGGAAGACGAGACAAGCGGATGGTGAGCCTGAACTCCGAATGAGAACTGGCATTGGAGGATCCTGACACAGAAAAGTGAGATTCGAGTAAAGTCTATGAAGCTTAGTTAACAATAGCATGCCATGGTTAATTTTCTGGTTCTGATAATTGTATTATGTTTATGTAAGATGATGACATTAGAGGATATGTGGTGTGAGAGATGTAAGGCAACCCTTTGTGGTAAAATTAGTTCAAAACCAAAAGCTTAAAAAATATATTTGAAAACTAGAAAGAGATGGTAGGAAAAAAAAGTTTTGTATCTGCTTCATAGCTTTCAACAGGGTGAAAACAACTGTGGGGCACACAATTTTCAGAAAAACATTCCTCCTGGGCCTTCCAGTTATGCAAATGTAAGGCAGAGATCTGCATCAGGAGTGATGTCTGAATGCCGTCTAGAAGGAGCAAACAGCTCAGGGCAATGATGTGAATGGCTGTGGATATTTTATGCAGAGTTGCAGCTCTGCAGACTGTTTTTCCCTGTGCAGAAGTGTTCCCTTTTAAACCACCAGTGAGGCTGCACTGTGCAAGGAGACTGAGGTTTGCTAAACTGGAGGGCTGTGTGTGTGCATGTGTGTTTGTGTATTTTGCCCACATACATGTATATATATGTGCTTACATGACCTAACTTAACTAATTCCTTGCAGAAAAATAGAAGAGGACTAAAAAGACTAAAGGAAAGATGTACAAGTTTGTCTACTCTTTCCTCCAAAAAGGATTAAAACAAAAGAACTGGACCTGGCTGAATGGAATCAAACCAGCAACGTCCTAGGTGTGGAATAAAGACACAACTAACACAGACTTTGAGAACAAATATTTTGTTCTGATATATCCATCTTATGGGACCTGTAGTTAAAGGAACAAAACATATTTGAAGTCAGCCTCTGATTGAGGTAAAGTACATCAGATGACATGGAAGTAAGGTGGCATTTGGGGGAAAAGCCCCATACTGAGGAAGGGAAACATGCATATTGGGAACTTAAAGAGGATCTAATGGTAGACATATGTTACTTTTTATGTTTATCATACCTGTGTGTTATTTTGAATTCTTCATTAAAGTCTCCTTAAAGATTACAACCTGATCACAGCTCTCTCATAGGAATTGAGGTTACTTGGAGTAGAGATAAAAGCTGGAACAACAATCTTGTAAGGACGGAAGATTGATATTGGTGGTGGCTTCAGAGAGTCAATATACTCAAAAGACAGGGCAGTGAATCCGCAACAGAACAACCTATGCTCATGAGCGGGTAGAGACAAGCAGATGGGACACCACATAGTGACAGAGGCCCAGGCAGTCACACAGGCTGACGCCTGTATTTCTTTGAAACAGAACTCCTCACCGATAAGGGGTGTATTTGCATAAACTGGTGAACTTTAAAGATACTGGATTACATGTGAACATTATGGCCTTTTATTCAGGCTCCCTCTCATCTCTCCTGTGACTGATATCATCGTGGGCAACTGTGGTGCTCACGTTGATGACAACCACTGTCAAAGAAAAACTTATTCTGACAGTTGTTAAAACAGTAAAGAAGACTTAATTCAGGGCTGTTGCAATAAGGAAGAGAGAGGGCTCAACTCGAAGTACAGCAAAGACAGCAGGGGATTTACAGCTGAAGAGCAGAATGAGGGAGTCAGTGCATGCATGATCACTCCGAGAAGCCACAGGGTAAGAGGAGTCTTGCCAAACTCACCAAACAGAATTCGGGCTAAAGGCAAGCCAGGGTAATTAGATATCAGAGGTGAGGGCTATTCCCACTAAACTGACTTAGCAGGATTCTTGCTAAGGGTTATGCAGGTCATCTGTGCCCCACAGTTGTTTTCAAGTTTCCACTCTTTCAAAAGTCAGGCAAAAATAGGGACCAAGGCCTACCTAACAAGAGGGCTTAGAAAAGCCTGACTAAAATTTGGTCAAAAGGAGCGTCTTTATTACCATGCATCATGGCCCTGTACAAGTTGCCTGCCCTAGCTAAGCCTGGCCTCAAATGAGTTATCTGATAGAAAGTATAGGCAATATTGTCTACCTTACAAGATTACTCTCAGGATGAAATGAGAAATAACGTATGCAATAACTTAGTACACATTCTCTCTCTTCCCCTTTCATTAAAGTCCAAAAACGAGTAAATGCCTACTATTCCTAAGCAATAATCCTTTACCTTACTTTGATTTTTCTGTCTCCTTTCTTTTAATTAGCATTCTACTATTAACTTAATTCAACAAGGATCTGTTGTGTGTCTGCTATGTGCCCCATGCTAATTAAGAATGTTTAGCAGTTTAGCATTCTAGATTTAACAATTTACAATGAACATCAAATATTCCAAATTGGATATCAGGATACATGATCCCAGAGAAAGGATTTCTTTTAAGCCAAAGTGAAAATGCCACAAATGATATTAAAAAGCTAATAAAAAAGACTTGGAGAAAATATTTCCATAAATGTGACAAAGGACTAATACTATTTAAGTAAAATTAGGACTTAATTTTGTGAAAGCATTTGGATAGGATCCCAAGATTTCAAACACTCAAATCTTATTCTGCCATCTCTTCCCCACATCCATCTTCCAACAATATTGAACGGGATATCAGCAGATACGATGGAACAGAGTGGAAACGCGCTTGCAGTTTGGTTTACCCACTTGCCTTGCTATGATTGCCAGAAGATCACACCCAAGTTTTGGGTCCTAAGTCCCCATTGGTGCCCCTGTGATGAACACACAGGGAGCAGATTTGAAAGTGACCAGCTGCCTGCAGACCAGAATAACCCAAGCTGAGTCTAGCCAAGTGACAGCTAGCTGGTCCACAATCTATAAATAAGGAAAATAAATGTTTGCTATTTTAAGCATCTGGGATTTTGAAGTTGTTTGTTATGCAGTTTTACTGCATCAAGACTGATTAACATATGCTAAGGGCCTCAAATTTTAAAATTAAAGAGGTATATAAAGAGGCATAGACATGTCTTCCGAAGCCCTTTCCCAAGCACCAGCCCTCAGTTTCATTGTTGCCACAATGTGAGTAATGAGAAGCATGCAACCTCAAAAGACTGGAACCCCTGTGGAAAAAAAGCTTTTGTTTCCATAACTACAATCCAATCAGCTTCCATTAATAATGACATTCGTTCATCTGTACATAGGACATACTATTTTCTGGGAGTAATTCTCAGCTGTTAGTATATATTAAAGAGGCCACCTCTAAAGCCACGCCATCTAGGATCAAATTTCAGCTCTAACTTATTAGTCATATCATGCTGCCTAGGGGTTAACCTCTGTGCCTGAGCTTCCCCATCTGTACATTCTGGATGAGAGATGTGGTTCCAATCTCAGGGAATTGTTGCGAGAATTATGTTAATATATTACGGCATTATGTTGCGAGAATTATGTTAATATATACGGGTTAATATACATACGGCACCTAGAACACTGACACATAGTGTTTATTATTATTATTATTATATGTATATCTTTGTTTTATCCTTGAAACAATCCAAGGATGTAGTTAGTATTATTCTCATTATATAAGCCAGCTTGGAACAGAAAAGTAGCAAAACAAAGGGATTAACAGCAAGGGTTTTAGTACTAATCTTTCTCTATTACTTACTGTATCATGAATTTTTGCAAAATACTTAAACTCTGTGTCTAAAGTTTTTTTAATCTTTAAAATTGTTATAATAATAATAATACCCCCCCTTGGAGATAATAAATGTTTGCGTATTGGAGGGCAGCTGGGGGAAGTTTGGTGGGGGTGGTGAGGCAGTCCCTCAAGAAGTCCCAAGAGGCCCCAAATCTTAATATATATGTATATATAAATCCCTCCTGCAAATACATTTTAAGTAATAAGCATACCAATAGAAAAACAGATGTATGACTGACAATTGACAAGAGTATTTTTAGCCCAGTAAACCAATTTAGGCTCAAAATTTTTAAATGCAATTTAAAATGAGATGTCATTTGGTGGTTATCAAATTGGAACAGATTTTAAGAGATTCTTTCAGTGCAGATAAGGTGTGGTAGAAACATCTTCTCTTATTTCCGGCAGGGGAGGGGGAGGTTGGATTATGGGAAGCACAAATTGATAGGATCTTTCTTCAGGAAAGTCTGTAATATGTATCAAAAGCCTTAGATCATAATAGCCAGAAAAGCCTATAAACATATGAATAGATAAATTTATATAATGTATAATCATACAAAGGAATAATAGTCAACAATAAAAAAGGGTTTACTACTGAATGTATACATATACATATATTATCATATACATATAAAACAACCTGGATGAATACCTAGATATAGATGTAGATGTAGATATAGATAGATATGTAACAATCTGGATGCAGCTTAAAAATACGTTGAATGAATAATAGTCAGGAAGGTCATACATCTTATATGATTCGACTTTTATGAATTTCAGTATAGGCAAATAAAAGCTATGGTGATAAAAGTGAAAATGGTGATTTCCAGGTTTGACGAAGCTGGGCAAAAGGAGGAAGAACAGGAGGAATTGCCTGGAAAGGAGAACAAGAGAACATTCTGGGGTGATGGAATAGTCTACATTTTGACATAAATACTATTAATGCCCCCATTTTACAGATGAGGGAACTGGTGATGGCTGCATGGGCATATACATTTGTCAGACCTTTTCAAATTGTGCACTTAAAATTTCATTGCATGCAAATTTATCTCAATTTTAAAAGAGGAGGGGCAGGAGTCTTAGAAAGATTCATATAGCACGCTTCAACAATACTGGGAGTGCCTCTTAAGAGTTAAAAGATGTACATACTAGGCCTTGAAATGGACATCTCAACAAAGAGGATGTACAGATGATGAATAAGCATATTAAAAGATGCTTCACATCATATGAAATAGCATTAAACACCTCATTAGAATGGCCAAACTCTAGAACACTGATAACAGCAAATGCTGGCAAGGATGTGGAACACTTGGAACACTTATCATTGCTAGTGGGAATGAAAAATGGTACAGCCACTTTGGAAGACAGTTTGGCGATTTCTTACAAAACTAAACATACTCTTACCATATGATCCAGTAAGTGTACCGCTTGGTACTTACCCAGAGGAGTTGAAAAATTATATCCACACAGAACCCTGCACGTGTCTACAGTAGCTTTATTCATAAGCGCCAACACTTGGAAGCAACCAAGATGTTCCTCAGGAGCTGGATGGATAAACTGTGCTACATGCAACAATGGAAAATTATTCAGGACTGAAAAGAAATGAGCTATCCAGCCATGAAAAGATATGAAGGAACTTTAAGTGCTTTGAATTATACATTTAAGTGTATACTGAGTTGTACACTTTCAAATATTAAATGAAAGAAAACTATATGACAAGGTTACATACTGTATCATTACAACTATGTGACATTCTGCAGAAGGCAAAACCTATAAAAGACTGGTGATTGTCAAGAGTTGGGTGGAAGAAAGGAATAAATAGGCAGAACACAGAGGACTTTTAGGGCCATGACAATACTCTGTATAATGCTATAATGATGAATACATGTCTTTCATTATACATTATACATTTGGCCAAACCTCTAGAAGGCACAATGACTATTAGAGTGGACCCTAACGTAAACTACGGACTTTGAGTGACTATAATGAGCCAGTTTAGGTTCATCCTTGGTAACAAATGTACCACCCCGGTAGGGGACATTGACATGGGGGAGGGCTACACATATACAGGGGCAGGAGACAAATAGGAAATCTCTGTACCTTTCTCAATTTTGCTGTGAACCTAAAACTGTGCTAAAAAAAAAAAAGCCTTTAAAAATGTACATCTCAACAAGTATTGAGGATAAACAAGTTTACATTTCTAACAGCACGTTACATGGTAAACTACCCATTCACCAGGGAACTTGAGAATACCCTTCTCTCATTTCTACACAGATATAACACTATCCTAAAACTGTTTAGCTCAAATGACAAAATAAGGTCCTAAAGACCTTTGGTTTGTGTCTTTTCTAGCTACTTAAGAATATCTTTGACACTCCTCTAACAGTTTCTTTTTTAAATCACTTTAAAGCTCTTTGATAGAAACCAGACTTTCCAGAGTATAGAAATTTAGCCTAGAATCTTCAAAAATAAAATGCCAAGTGAAAACTACTCTGCATGATACTATAGTGGTATACGTGTCATACAATTGTCTAAATGCCTTGAATGTACAACACTAAGAATGAACCCTAATATAAATTATGGACTTTGGGTGATAATGAAGCATCTACATAGGTTCATCAATTATGACAAATGTACTACTGCTACTCCGGTCAGGGATGTGGGTAATGGGGGAAGCTAGGCATATGTGGTCGCAGAATATTTATGGAAATCTCTGTATCTTGGCTCAATTTTGCTGTGAACCTTAAACTTCTCTAAAAACTGAAGTCTATTACACATTTTTAATTAAAAAAAAAAGTAAAATGCCCATCATAACGCCAAAGAGTGAGATAGCTGGAAATATTTGGAATTTGAATAGTCAGACTACCTAAAGTTTATATCAACAAGGCAAGTCTCTGGAAAAATAAAATGTCAAAACTCCTTTGACCGAGCATAAAAGGGAGGAAATTTCTGTGATCTCCATAATGTATAATCTCTATATGTTCCCTTGGGCAAGTTTTGTTTGTTCTTTTCTTTGTTACTGAGAGTCAACATTGTTTTTCTGTTTCCATGTCTCACTGGTTATCTAGGGCTCAAAGGGTATCACATGATAAAGGCATTACACAGGTAACTATGTGTGAAAATATTTATCCTTGTTCATAGTAATTATAAAAATTGAGTAAGTCTAAACATTCATACCAGTATGATACTTTTCTTTAGTAAATTGTGATCCATGAAATTAAATGTCATGGAAACCCACACATGGAAAACAATCCCAGTTTGTACCAACTAGTAAGTAATGTGACCCTGAACAAATAAAATCTAAGCCTCAGTCTCCTCACATGTGAAATGGGGACATTAATAGTGCCTATGTTAAAGAGTCATTGTGAGAATTGAATTAGTTAATATTTGAAAAGGTATTAGAAGTATCTTTTTGTCCAGCAAAGACAAAATTCTATTTAAGCAGTATTATTATTTAGAAACTTATTTTATAAGAGATACCATATGAATAGAGAAAAAAAGAAATACAGACTAACATTTTCACATTGCTTTTTGGAAGGAATATTTAATAGTGATCCTTAACTTCCTCCTTATTTTTACGATTATTTTAATATGTTTTCACCATTAACATTTATCTGGGGAATATAAAAGATAAAATTAAAGAATTCTTTGCACAATTATTTCCTACACTAATAATGTGGCTTAATTTGTTCTTCCTGGGAAAGAAAATAAGCTCAAATGCTGTAAATGAATCATGGAGGATGTTAACACTGAATAGACAAATGAAGAAAATATCAATTATGTTTTGGAAACCAAGCACTTTGTTTCCGACTAGGCTGTAGGATACCCGGAGGATTTATTTGACTAAGCCTTTTAAATACTTTGGCTTTAACTGACTGTTACTATGTATATATTCTTTCAGTCAACGAAAATTTATTGAGTTTCTATTTGAAAGATACTGTGCATGTTATAAATACGCACAACAACCCGTGATGACAATCTTTTCCTTTCTCATAGTTAGGTAGTGACTTCATGTGTACCCATCAGCCTCCATAGGGTCCAATGGAAAGTATACATACACATTTTTAGGTATAGTAATTTATCTATGGCAAAGTCTGATCCTATATTACAAATAGTATATATCTATTGGGCTCCAATCTACTGTAATTAGCACTAGGAGTACAAGGGAAGAAAATGGACCTGATTCCAGCCCCCAGAAAGTTTACAGGTACAGCAGAGAGGCAACATCAAACACATTGGGGGGGGGGGCTGCGGGATAAGGATGTGTAGAGTTAGCCAGGTGAAGCTGCTGAGGAAGCATTTCAGAAAGAAAGAATAGCATAAGCAAAGGCCCTAAGGTAGAAACAGCACAATGCATTTGAAGAACTAAAAGTACAGCATAGCCGAAGTATAGTCAAGTTGGAGAGAGGGGTTAGATGAAGAGGGGAGATAGCCCCATATCTGTTCACACAGGGGCTTCCAATAAGACTTGATGATGAATTTAATCCCAGAGAGGAACAAAAATATTCAGGATGGCAGTGATATGTCTTGAGCAATTGAAAAGATGGTGATACAATTAAATGAGGTGGGAAAAACTAGACAAGGAGGAGTTTCAAGGATGAGATTAAGAGTTCAGTTAAATAGGCAATTAGCAAAACAAGACTATATCTCCAGGTGAGATAAGAGTTAGAAATATAAATGACATAGGAGATTATAATAGAACTGAAAGCCTTATCATGAACTCCAAAATCATTCCCTTAGTCCCAGAATTACCAACTGGAATACACAGAATGCTATAAAGCTGAAAGTAGGTACTTTGTCTCATGAACTCAAATGACCTGCTTTTTCTATTCACCTGTTATTTTTGTTTTCTAAAACAGATTGCAACTAATCAGTGTAGATTATGTACGTTGGGCAGAGTTTGTGCGGAGCCACCATCTAGGTCCCTGAGCTCCTGTCAGCACACCGCCTGTGGAGTGGCTTCCTGCTTGGGCACCACACCTCGGAGGCTGTGGCAGCAGCTGACGCATGTGGGCCCGTTAGAAATTGGTGAAAGTACGAATAGATAGCTGCCACTTTCCTGAAAGCCTTTTTGGACTCCTCAGGCAGCCAGTTCTTAATATCCAACACCCTTATATGAAGGAATGGAATAAACTAGGTAAAATTAGAAAACATAAATGATTTTATTGTCCAATTGATTTAATATATTTTTCACTTTAGTCTTCCATTATAATAAGACATGTCCAATTACATCATCACCCATCAGGAGGTGACAAGCCTCTCAAAGACTTTATTGTTGAAAAATAAGACGGAGTCACAGCAACTACCTTCACAAGAATGCATAAGTACACATACAAATAAAAGTGTTTTTATTTGATACATATATATTTTAGTGATGTGAGTCCATTAGTAAAATAAAGGCATAGCTTTCAAGCTCTTGGAATATCAAAAAAAAATAGCTATTACTTTTGAAAATATGATGTGCTTAAGCTTAGGCAATAGTAGTAATTTTCATCTTTATAAGAAGAAATACTTTTCCAAATAAAAGATATGTTTTCTCCAGTTTTGAATAGTTAAGGAAAATGCAAATAAAAATAATTTGTCTTAAAAATTTGTAAACATACAGTAATAATTTATCTTCAGTGCTTAATATTTTACTTCTTTATTTCTTTAGTGCTTTTCTTCAGTGGTTTCCTAATTTATGAAAAATTAGTTTTAAAATATTTTCCGGAAGTTTTATCTCATTAGAAAAAGAATCAAGAGCACTTTAAAATATATATATTCTTAAAATTCAGAAAGCATTGGTTTAGCACCTAAGATCTATTTTCACTTTAGGCCTTGAATCAAATTTATGGTACTATATTAAGCAGTAGTATTAAAATACCAATAAATATCCCAAATAAATACTATTAAATTTTTTTCCCATTATGTTCACAAATTACGTTTATAGCCCTTGAATAATTTAATATTTTTGTTTTTCAGTATAACTCCCCTTTTTTCCACCAAATGAAAATTTACATGGAACATTAAACACACATATGCAAATGCATATATAAAACCTAAGGAGTCAGATATAAGACTGTCTGTCTCCACTTAGTGTCCTTAGGTGCTCTTTCCCCTGGTGGCTTCTGAGATGTTTCCATAGCATCTTAGGGCTCTTCAGGAGACAATTCGAAACCACTTTCATAGATGGATAGTTTTTGGGTTTTCATTATTTCTACTATCAGCAATAATAGATAGTTGATAACTATTTAAATTAAGCCATGTAACATTGAAATACACTTCCGTTCTTTTCCTTTAGTTAGTGTAACACAAATGCCGTTTTCCTTTTGATGTGTAGCCAGAGGAAAAAACAAAACGAGCATTTCAGAAGTGATTTATAAGACATTTAAAAGCTTTAAAGGATGTTTGCTTAATTCCTGTGAAATACAGCAAAGAACTTGCTCCATGGGGACCCTGACTGGCTGGTCTATTTAGGCTCACAGGGGGCCCGTAGGCCCTGGTGGCTCTGCATGCTCAGGTAACCGTGTGAAAAAGGAGATTTCAGCCCAAGTTTTGCTGTCTCTTCTGCCACCATCCTGAGTTTACTTCCTGATTGCCCAACTCTGAGACTCAAGCCCATCGTCACATCTCCCACGTGGGGCAGCCTCCGGGGCAAAGAGCCCCTCTGAGGATCTGGGAGGGAAGATGCATGTTTTCTCCATACTGGCTCTTCCTTCTTTACTTTCGGGTGGGTAGTGAGACTAGAGTCCTTTGAATGATCTGCCTAGAGACAATTTATATGTATTCCTGGAATTCTGAAAAAACAAATAGGAAATTAAATCTAAATTTCTTCAATTGTAAAATAAATGTAGAGCATGGCAATCTTCCTTAGCATACTATTTTGTAATCTCTATTTTATTGGTTTTCTAGATACAAAAATGTAGAAAACTTTATACTTTCCATCATTTCCCAGTCTGTTTTATTTTTTTTCTTTTGCATTTGCCATTTTAGGAAATTCATGAAGACAGGGTCAGGACCCACCTGAGGAGTCAGTCCATACAAATCCCTACCAGCCACAGTCTTCCTCAGAAGGGAGAAAGTTGATAGTGGTCAGCCCTGGACTCAGGAGGAGAGAAGAGGCTGAGTAGCGCTAGTCGCTGGCCTGCTTCTCTGTCATTCTTTAGTAAAGTGTCTCTGTTCTGGTATTATGTTTTATTATACACATATAATATAAAATAATATATATGTGTATATATACATATATATAAAGTATTTTGCCATTTTATCCAGGTATTTTTTATTCTTTAAAGTATTAAGATGATTTTTATGCCATACATTTCAATGGCTGACTCATTCTTGAATTCCTAGAATAAACCCTAGTTAGTGATAATACATTTACCTTTCGTTATAGTCCTCAAGTAGATTTCTTAAAATCTGTTGTTTTATTGTTGTTGTTATTATTATTATTATTATGACTTTAATTTTTCAGGGCAGTTTTAGGTACACAGCAAAATTGAGAGTAAGGTACAGACATTTCCAAATCTTTTTTTTAGATCATTGATTAATGCATGCTCTGTTTCTCAGATGTTACTATTGGGATTATACTAACTTTATAAACTTAATTGAGAAGGCTTCCTTCACTTCTGTGTTACAGAAATCTCTACATAGCAAAGGAATTATTGACACACTGAAGCTTTCATTGGACTATCTTGTAATTATGGCCCAAATGCTTTGTGGATACTATTCATTAATAATTCCCAATTTCCAGTCTAGGTATCAGTTAGTTAGGAGTTTCTAACTTTTATTCAGGGAATTTTTATCTGTTTCTTCTAGATTTTCAGATAAAAAGATACAAAGTAACACCAATATGTCTGTTTTTCCCTTATCAGTTCATAATGTGTGGATTTCTCTTTTCTTGCTCTTTATTTTTTCCTTTATAACTCTACCTGGTTTATCCATGTTATGAATCCTTTCAAAGAACTGGATCATGGACTTATCAACCTCCTGCCCTTTTCAGATTTATTTTATTATTTTCTTTTCTAGCTTCTTGAAGTGAATCTTTAGGTTGTTTTCAAAGTTTTCTTATTTATGATTGAGCATTTGAGACTTGGAATTTTCTATTGAGTGCAGCTTAGTTCACTTCCAATATTTTCATCATTGCTTTTTTCTAGCTAATTTAGAATCAGTTTTTATTTATTCAATAATTTGATTATTTTGGAGACTTATCAATAATCCAAGTCACTTTTTTATTATGTTATTCTAAATTTCCAGTTTTATTACATTTTCCAGGGATTTAGAGATGAATATGGAAAGTCATTTTAGAAACACTTATGAAAAGTAGTGATGTAGTGGGGACTGCCATCTAATTAAGGGATAATATAATGTAAGGGATGATAAATGCAGAACAATTTCATTTTTAATAAGATGAATGCATTAAATCCATTGTCATTAAAAACTCAAACAGCATAAGATGGCAAGTATTTGTTCTGTCCCTAATAGGAAAATGGTGACAATGTATTATATCACTAAATGAAAATAAAAACACAAAAATAGCAACAGAAAACACATTTTAAAAGACAGATAATGTCTGATAGAGTGCCAAGATATAAGCCCTATTGAAATCAAAGGATATGCTTCTACTAAAGCTCATTTGCTATGACTCCACCACCCAGACACTCACAGTGTACGTCTCCTTCGGGCATCTGTTGTTACACTTGAGAACTACCACTAAACCCTTTAATAGATACAGTCAAAGTACATCACTTAGTACATTTGGAGATTTAGTGCAGAGAATAATGACAGATTTGAGGTTTTCAGATTTCAGAGAATGCCTAACAATTTGACTACATAGGTCAATTCTAATAATATTCTAATAAGACTAAATTTAAGGCTTAAGCTTTTATAATGCTACACAACTCTTCTTGTGAATTATATATGTTTTACCTCTATCATCTCTTAGATTAATTATATTGTCAAGAATGACAGTTCTAAAACTGTAAAATGATATTTCTCATTAGAAGATATACTAGTCAATTTTATCAGGTATCTTCTGTTCAACCTTGCCTTTCAGCATGTACATCTTCAGACAAATCAATTTCCCTCTTACAATACATTCTAGCCATTTTGTCCACGACACAAAAGCTAAAAATGATGCTGATTGGCTGATCAAATACAACTTCCCATGTCAAAGATTTACAATTTCATTACAAAAATTAACTTCTGGCTGATTCTAGCTAGATGCTCTCAGAATCAGAAAGACTTAGTGTTTATGGGTACTTCTCATTTTAAATACATTAATTTTACAAAATTTCAAATTGACCAAAGAGCAGTAATTCATAGAATAGAATTTGCATTCTTGCCCTAATATATATTCTTTCTGGACCATTTGGACAGCCGTCCTCCCAGTGATGTGAGATAATATTGCCCAGTCTAATAAGCATTACATATCACCAATGTGGAAGATCTAAGGATGGGTTCTGGGGAATTCTAAGGAAACAAAAAACTTGTGAGGTCTGGTAAGTGGGATTAAAAAGAACAAGAAAGAGAACAGAACTCCAAGGAAGAAAAGGTGTGTAAAGCCACAGCTCATACTTACACACACAGATACCAAGGTAATATAGGTATGAATACCAGTTAAAATTTTTAATCACTAAATACTCAATTAAACACCTTGGGCAGGGAATTTACTGAGTATGGTAGTCCTGCCCTCTCTGGGGGGGACTGATTTAGGTATGGGCACATGATAAGAATTTGACCAATGAGATGTGAAGTTGTCTGCCACAGAGATTCCGAGAGGATTTTCCTCACTTTAAAAAAGAAAATCAAATGGACATCATTCTGTCTGTGAGATTGCCTGTCACCTGCTGGTGATGTCTGGAATCGCAACGACAATGTTGGAATCTGGAAGGCAGCAGGCCTAAGAGCGAAAATACTGAGGATTGCAGAGAAAAAAATGAGACATGTCCAATGAATCATAATGACATCACTAAGCCACTGAGTTAGCCAGACCTGGACCTGCCCTTGAGATGTGAACCCAGAATACAGTCTATTATAAGAGATAATAAATGTCTGTAAGGCAATTAAATTCTTCCAACTTTTTGTCTGTGAAAGATGTAGGATAGTAGTAGTAGAAAGATGGGGTGGAGGGTTGAAAGAGAGTGTATTAGTTACGTACAGATATGTGAAAGAGAGTGTATTAGTTACGTACAGATATGTGAAAGAGAGTGTATTAGTTACGTACAGATATGTAACAAATTATTCCAAACATAGCTTAAAACAACAAACATTTACTATTGCACACAGTTTCTGGAGCCTTAGTCCCCTTGGAAATGTTGAGCTGGGTGGTTGTAACTCAGGATGTCCCATGAGGTTGCAGCCAAATTGGGCTACAGTCTCTAAAGACTTGACTGAGGCTGGAAGTTTGGCATCCAAGCTCACTCGTGCAACTTCAGGCAGGAGGCTTCATGAAATTCCTCAGCACATGGGGGTCACCATGGGGACACTCACAACGTGGCTTCCCCAGGAAGTGATTCAAAAGCAAGAGAGAGGGTGCACCAGAGCATGCACTCAAGACGGAAGTTGCAGCTGTTTTATAACTTTATCTTGGAAGTGGAATACCATCACTTCTGCTGAATTCTACTGGTTAGAAGCAAGTTGCTAAGGCCAGCCCAAGCTTAAGGAGAAGGGAATTAACCTCTACTCTGAAGAAAGGAATATTAAAAAAAATTATGGATGCATATTTTAGAACCACCTGGGCTTTATTTTCAAGATAAAAAATATATAAAATATTTAAATACTGATAGGAAATACCCAGCGGAGATAAAGCAGAGGACATTTCTGTGTATCAGCATCTATTTGCTCTATGTGTTAAGTAGTACGATCATTTGCTAAAGGGTGTTTAGATAGGTGGTAGATTTAGAAGTGTAAGTTAAATGGAAAGAACTGAAATGGTGATTTAGGAAAATAATGGTGCTAAACCTAGAGCTGTAGATAAGAATGTGTTAAAAACTATAAAAGAATTCTATATTATATAGATAATTCTACATAGCTCTAAATACTTTGATGAAATGGATGTTTCTATGAAAATAAAGCCTACTATAGTTGTCTCCAGAGAAATTAGAAACCCTAATTATGAATTTTACCAGGAATGAACACACACACACACACAGCACTGCATACAAATGGTTTTACCCGAGAATTCTTTCGAACATTTATGAAACCATAAAACTCACCTTTTTACACAAACTCTTATAGAGCTTACAAAAAGGCAAAACTTTTGCACCTGATTTTATGGAATGTATCTTCCTTGTACAAATAATAAGTTAATTTAATCATTTAAAAAATGAAAACAGACATTTAAACTTTGTATTTCTCCAAGGCTTTAATATGGCAACAAGTCTTGTGTATCTTCTGTAGGAGGGATTTTTTAAGATTATTTGATTATAGGAAATTTTGTTTGGGGAAGCACTGATTAATTCCCAGAACAGTATGAGAAGCACTGTGACATAAGATGAGCTCTAGCAGTATATAAGAATATTCAAGCATTCCATTAAAAGAATACAGCTAAAACAAGTATTTCCAGGAAAACAAAAAATGACCTAGTATTAGGAAGTAAGTTAATATCATTTAAGCCATAAATTGATCAAAGATGATAGTGGGAGGATGTTAACTGTCTCAACAGATATCAGAAAGCAGTTTGATATAATTCGACATCACTGCTGGCAAAAAATTCCTTAGTATAGCAAAAGTATTTATCTCAAAACAATGGCCCACTTTCTAATTAATAGTTTAAAATAATTAGAAGACACTTGAAAGTCCGAATCAAGACAACTGTAGAAGGAAGAAGACATCTTCCAGCTACTGCTGCCGTTCCCAGAAGGGATCTGCTCTAGACTCTGATCCAGCCCAGACTAAAGAGGATCTGTCATCTTCCTCTTGGCGGTACTTTGCATTGTTAATAGCAGAGAAACTGGAAGATGGCCCTTTCGGGAAATTAATTTCTTGATGCAAACACCAAGTTTTTTGTACACACAAAATTACTCAAGAAACCCACATATTTTGACACAAAAAGTAACATGTATTTGAAGTACTTCCCATGCTTGGGGAGAGTGGTGAGACATGAAGTTTTTGAGTGCACTCCAGTGACGAGAACAAGGGACGTGGGTGGAGCTCTCTGTGGAGTGGACTAAGAGGGACAGACCGCAGTCTAGGGAGAATGAGACGACCTGGGAGATATTCCATGTGGGGAGTTAAAGAGAATGACACCAAACAACGGATTTTAAGTTGTATTCAGATGCCTCCTTTCCTTCTGCTCCTTGCGTCTCGTGCATACCAGCATTGTGCTGCCACTACAGACACAGAGGGACAGAAGTCACAAAAGCAGAGATCATGATGGTATATTTTGACTAATCAGGTGCCAGAAATTTAGAATAAAATGACTTAGATAAAATCACAATGAAAATGAAAGCCCCAGAATCTTCAGAAATAGAATTTGGGATGGGAGCCTTAGTTGTTTAATTTGCAAATTAGGAAAGCAATAACCTTGGAGACATAGGGTTTCACAAAGATACCCAGTATCACGAATATTACTTAACTCTGTTTTTATATTTTTGTTTAGTGTGATCGTACAAGGAAAAGAACATACCATGTGAATATTAGAAGAAAAGACAAAAATATTGTCAAATACCTGCATACCTGTAAAACCCAGAGAACTGATGAGGGAAATCAGTAAGGTAGCTTGGTAAATATGCAAAATATTAATTTTTTTCTACTAGCAATAACCAGTTTGGAAGGTTGATGATAAAAAGATACTATTTACTATAGCAACCAGAATAGAGTTACTATATTTAACAAATAAAAATCTAGGATGCCCAGTTATATTTGAATTTTGGATGAATGAATTTTTTTTTTTAGTATGAATATGTCCCATGCAATATTTATGACATATTTGTACTAAAAAATTCATTGTTCATCCAAAATCCAAATTTAACTGGGCATTCTGAATGTTATCTAGCTATGCTAGACCACATATAAAATGAAAACTTAGGGTGCAGGTCATGGAGCTGATCACACTTCTGGGTCAGTACAGCCACTGGGCCCACCATTTAGGAGTGATTTTCACTGTAGTCTGTATTTTAAACCTTTATAGTCCTTTTCAAATTACAGCCAAATTATGGAAGATCACTTTAAGTAATTAAATTCTAATTCTCTGTGGAAAAATTGGTTCCCCTATTTTTGGCCCAGTAAGGCCTCTGGGCATCTGGTTGGATTTCCCAGGCTTCTCATTTCAAATGGCCAAAGTTTATAAGCGCCCTCACCCTCTGCAAACAAATATCCGCCTGCTTGTTCACACAGCTTCGGCTGCTGTGCGCCTGCCCCTCTGCAAAGCCGTCTGGTGCCCACATTGGCAGCGCATCTCACTCCCCCATACAGGCTTGGAGGGCCCTCACGGGAGCTCAGGGCACACTTTGGAGAATGTGCCGCCCTGCAGTAAACACTGACCACGACTTAGGACAAGGAACCAGCTGTCAGGCTGGAACATCCCAGAATCTGAGTTTGCAAAGTTTTCAAAAAGGGCAGTTGTTACTGCCTCACCAGCCACATTTCCCTGAAGGGTGCTGTGTTCTTGGGAGGCAGCCATTCTAGTATTTCAAAGATTAAGTCATAACTGAACAATGTATGAGGATGTATAAAAAGTAATTTACCATTTTATATTTACTTTTAATTAACCATTTTATAATTACTTCCTCCGTGGTAATGCCTCTGGGCCTGATTGTGAAAACAATTATCAGCTGTGAATTTGCATACCAGTAATAGGCCTTAACATAAACGCTGTAAATGTAGCTATTTCTTGGTACTTATTTGGCATATCATGAAATCATTGCTCTGTGTATTATTCACTCTCAGCCTTCTTCCATATTTAAAGGAAAAATAAAAAGGAGAATATGTCTGTTTTTAGAAAATTGTTTGCAATAATTACAGATTATTTTATTCTATAGTCACTTAAATGTTCCAAGGTTAACTACTTATTAACACAAAAAGCCAAAAGTTCTCTCCTTGGCCTTCAAGGCGTTCTCCAGACCCCAACCTTACCAGGAAACACTCAGCTCTTACCAGTGTCAGTGCGTGTCACCCACAGGAAACACCTACGTTTCAAAACTACAGTGCGCTCGGGGCCTTCTTTTCTAACTGAAGATTCATATCACAATGTTGTCAATTAAATCATTTGTACTGCTTGAAATAGAAACGGTGCATTTTCAAACATCAGAACAGAGACCAGTAGGAGCACAGAAGAATTCACAATAAAACCTCTTTAAAAGAGAAAAGAATAAGGCAACAGAATGCCCTTAATTGCTTGGAGACTCGCTTTCTCTTTCGCATTAGCTTCAGCCTCAATGATGATCTGCGCTTCCTTCTGCACCTGCATTAGGGAAATTAACTGAAGGGAGTGTGACCCTTGTCTGCACGAGCTGGCCACCAACTGGCACATCACAGCTCCTTAGAAGAGACTAATAAGAAAATTATTAATAACTAGGGGAAGCTTACTGTTTTCTATTAGCCAGACCCTGATGTAGCGGCCCTGACCTAAAGTCACAATAAATATAACAGAAAAAGAGCCATGGGTTTTGTTCAGGCAAGCCTGGCATTCAAGGTGCCCTTTCAAAGCCTAGCCCACAACACACTTTGCCCCGCACCATGTGTGCATAAAGGGAGAGTCACCTCAAGGCCATTGCCCATTAGGCTACTCATGTTCTTATTCCAAATTCCTCTGGGCTCATAAGGAAAAAAAATGTTATTCTTATTTTAGTAATAAAATATATGTATCATTTGTGCTTTCCTTGTTTTTCTTAGGTTCAAGGAAGCTCTATTCTTTTCAGCAAACAGAACTCTTTGGGGGTAGAAATTTCACCTCTTTTTCTCTTTTAACTTTGGATTTTGTCTTTCAGGGGTGGTAATAGGCGTTCGTCACCTTATCTGGGAAACTGGGCATCCCTTTTGGGAGAAATAGATCTGATTGCTAAGTACAAACTGAGATCTTTCCCTTCCATGTGGTGTTGCATGTTTCCCCAGCCTCACCCGACTCCAGATGACTGGCTATATACTTGCTTACCCCCCAACTCTGCGGGCATGAATCCCTTCACACAGATACCCTCAAACCTCACCTTGTTTATCCTTCCCCGACCCTTTCATCAGCCCTTATCTCCTTTCAGCCAATTAGCCTTTACTGACTGTTCCAGCCCATGCTGATTTTCTGACCTCTGAAGCTCTTAGCATAGATGCTACTAGGTTCTTTGAATTTTCCTTTTAAGTCAGTGTTAAACTTTATCTCCTTAAAGAGATGATAAGGTTAATGACATGAATATCCAAGTTCTTGCCTAAAGTAGAGATTTGAGAAATTTTTGTTGTTGACAAGTTAACAGCAAAGCTAAATGACTAATCATTTAAAAACACAATTTTCCCCATTTGCACATTATCAATAACACATTATTGCTGGGCTCACCTCACACAACTAATTCAGTCAAATTACTTCTAGCGTTTTTTTAGATTCTCTTCATCAGTTTGACCAAAGCACATGGTTCTCTCCTTATTATGTTTATTATTATTTCAGGTCAGGGCTACTGCCTGTGTTTCTATTAGAGAAAAATATTGTTCTCGTGTTTATTAATAATCTCTTTATCAGTCCCCATAATGTGCTAGCTAGTGTACAGAACATGAAGATAAGGTTCACATACTATTCAGTTAATTTCTCCGATAAAGGTGTGAAAGTAACAACTGCCTGCTAACCCATGCTGGACATCATGAGAGAGGAAATTAAGCTCAAAGCAACCCAGGGCATTCTGGTTCTTTTTTATTTTCCGTTTTTTAACTTTTCTGGATTTTATTGTGAATCCTTTAAAGATTCCACTGGTCTCTAATCTCACACTTTTTAAAATTCATTGTTTTATTTCAAGTAGCGCAATGGTTTCAGTTGATGATCGTGTGATATTAATCAACTGCTACCAAAGAATATAAAACAGCTCTTCAAAAAGGAAATAGTATTTAAGATATACATACAGTAGGGACACCAATGTATGCTGACTACTAAATAAAGCTAAATTCATACAGGATATAACATAAGTAGAAGAAATCATACAGTTCTAAAATGAACTGAGGTAATATAGGTTAATATCACACAACAGAAACAATTTTATCAAAACTAAAAGCAGACATTACAGGATAAATAGTTGCAAAAGAAAACAGCAATAAAGTTATCTAAAAAAGAAAAAGAAAAAAAGAATTTTAATTTTGTCCCTAGGAGCTACAAGGAAGTGAAAATTTGAAAATCAATTTTTGCTCAAATATAACACACATTAGATTGACTTGTAGATTATTGTGTGGAGTATGCAAATAGATTTCAAAAGCTATGTAAATCAGTTAGTTGGGACACAGAAAGTATTGAATATTCAAGAAAGATGGCAGTGCTGCAGGGGTGATATCTCTAAGCAAGCTGAAGTTCCAGTCCTTTGCAGGTTGGGACATCCCAGTCCAAGGGGATTGTTTTAGGTTTTCCTCAGTGCAGGGAAGTAAAGCCCCTCTGGGGATCATCTGCATTAGGGCAGTGGTAGAACCTACCAAAAAATTGAAAGTCAGAAGTATTTGACTCTAATAAAAGACTAATGTCATAAAGGAAAATCAACAGAAATATGCATAGGAAAAATGGTTTTGTTTTGCAAAATTGTCTAATCTGAAATTTCTGTTGTACTCAGTCTCTGATTTACCGTTGTTTGCATTTAGATTTTCTCCATTAAAAAGTGACACAAGGCCTCATTGTTTAAAAAGCTGTTTTAAAAAATTCAAACTTAAAAATAGGAATAATCCCATCTCCCAGAAAATAATAATTGTAATGGTTTGTCATAAACCCTTAGAATATTATTTTTCTATTCACAACACAAATTTTAAACTGAACCATATGGTATATGGTGTTTTGTTATTTTATATTTTCCCAAATAATAGAATATTATGAATATCTCTAAATACTTGCAGTAGGCAGAATAAAGTCCCTCTTCCCCAAAATATTCACATCCTAATCCCTTGAAACCTGGGATTATGTTAGGTTTTGTGATGAATTGAGGTTGCAGATAGATTTTAAGTTGCTAATCATTTGACCCTGAGATGGGAAAAGTATCCTGGATTATCCAAGTGGACTCAATGTAATTGTAAGAATCCTTACAAGTGAAATAAAGCAGAAAAGAGAAACCAGAAAGAAGGTGGCATGAGAAAAACTAGATCCACTTTGAAGCTGGAGAAAAAGGGTTGCATGCCAAGGAATGCAGGTGGCCTCTAAAAGCCAGCAATGGCAGGAAACAGGTCCTCCCCTGGAGCTTCCAGAAGGAACACAGGTCTGCTGACAGACCTTTAGCCTAGTGAGTTCTTTATTGGACTTCTGACTTCCGGAACTCTAAGAAAATAGATTTGTGTTTTAAGGCACACTTGCAGTAATTTTTTATGGCAGCAATAGGAAACCAACATACTCATATATATAGATGCCCATCGTTTTTGATACAACATAGTGTTTTATTGTTGGATGAGTCATAATTTATGTCACTAATCTGACAGTTGACAAATGTCTCCTTAAAGGGCCAGAGAACAGTGTTTTTGGCTCTGCTGGCTGTATCATCTCTATTATAACTACTCAACTCTGCCGCTGTAGCACAGAAGCAGCCAGAGACAATATATAAACAAATGGGCTTGCTTGTGTTCCAAAAAAACTTATTTATAAGAACAGGCTGCAATTTGCTGACCCCTAAACCTATTGATGGATGTTTAGTTATTTCCAAGCAAATGTGTTGCTTTTACAATTTTCTGATTAATGTATAGCAAAAGAAAAGCAGCATGAAGTAGTATTTCTCATTCTGACATATTTTCTTAAGGGTTCTGAATCTTTATAGCTGGTTTTACAATTCAGAACAAATTAAAACACCTGTTTACCTTGTTCACAAATGCAAAAGTTTGAATGTGAAATGTTAGATGTTGGGTTTTTCTTAGCCAATTATAGTTCCATTCTTAAAGAAAATAAAATGGATCTTTAACACAAAAATTAAGTTTCTGAGCCTGAAGCAGAGATAACAAAAGTGGCATTGATCCATACAACCACTTTACTTACATAGGAATTTTACATCGTGCAATATACCTTATAAGAGGCAGGCAAGGGAAAAGACAGGAAATAAAGGGCATAGATTCCAAAGCAATTTCCCAGTGCCCCCAACCCATACAACTTCCCTAGTCAGGTCAGGTCTTAATGATAAGAAGTGGTAGAGAAAAATCTATGATTTTGACTTTTCCAATGCATGAAAGCATAGCTGCATTTTTGAGGATTTTCAGTAAAATGAGGTCAAAAAAAAAAAAGAAAAAGAAAAAAAGAACTCTAACTGCAGAGATTAAGGGTAAATTAAGGTTTTTAGGGAAAATGTTGGCATATATACAAGAAAACAAATAATTCTGTGATTAATCTCCTCACAAAACACACAGGAAGTTGAACAAGCGCTGATGAGTGAGTTTGAGAAACGCCTCTCGTCTTCTTCCCAGTGTAGTGTCGGCATCTCAGACTCACGGACACTCGTCTGACTGATGTACGACACAGACTGAAGGGA
Source organism: Phataginus tricuspis (assembly GCA_029783875.1). NCBI lineage: Eukaryota > Metazoa > Chordata > Mammalia > Pholidota > Manidae > Phataginus > Phataginus tricuspis. The sequence continues at coordinate 655,010 of JAQQAC010002629.1, read as the reverse complement.
AGATGCTGGTGGCAGAGACGATCAGAGCAGCAGACATGGTATTACTCACATCCCTGATTTCCCAAAGAAGAATTCAACAGACTTGCTGTGTGCTACAGAAGCACACACTTCATTTTAGCTGCTATAAATTCATCACCCTGTTATTTGTTGAATGTCTCCTTGTTCTTGGCGCTGATTAAATCAGAATGCATTATGAGTTTTTTTCACTAGTGACTTACCATTTTGTGTACAGACACTCTGATTTTGTCTTTTCCTTCTACTCTTCTTTCCAAATATTCTCTCAAACTTTGATAACTGAAGTCAGGAAAGAGAAAGCTCTGAAACACACTAGGTCTTTTGGAGATCCTACATATGAAGAGTAGGACGTGGAGCAGAACCCACTGGACCAACGGCTGGTGTGTTTTCAGTGTATTTTAGTCAGCCTTAATAGGAGAAGGCAAGGAGAAAAGGAAGCTTTGACCTCGACGTAAATATGGCCACCCGCCGATATCAGACTCCTTCACCAAATATATGGAAATTCTGGTTAAAATGTTTATTTTTTAAAACAATAAATGGAAACAAAAGAAGAAACCAACAATACTGAGAAGAATCTGAACTGGCCAGCCGGTGGCATGAAATCAAGACCGGAAATCTTCACCCAGGGCCGAAGCCGAGTCCACAGCACATGGTTTGGCCAGGCACCCCCACGAAGATCCAGCCCGAAGCTGAAGTTTGGGAATGCTGTCTGCCTGTAAACTGTGACCTGCGAATCTCCCCTGCCCTTTTTGTTTCTTGACAGAAGCCAACCCACTGGTCCAGGCTGCTCTGCTGCTGGAAGCTGACTCACCACTGGAAAATCAGAATTTGTAGCCAATGCTGTAAATGAATTCATCCCGACCATCCTGTGAAGGGAACCCACACCCAGGCCCTCAAATGCAGCCTCAGGGGTGGGAACTATGTAGGAAATGGACCGACACAAACATACACCAGCCTCTGGAGTGGAGCTTACACAGCCCAGGACAACATATCGAATGGAAATCCCATGAAAGCTAAATCCCACATAAAATAAGCACATGGATAAGATGACAGAACATCTGAGGAAAACTGAATGCCAAGAAAGTCAGTTTACAGAACTCAAAAATGGGAGAATTCGCATTAAAGGAATTAAATCTACTGTTAAAATCTGAAATGCATTACAATGTAAAATCATTTAAAATTCTCAAAGAAGGAAATAATACAAAATTGAGAACAAGAGGATTATACATGTATCATACCTGCATATTTGCAGGTTTATTTTGTTCACAGACCACTTAGTATTCTAATCCTTTTCACCTGTTGTCTACAGATGATGTTAAATGTTTAATTTTCTTTCCATTATATGTACCTCACTTACTTTATCTTACTGTGTCATCTAGAAATTCCAGAACATAAAATGAATACTTATGAACATCATTGTCTTTTTGTCACTTTAATGAGAATGCTTCTAAGATTATAGCAAGTCTGATGTTGGATTCTGTATTTGATGCTTTTCAGAAGAATGTTCTTCCTTTAAAAACTCTCTTTATGTTAGAAAACATACATCTATTCCTGATTTAACAAGACATTCTTTAATAATATCAAATGCTCTTTTTAACAATAAAGAAAATCTTCATTTGAGTGATATTAATCAATTCTGAATATTAAGCTGCACTCATTTTTCTGGTATAATTCCTAATTTGTTTATTTTTATATGTGGATACATGTGTGTATTTTATATTTGGGCATGTCTGCAGCTCTGGAAATTTTTCCTGTATTATATTATTAGTAATTGAACTTTTCATATTTGTGTTGATGTCTTTAAAAATTGCCAAGTACTGATATATACGTTTGTGCCTTCTTTCCTATACAATCTTTCTAAAATTAGTTTCCAATAATGTTTATTCCATTATCTGCTTCTACTGCATTCCGACAGAGGTTATAAAATATTCCCTAGATATCATGATTCCATGTTCCACAGCATTAACTTTTCTCTTTAATTCCCTTTAATTTGGATCTTAACTGTATTATTATTGGCTTTTTTCTGGCAATACTCCTTTTTCTTGTTTCATCTTCTGTTGTCTTCTTCTCTCAAATCATTGCCTTTTTATTTCAGAGGATTTTCTTCATACAGCTTCTTGTTCCTATTTTAGAACATACACCTTTCTTGCATTTTATTGACCTTTTCAAACAATGTCTGGAAATTTTGTCCTGAACTTATTAATGGGTATTTCTCAGAAGTGTGTTCTTCCTCAAAGTCTTACAACATTACTCCCTTTCCATGTTTTGTTTTCATTTTTTAGAAGCCCCTTCTTTTGCTGTTTCTTATTGTTTTAATTTTTATTCATCACCAATAAGGCAAGATCAAATATTTATCAACAGAGAAGAATTTGGACTGTCCTTAACCTTGAGGGTTGTTTTATTGTGTTAAAGTCAATCTCCTCAGATTTACTCCTAGAAAAACTGATTCCTTCTTCATTTCTGTGTGTTATTAGATTTAATATCTTACCTCTGATGTACCTCTTTAGTTTCTTCTCCTATTCTCACTGCCTGGCTAAAAGATTCTCTGAACTGGTAAACTATTAAAGAATAATAATGATAATACAGTTCTAAGATTAGGTTTCTTTCAAAGCTTTTCAGGTTATCATTCAAGTAGTTACTTTATCTTGCAGAAAAATAAATACATAAACTTCCAGAAGACAAGCTAGTACATAACCTCAGGGGAATTAAAGCCAGGTAACTCTTTATAGGACAAATAGATGACAGAAAGAAATACAGTGTTTCAAATGCTAGAAATTAAAAAACTGAAGAAACGAAATATTTGGAAGTAACAGAAATGGCAGAAGATACCTAGAATCTCACAGTACTCCTAAGATAAGAGTGCTTATTTTAGGAGTAAAAGAAAGGGTCCAGGAAAGACAAATTGTGACAGCATTCAATCAAAAGGCCTTGAGATTTCTTTCGATTTGGAGACTATGAAAATACAGAATGGAAGAATAGACTGTGAGAAATACTAGACCATGAATGTTTCCTGTTAGAAATTTAGGGTATACTTCCTTTAAAATGAGAGAGAAGTTTTTCTCAGACAATACCTCAATTAATTTTCATTAATGGGACTAAGTGAATCATTGATAAAAAGAGATATTAAAGTTTACATAGATAGATAGATAGATAGATAATGTACATGAATGATTAATGCCGAAGGATGAATGGGGTTTCAAGTTCTCCATTTGAAAACTGGACACGACACTCATAATTTTCTGATTTTTTTTTCCCCAGAAGAATGAAGTATTTCACTTGCCAAATTTCTTGGACAGTAACTTACATGAATACAAAAGGAACATTTAAGGCCCAAGATATCAGCCATGCAACCCTTTCCTCAACTTGACAGAAAACAAGTTTGCTCTCTGGAAAGGAAGACAGAAAGAGAGCCTGAGTGGGCTAAGGGCAGAGATCAGATCTTGTCTTGAAGAAAGGGGAACTCAGCAAATGTTTGTGTAAGTCTGCTCAATTCACAGGATGCTGTCAGCTGGGGTCATGGACCTCCACGTAGTTCTCTGGAGAATTCCTCTGTGAGAATCTGAGTAGCACAGAGAAAACAAGGATATGTACTGACACTGCAGGCAGCTCCCTACCTTACAGTCACAGAGGAAAGCCCACCAGTCAATGATGAACACAGATTCCAATCGGCTTCTTGGTGCCTTAGTCTTAAATATGAGAGGAAAGTGAGGAATCATCAGATAGTGAGGAAAGCAACGACAATGAAATTAAATACCTAAACAGAAAAAGTGATCTCAAAGACAAAATAGTGGCATTGGAAGAAACTATGCCTGAAACACACCCAAGCCCTACATACACAGAGTTGTTCCAGGGTTCAAGTGAGCCTATGTTAAAAAGCCAGACAGTTCAGGTGCCCAATTCAAAGCCATATGGGCTAAGGACAGACACACAGGAGATGAAGCTTTGTACCTTAGTCTACCTCAGTGGTTGAAAAATTTCAGCCTGTACCAAAACTCCCTGGAGGGCTTTGGAAACAGGTTCTTTCAAGTGCCACTCCAGTTTTTGACTGAATCTATCTGGAGTAGGCCAGACAATCTGTAGTTCTAAAACATTTCTAAGTGACAGTGAGGATGAGGGTCAAGGGACCACACATTGAGAACCCCTGGTCTAGTTCTTTGCATATCTTTCCACACTTTATCTTCCACTGAAGATTATCTTAAGGAAATTATATACAGAAAATTATCTTAAGGAAATAACTGGTCAAATGTATATGGCAGAGTTACCCAAACAATGCATATTAAAACAAAAGAAAACCATCTCGCAAATATTTTACATGTGAAAAATTTATATTTGCATGGGAAAAATCTAGAAGGTTTACACCCAAATGTTAATAGTGCTATCTCGGGGTTGTAGGATCAAAGTAGTATATATGTACATTTTTGTTTTTTTCTTTTTGGTGGTTTCAAAAGTTAATACATCAAACATGTAGTCTTGCATAGCAATTTGAATATGTCATATTTTTTAAAGCCATGGCTCAACTTTTATGCATCTTCTAAACACATTTGGAAACGAAGTATCTCAAGTCCATCATATCCACATACCATCTATTCCAACAAGTGGATGCACATGTATGTGTTCACACACAATCTCTGCTTCATAGACATGTTAAAAAATTAACTGTGGACCTGGGATTACCATTTGAAATTAAAATATCCAGAATTTGGGAAGAAAAGAGAAGCCTATGCACCAAAAAAGCTCGTAAAATTTTTTACAATGACTTTTAACATCATGATCGGTGTGCAGTTTCATTTTAATTGAATGAAGCCAGAAGGCTAAATTTTGGATCTTGTCTGCTTTGTGCCTCACAATTTTATTATATCTAACCGCCTTTTTCTCCATCAAGCTTTATAAAATAACCCTCTTTTTACTTTTTTCTCCCCTGTGAAGTAGTTTCTAAATATAATACATCTAGTATCCTCACTATCTTTATTTTTTCTAACAAAAGTATCAAATACTTCAAACCTTTGCTTCTGTTATTGAAGGGAGAAGAGATCTGTTGACTAAAAATAAAATTTGACCCAGGGGACTCTGTTTGACTACCTTTGAGGAAAAATAAATAATAACTTGAAAAGTGAGGTCATGACTGTTACCTTACTCCTTTAGTTTAGGGCAAGAGCACATCTTGAACAGTTGGGCCAAGGCAATATGAGCCGAGGCAAGGGAGATATTATATATCGAATGTTTGTAGTGTGACATTATTCTAATCTGGATCATCAGCTTTCTATTTCTATATAGATTTATGCTAACATAAACTGATAAGAAATATACAGAAGAATATTCCAAAATAGTAGAGGAATTGCCATAAGCTGTCATTCCCAAATAGTGGAACTCAGACATCAAAAAAAGCTTCAAAAATTCAAATGGACTTCAAGTATTATCTACAGAATGAATCCTATACACACACACACACACACACACACACACACACAATTACATTTTGTCAATTTATGATAGACATCATTATGATTAGTAAAATAGCAATTATTCTAAAAGTGAATTTGTTGCTTTCCAAAGTGAATAGTTGTTTTTACCCATACTGCTTTTCTTCACTCGCTGAATATTGAAAGTTCAACTGTTGATAAGTTGTGTTTTTGCAATTTTTCTTTTTGGTTGAGAGGAGTTCTCTTTTTTCTTTTGAAAATTAGAGTACTATCAAAGTTTTGGATTTTATTCAGTGGAAGACAGAGTAAAGAGACTGGAAACTGATGGATATAAAAATACAGAAAGCAAAGAACATGAAGAAATGAGACAGGCTTGCCTGAGTTCATATCATGATTTCATCATTTACAGCTAACTAACATTAGGAAAATTACTTAAATGCTCTGCTCCTCAATTTTATCCTTTGTAAAATGGAGAAAAGCAATGCATGGTACCTACCTATTGGGTTTGCTGTGAAAATAAAATGAGTGTTTTTGTGGAAAAAATGCTTAGAACAAAGTCTGACATCTAATGAAGTAGATTAGATTATTATTTAGCAAAGATTCCTTCTTCCTCTACCACCCTAAACACACCATGCAAAGAGTGTGTATCTGCCCCATTGATGCTGATCTTGGCCGTGTGACTTATTTTGGCCAACGGAGTGGGATTGGAAGTAGCTGCGTGCCCATCTGGACTGAGACCTTAAAAACACTGGCTCTATCTCCTGGCCTCTCTTGCGTTTCTGGTTCTCCCAAGTGAGAAAGGCATTCCCTCGAGGGTGGCTGGCCTTTATCCTGGCCTCAGAATGTAGAGCTGAGTCATCTCAGTCAACCCACAGACACATGAGCGAGAAAAAGTGCTTATTATTGTATGATACTGCATTTTGAGGTAATTTGTTACACAGTAATGACTAATACACCAAAAAAAAAAGCCACAAATATGAAAATTAGGCATAACTGCAAAACAAGTAGAGGAACCTGTGGTCTTTTCATGCAAAGATAGAGTCATCTGGGCTTTTGACAAATATTTTGTTCTCTCTGCTTCAGAGGACAGGGCAGGTTTATAGGTTCTTGCCTAATAGAACTCATGCATAACCAGGTAATCTGCCTTTGGTCAACATGAACAAAATTAGCATGTATCACTTCCAGGCAGAAGCTTCAACAGCTTCAAGAGTGCCTGCTTTGTCTTGACCTCTGTCCCTTCTCCTGTGGTGACCCACAGTGTTCAGTACAGTGTCTCTGTCATGTCGTTAATAGTCACTGTTCATTTCCCCCTCAGTTCCTAGCAACCAATAACTTAATTTCTGTCTCTGTAGATTTGTCCATTCTGGACATTTTCTATGAAGGGAATCATAAAATAAAGTGTTTTCAAGGTAAATAAATGCTGTAGTATTTATCAGTATTTCATTCCTTTCTGTTGCCAAATACTATTTTATTGTGTTGAAAAACTGTATTTTGTTTATCCATTCATCAGTTCTTGGACAATTTAGTTGTTTATACTTTTTAATTATTGTTAATAATGTGTCCATGAACATTCATGTACATGTTTTGGGGTGAACATATGTTTTAAATTTTCCTGCTTATATACATAAGAGTGGGTGCTGGGTTTTATGATAACTTTATGTTTACATTTTAAAGGATCTGCCAAATTTTTTCCAAAATGGTTTAAACCACTTTTCACTCTGACCCTTGATATATGAGGGTTTCAATTTCTCACATCCTTGTCAACACTTGTAATTATATGCTTTTTGATTCCAGCTATCCTAGTGGGTGTGAAGTGGTATTTCAATGGGGTTTCCATTTGTATTTCTCTATTGACTAATAATGGGAGCATCTTTTCATGTGCTTATTGGCAATTTGTGTATGTTCTTTGGGGAACTATCTATTCATGTTCTACAACCATTTTAAATTATATTATGTGTCTGTTTATTATTGAGTTTTAAGAGTTCTTTCTATATTATAGATACAATTCCTTCATCAGATATACAATTTACAAATATTTTCTGTGATTCTGTATGTTGTCTTTCATGTTCTTGATGGTGTCCTTTGAATCGCAATTATTAGAAAAAAATTTTAACCAACTGCAGTTTATTTTTCCTTTGGTCACTTATGCTTTTAGTGTCAGCTAAGAAACCTTTGTCTGATTCAAGGTCATGAAGATGCACTTCTATGTTTTCTCCTAGGAGTTTTATAATTTTCATTCTTATAATTATGTTGATGATCCATTCTTGAGTTAATTTTTGTACATAGTGTGAGGTAGAGGTCAAACTTCACTCTCTGAAATGTGGATATCCAGTTGTTCCAGTGCCATTTGTTGAAAGATTATTCTTTATCATTGAAATGTCTTGGCACTGTACCATACAGTTCTACTAAAAGATGTGGCATTGAATGAAGAGCTGGACAGTGAGTAGCTAAAGATATTGGAGGTTGGGTGGATGACATTCCATCTGTGCTGCAGTCAAATTTCACTAAAATAGCTATTTTTATAACTTACAGATAAGTGGTGTGCTAAATAAGCTTTTAGGTCTAGTGAAAAATTTGAAAATCAGAATCTTAGTGTAATCTGCTGTATACAATTACCTGCTTTTGAAAAGACACTGAAAGGAAGAGACCTAAGAAAAAACTGACATAGGAATAAAAGGGAACAAAGAGTACAAAAATTTGGGAACTACTATGGATTGGACTGTGACCCCCCAAAATTTATATGTTGAATCCTTAATCCCCAGGATGATGGTATTTGCAAATGAAGCCTTTGATAGGTAATTAGGGTTAGATGAGGTCATAATGATGGGGCCCTCATAATGGGATTAATGCCTTTACAAGAACAAACACAAGGAACCTGCTTTCTCACACTTTCTGTGCCATGTGAAGACATAGTGAAAAGTCAGCCATGTCTAAGCCAGGAACAGAGCCTTCACCAAGGACTGAATAGATGCCATCTTGGACTTCCCAGTATCCAGAACTGTGAGAAGTAAATTTCTGTTGTTTAAGCCACCCAGTCCATGGTATTTTATTATAGCAGGCCAAACAGACTCAAAAAATGATTTACAGGGTTGGAGAGGTACACGCTTCTCAAAAGCAAGTTGCATAAAAGAAAATTAAAAAGATTTGCAGTGACAATGAGTGATTAAAACTTAGCTTATGAAAGATACCAAGTGGATAATGTAATGCTCACATTGTTAAAATTTCTGAATGGATTAACTAAAGATATGGCAATAACAAAAACTCATCTAAGATTCAAGATACCAATAATAAAGTCAAGATGGACAAAACATCTTGAAAAGAACTGTGAGTATGACTTTAGGCATTTAGAGTTGCCTGAAATCTGGCATAATCTTTGATGGTATGCTAGTTTACATAGTACACCCCCAAATTCACATTCACCTAGAATGTACAAATCTGACCTCATTTGGAAATAGGGCCTTTAAGATGAAGTCATACTTATTTAGAATACCTAATCCAATTCTTATAGGAACATCTAATCCAATGACTGGTATCCTTATAAGAAGAGAGAAATTAGACTCAGACACACAGGAGAGAACACCACATGAAGACAGGGGCAGAGATTGGAAGGATGCATCCACAAGCCAAGGATTGCCAGCAACAACCAGAAGCCAGGAAAGATGCATGGAGAGAGAGTCCCTCAGAGCCTCCAGAAGGTACCACTCCTGCCAACACCCGATTTCAGACTTCTGACCTCCTAAACCATAATAAAATTAATTTCTCTTGTTATAAGCCACTCAGTGTGTACTAATTTGTTACAGCAGCTCCAAGAAACAAATACAATAATTATACTGCCCCCAAATCCTCTAGCCCAGACTGAAAAAGACTGACTTTTCAAACATTAAAATGACCCTTGAATCTCTAACCTTTTAAGGACAGAAAACAGACTGAGAAATCTCTTCAGCACCCAAGAGGTCATTTTCCCCAATGCTCTCATTAAATGTAGTTTAAAAGGATATTGGAATAGGGAGGAATTCCTAAGAGTAAAACCAAAGGCCACTGAGAACAATGTTCCAGGCATCTGCAGCCCCAGCCAGAGAAGGAATCAGGGCCTCATAGAGGAACATTAACTAAGATCAGATCTGGCTTCATAGTTGTATGGTTCATGTACAGAGCCCCAATTCAGAAGTACCCCCTGCCTGGTTTAATGCTCTTCTTAAATTTTTTTTGAACAAGAGGCTCTGCATTTTCATTTTGTGCTATTCCTTCAAATTATGTAGCTAGTGCTGGGTAGAGTCCCCTCACAATGTCTGCACAGTGAGATTGCAGAATTTGTTGTAAATCAGTGACAATTTTGTCTCCCACTCTCAACGAGAATATTTATAGCTATTGTCCTGTCCTCATTCCTGCACTGAAAATTGAGTCTGTGACAGGGAAGATAACTTGTCTTTTTAATGCACTGGTCTCTGGAACAAAAGGAGCTACCTCTAGACCACATGAGAAGAATGCTAGGCGTCACTCAGAGAACCTGGACTTAGAGCTCGCTTCTGTGGCTAAAGCCTTCAAGAAGGGATTCTATTCCTTGCGGAAAAGATAACGTATGTTTTGTGTACAAAGAAGAGGGGACAAATTTTTTGGTAACAAGAAAGATGGGCTGGGGCAGTCATTTGCATGTCCCCAGAGCCTCGTTCTCTCTGCCAGGTTTATACTTCCCTGCCCTCAAGCACGGGCACGTGACTTCCTTTGGTTAATGGAATTTGAACACAAGTCTTTGGCTGTCACACTTTCAGTCACAGGCTTTAGTACGTACTTTCCCATGTTGCCTCTTCATTGTGCTGTAGCTCCAGAGAGCGGCCATTCTAACAGCCAGGTCCGGAATGTGGACAACAGTGATGCCGACTAAGGCGGCAGCTGATTCTCAATGAACACGTGGTGTTAGTGAGAAAAATCGTGGATGCTGAAAGCTACTGACTTTAAAGTTGCTCATTACCACTGCATAATTTGATTACCTTGCTTGATCCTGGGCAAACACCTCTAGAAATTCAGCCACCCCCAGAATAAAAGTTGATAATCCTTAGGAAAGACACTGAACCAAACTTGTTCAGGTGCTTCAACACACACGTGCCCATATGCGCATTTGGAATGTGAATAGGTATTTTGACTTAGTTTCATGATACTCTCCTCCCAAGATTTGTTGCATGTTAAAGTGATTCACTTGGGAGGTGACACCAAAGGTAACTTTATCTGGAGAACTGTAAAAATATATTTACTCTCATCTGAATGGGATGGAATGACTGTGCTTCAACTCTGCCTGAAATTCTGGGATAAAGTTTTGGAAAGAGAAGTGTTAGGGTCTGTTTATACTTTGAAACTTTATACTTTATACTATGAAACTGTGACAGACTGGATATATATGCACACATACACAGAGGGGAGAGTTTGGCAAATGAAGATCTTGAAAATGGAAATGAGAAGGTCTAATATTAGGAATGTTACCACCATCTATTTGGAAATACTACAAGCAAACAGCCCTGGTTACATATCCAAAGATGAGACAAATAGCTGTTTCTCAACATTAAGCAACCTGTTTACTATACATGTCTTAGATTATCCACATGGCAGCTATGGTTATCTCACCATAACCATATTCTAACAGCTGTCAGGGTTTGGCCTATGATGGTATAAAATATAAGCCATCTGCTCCCAGCTGGAAGGCTGATTTTCAGGAAGTGTGGTGCTTTCACATCATTTATAACCCCACATGGTGTCTGGCTGCACAGGAACATGGATAAATGGGGCATTCCTTAGGGAACAGGTGTCATCCAGAAGGGTTTAAAAGAAGCATGAAATTGATCTAAACTTCACACTTCTGGAGCATAAGGAGGTGCCATTTTTCTTCCTACAGGAGTTGGTCCATCAATGAAAACATACAGAATGAAATATCCTTTGAGAAAAAGCTTAAGAGTGACAAAAAAATTAATATACTCCTAATTAAAATGAATGTACCCAAGAAAAATGATAATTAAATTTTGAACATCCTATTTTAAGAGTGAAAAATCCAACTTTAAATTCACAAATTTTCTATAAGGTCTTGGTCAAGTGATTTAATCTTTTAGTTTTTAGTTTGCTCTTAAGCCTAACCAGATTATGACATATTTCCTACCAGATTCTGTGTTTTTATAGAACACAAATGGCATCATATTAAAAGATTTCCAAGAGATGACATGTAAAATGTCAGCTGTAGTTATTATTAAGAATTCTGATCAACTGCTCAAACACCTTCTCTTACCTGAATTGAACTCATTTCTGGTACGAAGCATTGAACTGAATGGAATAGTTTAAGACATCTGTCTTACAAAGATGAAAAACCTAACAGAGATACTGATTGCTTACACAATACCAATTTTTTTCTTCTTCCCCACTAAGAAAAAACCCAGTTCCAATTTTGTTACAGGTGAGAGAATGTACCAACCTAAAAACTATGGGTTTCACCTACTGCACATGTCTTGTGGCACCATCCTTGTCATTGAGATAGAACCTAAAGGTGGTGCTGAGCTTAGAGAAAAGCTCTCGATAAAGAAACAAACTTGATTACTATTCCCTTTGTCTCTGCCTTTCACTGTGTCCTTCATCTTCGTGAAATACAGACACATTCCATCTTGTGACAAAAGGGTCAAGATCACAGACGCAGGTGCCACAGCAGAAAGCTGGGAGTTGCCTGGGTGCCTGGCAACCATGCAGTGGCTGCATCAGCCCTGGCCTCACTCTGGACTTCTTTTAAGTGAGAGAATAATACCAGGCAAATTCAATCCCCAAGTGATACAAGAATTTTGTGCTTAGACAATAAACACCCTTTATTTTTAAAATAATATACATATTGATATCTTTTGTTCCATTGTCATAGTTATTTTTATATAAAACTAAGAAAGCTTATTATTAAAAAAATCACACCATATGTTTTGTATAGGAAAGGCAGTCTCACTGTTTAAGACTACACATTTTGAGCTATATTTGGAACTATTTTTCCAGAAAGTATAAATAGGAAGTGCCCCTTTCCAATCTAACATAAGATATGATACATGCTCTTTTTCTTTTGCAATAATACAGTTCTGACTTGAATTTTAATAAAGAATTCATGTTCTTGACACAGTAAGTAGCTGGAACGATAAGATGGAATTATGTTGACTCCATATTTACATCCATAGGATTCCTTTTAGTTCCCCTACCACCCTATGGAATGATAGTCTGGAATGGGTGAATCCATGTATCTTTGGTACAAAATTATGAAGGAGCATTTGGAGTTGAATTAGGAGACTATCGCAGTGGTGCACAACTAAAGCTAAAGCTACCTAGGGGGTCACTCCCATATACCTGACCATTTCTAACACTGCTTTCAACTATTAATTGGTACTTATAAAATTTTCACTGATTTGGTAGAACATAGTGTTTGGGCTTACTTGAAAGATATCAATATTATTTTTCAAAACTGGATCAATATACTGGATACAGATATCAATACTGTTCAGCAACACAGTAAAGTAAATTTTGATGCTGATTACTTTCTGGTAATCAAAAGAAGAAAAGCTTGTAGGAACACCTGGTAAAATCTCAAGGGTGAAGCAGATTTAGTATATAGCTACTCGTTAAAACATAGAAATGCCCAAAATTGACTTGGGAGAAGGGCAAGCATTTTCATGTAAGCCCTTTAAAATATTTTAATCTTTGAAAGTATAACCCCAAAGTAATGTAAGTACCTCAAAATTTAAATACTTCCCAATAATACAGAGAAAAGTAAAATTTCTTATCTCAACTCATTTCAACCCACTTGCTAGGTATAACCAAATACCAATATTTGGTTGGTATACATCAATCCTTCCAATGTATCTGGGCCCATCTGCCCACCTAAACACACACATCTGTTAGCTCACATTCCTGCATGCCTGAAGGCTGTTCAGGTTAGACAGGATTCTCTGTTTAGGATCTCACAACACTGAAATCAAGAAATCAACCAGCCTGCATTCTCATTTAGAAGATCTGGGAAAGATTCTCTAAGCTCACTGATATTGTTGATAGGGACTAGTGCTCAGACACTGCAGAACTAAAGTTCCATTTCTTACTGAATTTCAAACCTCTGGGTTGCTCTCAGCAAATAGAGGATGTTCTCAGGTCCTTTCCAAGTAATCCCCTCTGTCTTCAGAGCCACTAATGGAATATCTCTCTGGTTCTGAGTTTTCTCATGCTTTGATTCTGAATTTCCTTCTGCTACTCAGCTTTAAACTCTTCTCTTTTAAAGGGGTATGTGACAGAGTAGACTCTCCTAGGTAATCACCCTTTTTGGTTAATCCAAAGTAAACTGATGAGTAACTCTAATTTCATCTGCAAAATCTCTTTTGCCATATAACCTAGCATAAGGAGAATGATATCTTATTATATGCAAACTTCCACTGTTACTTACTGGGAGGAGGTTGTATTGTATAATGAGAGGGTCAGGCAGGTCATTTTAGAATTCTGCCTAACACACTATTTACAAGATAGAAACTTTAAATACAAATACACCATGCAAATATCAACCAATATAAAACTAATCTAACTATACAAATACGAAATTAAAAATACTTAATAAAAACAAAAAGAGACACTTCATAAGGAAGGGAGAAAGACAGCAGAGTAGGAAGGCAAGGCAGAAATTTCTTCCCACATATACAGCAAGGAAGCAACTAAAGCAAATACAACAAGCCCTGAAAATGACCTGAAGACTGCAGAACAGACCCCCTGCACCTGGGGAGGAAGAAGGACCACACAGAAAAGGGTGAAGTGGCAGATCAATGGGGACCCAAGCCCTTCCCCCATCCCAGACAAGTGGGAAGGGGTAAGCACTCAGGAACTCTGCACACCGGGCCCTGGAGATCTGCTCTGGGAACACAGGTCCACATTGAATGGGGCTTTGGTGATTAATGGGACTGAATACCAGGGAGAGTTGGAGCACCCTGGGAGGCTGAGACTCCTGTTGCTAGTGGTGAACAGGTATGCTCTGTTGGTTCCACTGAAACCCAACACAAAGGCAACAGTTTGAAAGATCTACCAGCAGCAGGAATGGTACCAGAGGGTGGAAAGTTGGATGGAGCTCTCTTTGCAGGAGAAAGGGCATGTAGAATATGCTTCCAAGCCTTCTCTCAGCACGACTGGTCAGGTGCTTGTGTGAGCCCCAAAGACTCCATCCCCCTCACTGGCAGATCAGCCTTGAGGTACTTCCCTGTGCATCCTTCCAAGTGCCCAGCCCACTTGCCCTGGCAGTAGTCAGACTTTGCTGCCTGGAAGGTAAAGGAAGCTCCCTTGACTTTCCCAGTGCTCTCTTAGCCCAGCTACAGAGGAACCTATGGGATTTAGCTCCAAGTGCTCCTTTCCCATCACTGGCGGCCCAGACCCAGCCACAATCCCCACATACCCATCTCACCCATGCTGTTGGCACAGGACTACAGCGGCAGACAGAGGGAAGCCACACCCAAATGATCCCCACAAAAGCCCAACTGCTCAGCTCAAAAACAGCCCACTGAGGCAGGTTGTCAGCAGTGGCAGACTAAGATCAGCCACTACCAGCAGACAAGCAGAAAGACAGCCCTGTCCACAGCCCAACAACAGCAGCTGTGGCTCCACTGAAGGAGAACCAGACATTGGTGACCAAAGAGCCTTCAGCTTCTGGGCACCATAGTATGCCTTCCTCATAAAGCCATTATTCTCTACACAAGGAGGCAAAGCTGATCTGTCTAATACAAAGGAAAAAACACAGAAACCCAGGCAAAATGAACAGTAGAGAAATATATTCCAAACAAAAGAACAGGATAAGACACCAGAAAATGGATTAAATGAAATTAAGATCACTAATATTCTTGATAAATATTTCAAAGTAACAGTCATAAATATGCTCACTGGCCTGTGGAAAAGAATTGATGATTTCAGAGAGAACTTCAACACAGAGATAGAAGATTTGAAAAAGAGCCATGCAGAGCTGAAGAATACAGTAACTGAAGTGAAAATAACAACAGAGGGAATGAATAATAGATTGCTGCAAGTACAGGAGACAATTAATGAGATGGAAATTAGAGAACAAGAAAACAACAAAGCTGGAGAAGAGAGAGAAAAAAAGAATCTCTAGAACTGAGAAGATGCTAAGAGAGCTGTGTGACAACTCTAAATAAAACAATATTCACATAATAGGAGTACCACAGGAGATGAGAGAGATAAAGGGATAAAAAGTCTCTTTGAGGAACTATTGTTGAAACTTTCCCAGTCTGCAGAAGGAAATAGAAACTGAAGTCATGGAAGCACAGAGAGCCCCTAACAAAAGGAACCCCAGGAAAACAACACCAAGACATACAGTAATTAAAACGACAAAGATTAAGGATAAGAAAGAGTATTGAAAGCAGCCGGACAGAAAAAAAATTACTTCTAAGGGAAACCCCATTAAGCTATCAACAGACTTCTCAGCAGAAACTACAGGCCAGAAAACAGTGGCATGAAATACTTAAGGTATTGAAACAGAAGAACCTTCAACCAAGAATCATCTACCTAGCAAGGTTATAATTCAGAATTGAAGGAGAGATTAAAATATTCCCAGATAAATGAAAGTTGAAAGAATTCACCACCACTAAACCAGTCTTACAGGATATTTGAAAAGGACTTCCATAGATGGAAATGTTCTTAAGCCTAAATCTTTTTCATCAATGAAAATAAGCCCACAGTAAAGGTAGTAGGCTAATTACTTACTAATCATGCATGAAGTTTAAAAAAGTAGTAAAATCAACTACACACAAAATCAATTAAACAATACACAAAAAGTGCTCATTATGACATCTAAAGTGTGGAGGAGGAAGAATAAAAATTAAGCACTTTTAGATTGTGTTTGACACAATTAATAAATACAGCAATCATCAACTTAATATTGACTGCTATATATTTCAGAAACTATCAATGAACCTTATGGTAATGACAAACTAAGGCCTACAGTAGATACACAAAAATTTTTTTTTTAATTTCAATCAGAATGCTAAAGAAAACCATCCAATAACAAGAGAATAGTATAATAGAGGAAGAAAGGAACAGAGAGGAACTACAAAAACAACCAAAATACAACTAATAAAATGTCAATAAGTACAAACCTATCAATAAGTACTTCAAATGTAAATAGACTAAATGAATCAATCAAAAGACAAAGGGTGCCAGAATGGATAAAGAAACAAGATCCATCTATTTGACGCCTACCAGAGACTCATTTCAGACCTAAAGGCATACATAGTCTGAAAGTAAAGGGATGGAAAATGATATTCCATGCAAATAATAGGGAGAAAAAAGCAGGAGTACCAGTACTTATATCAATAAAATAGACTTCAAAATGAAGAAAGTAACGAGACAAGGACATTACATAATGATAAAGGGATTAGTTCAACAAGAGGATATAACAATTATAAATATCTATGCAGCCAACATAGGAGCACCTAAATGTGTAAAAAAAATACTAACAGAACTAAAGGAAGGAATAGACTGCAACTCAATCATATTAGGAGACTTTAACAAACCACTTACATCAATAGACAGAGCAACCAGACACAAAATAAATAAGGAAACAGAGTCAGTGAAAAACACATTAGATCAAATGGACATAACAGATATCTTCAGACACTACACCCAAAATCAGCAAGATACACATTTTTCTCAAGTGCACATGGAATGTTCTCCAGAACAGATCACATATTAGGACATAAAAAGAGCCTCAGTAAATTAAAAAATATGAGATGAAAGACCTGTACTCTGAAAACTGTAAGACACTCATGAGAGAAATTAAAGAAGACACACACAAAAAATGGAAGTCTGTCCCATACTCATGGATAGGAAGAATTAACATTGTCAAAATGGCTATTCTGCACAAAACAATTTACAGTTTCAATGTAATCCCTATCAAAATACCAAAAGGATTTTTCAATGAACTAGAGCAAATAATCCTAAAATTCATATGGAACCACAAAAGACCCCAAATAGCCAAAGTAATCCTGAGAAAGAACAAAGTTGGGGTTATTACACCCCCAGACTTCAAGCTATATTACAAGGATACAGTAATCAAAAGAGTATTGTACTGACAAAAGAACAGACCCATAGATCAACAGAACAGAGAGCACAGATAGAAACCCATGCATACATGGTCAATTAATATATGATAAAGAAATGGACAAATTCCATTAATACACAATGGGGAAAAGAGTCTCTTCAACAACTGGTGTTGAGAAAACTAGGCAACTACACACAAGAGAATGATACTCGGTTACTGTATAACTCCATACACAAAAGTAAACTCAAAATGAATTAAAGACCTGAATGTAAGACATGAAACCATAAAACTCATATTGGCAAAAGTCTTTTGAACACAATCATGAACAATTTTCTTTCTGGACACATATCCCTGGGCAAGAGAAACACAATACAAAATGAACAAGTGGGACTACATCAAACTAAGTTTCTACAGCAAAGGACACCATCAACAGATCAAAAAGGTAACCTACAGTTTAGGAGAATATATTTGTAAATGGTTTATCTGATAAGGGATTAACATTCAATATATATAAAAAATTCATACACCTCCACACCAAAAAACAATAAAAATAAAAATAAATGTGCAGAGATTTATTTAAAACAGACATTTTTCCAAAGAATAAATACAGATGGCCAACAGGCACATGAAAAGATATTCCACATTGCTAATCATCAAGAAAATGCAAATCAGAACCACAATGAGATATCACCTTACACCAGTTAGAATGGACACTATCCAAAAGACAAGAAATAACAAGTGTTGGCAAAGATGTGGAGAAAAGGGAACCCTCCTATACTCTTGGTGGGAATGTAAATTGGTACAGCCACTATGGAAAGCAGTATGGAGGTTCTTCAAAAAATAAAAATAGAAATAGCATATGACCCAGTAATTCCATGCCTAAGAAATTATCTTAAGAAAAATTCTCTGATTCAAAAGATATGCACCCTATATTTATGCCGCATTATTTACAATAGCCAAGACAGGGAAGCAACCAAAGTGTCCATCAATAGATGAATAGATAAAGAAGTGGTACATATACACTATGGCATATTATTCATCCATAAAAAGAAAGAAATCCTGCTGTTTACAAAAACATGGACCTTAAGAGTATAGTGTTAAGTGAAATAAGTCACTTGGAATAATGACTTCACTTATTTTTGAAATCTAAAAACAAAATGAACAAAATAGCTTCATAGACACTGAGAAGTGACTGGTGGTTACCATCAGGGAAGGGTTGGGATGGGTGGGTAGGGAGGGTGAGGGGAATAAAGGCTCACAAAGGTCTCAATCACAATATAAATTGGTCATGGTGATGGTAGTATAACATGGAGAATATAGTCAATGGTTCTGCAATGTCTTTCTATGTTGAAACATAGTAACTACACTAATTGGACTGAGGATTTAATAATGTGTGAAACTTTTAAACCACTATGTTGTATATGTGAAACTAATATAATATTGTATATAAACTATATTTCCTTTAAAAAAGATAAACCCACCAAGGAGATATAATAATGCTAAATTTATAAAAACTAAAAAAGTTAGCTATAAAAGTATAACTAAGAGGAAAAATTAATAAATCCACAATAATGGTGGGAAATTTTAACATGCCTTTCTCAATAACTAATAGCACAAGTGGGGTAAAATTCAGTAAATGTATAGAAACTTTAAACATCATTAACAAAATTGACCAATTGCTCTATCTTGAATATTGAACTGAACAAATATATAACATTAATTTTTGTCAAGTGTGTGAGAAACATTGACCAAAATTAACCATACCCTGGACCTTAAATGAAGTCTCAACAAATTTCAAAGGACTAAGATAACAAAATAATGATTTATAACCACAGTGGAACTAAGCTAGAAATTGATGATGATGATGATATTGAATATGTCTTCTACACATAAAACGATAACTCATTATTGAGAGAAATTAAGAATTCCTAAATATAGAGGAATATAAAATATTATGGATTAGAAGACTAAATATTGTAAAGATATTTATTCCCCAAACTGATCTGGAAATATCATGTGACTGTAGCTAATAAATCAGAATATTTTTTCCTGGAAATTGACAAGATGATTTTAAAATGTATATGGAAATACAAAGGACCAGGACCAGCCAAAACAATTCTTAAAGAAGCAAAGTGGGAGACTAAATCACCAGATATCAAGATATGTCATAAAATTATTTATTTTGAGAACTCACCTCATTGGCTCTGGATAGTTTGCATTCTAAATGCTTGGTATCTGTTCACCTAATACTTACTTGAATCAACGTGGAAGAAACATTCTACCTTTCCAGCCCACTATGAACCACTGTATTGACATTTATTAGATATTTAATATAGATACACAATGTCTATATATGTATAAACACATATATAAATATACACATAACTATATGCATTTTAATTATACATATATAATTATATATAAATATGTATATAATATGTTTTGGCATTATAAAGTAAACTGGCAGGGACAGATAAATAGACCAACTTTTCAGAATTGAGTTTTGAAGTAGATTGTTCATATATGGTCACTTGATTTATAATAAAGTTGGCACTACAGAACAGTGAAAATAGACAATCTTTTTATTAAATTGTGTTGCACCTACTAGATATTTGGAAACTGGACAGAAGAGATAAAGAAAAATAAAAAACCTAACCCTGTCTCAGGCTATACACTTACAACTAAATTTTAAGTTTCTGGAGATTTCAAAGGTAAAATAATAAGTTTCTACAAGATAATGGGAAGACATATCCATAAATCTTCGATAAGCAAAAATGTGTTAAACGGCCTTAAGCACTCTGGAAAAGATTGATCAGATGGAATACATTAAAAATTAAGAGCCCATTAGAAAAGTCAAAAGGCAAAAAACATCAGATGGAAGATTTTTGTAATAAATAGTTGGCAAAGACCTCAAACAAGAATTTATAAAGACCTCTGTGGGTAAAATTGCAATGTCTCCAGTATCTCTCGCCTGGCCTCAGTGCATCTCCATATCAGTAGGTGTTTCATGGCAGGGGCGGAGAGAAGTAGTTCATCTCCATATATCAGTAGGTAATTTTAAGGTGGAGGGGAGTGAGGGCATATCTGGACTAGAGACGTCGGATGTTGTTCCTTTTTACAGCAGGGTCGGAAGAGAAGTAGACGACTGCTTATAGGCAATAAACAAGTTTCTCCCACTTTATTTCTGCCTTTGACTGATTTAGGTTTCAAAGGTTATTTGCCCTGTGGTGGGAACATATTTTCCCCCTATAGTTACAAGCTCTTACAAGAAAAAGAAAAATAATCCAATAGAAAAAAATGAGCAAAAGCCTCTTATCAGTTATGTTGTAAAAAGAAGCTATTCAAAAGACTGTTAAAATAGAAAAGGGCCCTCAATCTTATTAGTCTTTATAAAAATGTAGTATAGAAGTATAGAAATGATTGTAAGATATCACTACCTACTGAAAAGCTACAATTTAATAACATATTACCAAGCTTTAGCAAAGTTTGGAGCACCTGGAGCTCTCTTCACTGCTGATAGGAATGTTAAATGGTACAAGCCCTATGGAAAACCGACATCACCAACTGAAGCTGAATATGCATATAACCTACAGCCACGCATTTTGACTTGTATTTGCTTTTACAGAAATGCATATTATACAAGTCAAAGACATGCATAATAATGGCCGTAACAGCATTATCTGTAATAGCAAAAACCAGGAAAAGCCCAATCGTCTGTCAATAGTTTAATAGATAAATTTTTTTCCCCTTATGCAAAGTCTCTGCTACTAGGAACTGAATAAACTATTGCTACATACAACACAACAGCATCTCACCTCATACAACAACAGAACACTGTCTCAGAAATCTCAAACACAATGCTGAGTAAAAGAAACCAGGCACAAAGGAAAACAGATTCTATGATTTCCATGTAAAGTTCAAAAGTAGACAAAATAAGTGATGGCATCAGCAGCAGGTTAAGGGCCGTATTTGGAAAGAAGTATATGGTTAGTGACTGAAAGGGTAGTGACAGGAGGGAATTTCTAGGATGCTGAGAATATTCTATTTTTTAAATCTGTGAGGTGCTTAAATACATGTGTTTACTTTGTAATAGTTCAATAACGTAAACACTTATTAGCTGTTGTACATGTCTACTTCATTATGTTTATTAAGCACACAAAAAGAATTTAAAATAATGCTTAAGGAATCATATTTTTACATATATATTGAATGTTTTTATGAATAGGTACACCTCCTGGATGAGGAATCACTGGCCAAAGGGGCATGCTAACTCTAGAGAGCACAAATATTTTTTCCATAGTTTGAAAATTAATATACTCTATAGAGACAGGAAATAAATATAATTTAGTTAAGGTCACATGGTGCCTCCAGATAAGCTTGGAGAATAGATATCTTTACAATATTTAAGACTTCTAATCCACAGTATTTTCTATTCCTCTATACATTAAGGTGACTTTTCATTTCTCTCAATGAGTCATCGTTTTATGTGTAGAATATATTCAATACCATCATCATCACTACCATCATCTATTTCTAGCTTAATTACACTATGGTTATAAATTATTATTTTGTTATTTTAGTGTGTAAGAAAAGTTAATTTACACACAAGAAATCCTAAGCCCCAGATCCAGGATTTGGATCATTTATATGCATCATCTTTGTAATATAGAAACAGAACATTCTTATATTGCATACACTGAGGAGACTGAGAGAACCTTTGGGAAGACGGAAGAAATTTTTAACCTATTGCCAAAACTAACAGAGGATGGGCAACCATCTCCAAATATATTTATTAAATCTGCCTTCTAAGGATTTTCAGAGTTTATACATGTCCAATAATAACATCACCTCACTGACTCTGAATTTTATTTCCACCTGAAATGCCTGACATTTGTACTCAATGCTGAATGAAAATAATTCAGCAGAAACATTCCACTTCTTTCCGGGCAGTGATAGCTGGCAATTGAATATTACTTCATTAATCACAAATAGTTTGAGTACCCACTATGTGCCAGGCATCGTGCTAAACAACCCACATCAGACAAAAGAAAGACTCTGCCTTCAAAAATCATGACAGAGGAGAGATGAAATAAGTCACCAGGTGTTTATAACCCAGAGTAAGAGCTTCTAATATAAGTATAATATCCAATGCAGAGCAAAAGGAAATCAGAGAAGGTTAGAAACAAATTATGATTGTACCAGAAAGGCAGTGAGTGGAGCCAGGTAAAGGCAGTTCAGTAGAGATCCCATAACAAAATCCCTATCAGAAAAAGAAGAATGGGTGCAAAAGGACAGAATGTGTTCACAAAACTGAACCTCATATACTAGAATTTGAGTACTGCGCATAAGGAGGGTGTGTGTCAAGAAACAGTGTAGATCGAATGGGAGGCACATTAAAAATGTCTTTGGCAGTCGTTTTAAGAAATTTGGAAACCACATGAGAGCAATGCAAAGCCACTGGGGAATTCTGAGAAGACTGAATTTGGGTTTTAAAAAGATTAATTTGTGTACAATGTAGAGTCTGGGTAGGAACTCGAGAAGTGGAGTCAGGGAGATGTCCTCCAAGGCTTTTATGGGTCATCAGGCCAGAGACGAAGGTGCCCTCAATTAGAGAAGAATCGACATGATGGGAGATGTCAACAGCAGGGAGACATTAAGGAGGGACAGTGAACAAAATTCGGTTTAGGGCTGATAGAGAGGAGTCTAGCGTGTCACCCTGCATTCTGACTTGGGAAACTGGACATTTGAGAAACAGGGACATGGGGACTAAAGGAGCAGAAGCACACTTAGCAGGAAGATGTTAGATTAACTTCTGTATATGCTGAATTTTAGCTGCTAGTGGGGCAGCCATGCAGGTATTCCAGATACTGTATCACAGGCCTTGAGCTCAGAAGAGAGATCTGGCTGGGAGCTGGAAATGGGGGTAATCAAGACATAGATGATTATCAAAGCCAGTGTGAGGACAAGACAACAAGACACAAGGGTGACTATTAACAGGCTGATCAGCATCACTGATGATTGGATTTCTGGAGAATGAAACACCCATCCTCTCCTATCTCTTTCCCTTTTTCTTTCTTCTGTTGTCAGAACAGTCAACAAGTAATTTAAAAGGTGAGTAAATACAGAAGCCCCACTTTAGAGAAAAAAGCAAGATCCATGTTGCTGACCCCTAGATCCCATTACTATAATGAATGCCACCAATACAGCTTAAGAATCACCTGCTTTCTACCTTAATCTAGGAAAGCCAAACAATGAGTTCCTTGTTTGAACTTAGCCTTAGTCCCCTTCTAGCACTGAACAGAGTAGACAGAATTTGTTAGGTCAACCAGATTCCTTTCTCACAGATTTTGCTATGAAACGATTTGTCTATTTCATACTATCTTATATTTATAAAGTGCTTTACAGTTTTGAAAACACTTCCACTTTTCACAAAACACTTTTCACGCTTTGTGTCTCTCAACCCCATAAGGTGCACATTTTCACTGACAAAAGAGAGGTGGATGCTCACAACTCATTAATGATTGATGCCGGTTCTATAAACTGTAAGTCAAGTACCCTGCCGGGGCTGATAAAACCTCCTACAGTTGCCACTACCTACAACTCCTTGTCTACTTTGGCCTGAGTTCGAACTTTGTTGGGAGAAGACAGGCAGCAGTTTTGTGATCGAAAGCACACTCAAGGTCGGGCCCGAGGACGTACGTTCCCCCTTCAGCCCTGTGCAGACCACCCTCTTCTCCATGGCACGGCCTTTCCATCTCTGAGATGAGGATACCAGCGCCTGTATCTGGGAAGATGCATAAGACAGTAATGAGGAACAAGATGATGAACAAGGCCAGTGTGGTGTCCTCTGCAACACACGGCACACAGTGGGGAGTGGTGATCCTCACACTTTGGTGTGCATCACTATCAGCTGCGGACCTTTTGAAAAATACCTAAGTCTGGGTACCACCCCAGACATTTTGAACCATAATTTCTGAGAGTCGGCTGAGTATATCTGTGTGGGGAAGTTGGGGTTCCTATGGCCAGTATCCTCACTGAACTTAAACCACCTGACGATGTAACTGGCCTGTTGCTAGGCTACCGCTTCCACACCTTTAGGCAATAAGCTATTATTTGTGCTATAGAAAGAGCTTGGCCCAGTGCTCAGAGAGGAGGCAGAGACGCTAGTGCTCGACCTACCACTGGGAGAACAAGCCGGGTAATAAACCCTTTCACCCCAAAGAAAGTTTTGCTGTCAATTTCTTTGGTCACATTGAATCCATAGTGAACTTACCTGAGGCTGAAACCCATTGGCAAGACAATTGGAAAAGTCAGCAGGGTTCATTGTTGACCAAGGAAAAAGACAGGCTGCCCTTATGGAAGGGGTGCTTCAGCGGGCTGCCCCTGTGAATGAGGAGACAGTGGATTGTCCCCCAGTGGGTATGTGGTCTGATGTGGCTTGTCTCCTAGAGGGATGGGCCCCACCCCAGGACTGGAGGCAAGTGGGGGTGACACCTGAGGCAGTATGGATAGTCCTTGGTATAGTAAGCAGGTCTTTTAAGAGACAGAGAGCCGTGAGGCAGTGGGGACTGTGGGTTGGCTGCTTCTCACAGTATTAAAAAACTACAGGAAAGAAGGACATGCTCCTGAAAAAGACCCAACAAATGGCAGCACAAGAACATGAGCTGCAAACTGCTGTGGATTCCCTGAAGAAGGAAATGGCATTGATGTGAGAGCCTCAGCATGAGAACGCCGGCAGCAAGGTGCCATTGAAGAGGTAAAAGATTCCTTACAGAATGAGATGGCAGTGCTGCCAGGTGCTCTGAAGGAGGAAAAGGCCATCAGGGAAAAAGACAAACTCCTGAGGGAAGCACAGGCAGAGGTGGCACAAGAATGCCAGCTGTGAAACATTGAGCTGAAGGTAAGAGACCTTCTGAAGGCTGAGGTAGCATTGCTGCGAGGTACAGTAGAAAAGGTAAAGGTTGTAGCAGAGGAGACACTCGGGGGAGGGGAGAGAAAGGTGCCATCAGCCCCAGAAATGGAGGAGCTGGAGAAATATGAAGGGGTGATGCTGGAGGCACTGGTGCCTCCTATATTGAAAGCACGCACAGTGGTTGTAAAGAAAATAAAGACCCAGCCGCTGAAGGTTACCCAAGGAGAGGAGCAGCCCCCTGCCCAGGTCGTGGAGCGCTCTATGGTCCATCCCTATACTCAGGCTGAGCTGGTGGATTTGGGCTCCTGGTTTAGGCAGAAGCCCTCGGAGTCAATATCAGCTTGGCTCCTGTGTCTGTGGGACTGGAATTATTCTGTCAGGGTCAGAGATGGGAAAGCTGTCTTCCCTGACAGCACAGCCTGCCTTGAGGCAGCGATTACAAAATGCACATCAGACCCCAGGGAGTCACACCCTCCTCAATTGGCTTATGGCTGCACTTCGTGCTGTGTGGCCCAATCCGGGTGATCTACCATCCTCTCCTGTTAGATGGCAGACGTATGCTGAACTCCAACAGGTGTTACGAGAGCGAGGCATAAAAGACACCATCTATAGTCCAGAGAATTATGGCCCAGATGAAGAGATGTTCACTACTGGGATGAGAAATATTGTGCTTCAAATGGCTCCTACATCCCTCTTTGGGTCTCTAGTGGCCATTCTTTCTCCTCACTTAGGGCGTCCCATAAGCTAGGTGACACGTACAGTAGCAGACTTAGGAGAGGCTGAAGCAAATGAGAACCCGGAAATAAGGTCTTCTACTCACAAGAAGAGTTTAAATGACCCCATGAAGGTTACAAGGACCCAGATGTGGGTTGATTTAATATGGGCAGGAGAAGATGGAAGGAAATTGGATGGTAAGTCAAATAGGATCTTTTTTTTGGTATCATTAATCTACAATTACATGAGCAACATTATGGCTACTAGACTCCCCCCCATTATCAAGTCCCCACCACAAACCCCATTACAGTCTTATAGTCACTGTCCATCAGCATAGTAAGATGCAATAAAATCACTACTTGTCCTCTCTGTGTTGTACAGCCCTCCCCGTGCCCCCCACACCTGCTACATTATGTCTGCTAATCGTAATGCCCCTTTATCCTTCCTCTCCCACCCATCTTCCACAGTCCCTTTCCGTTTGGTAACTGTTAGTACATTATTGGGTTCTGTGAGTCTGCTGTTTTCTTCCTTCAGTTTTTCCTTTGTTCTTATACTCCACAGATGAGTGAAATCATTTGATACTTGTCTTTTTCCACCTGACTTATTTCACTGAGCAAAATACCCTCTAGCTCCATCCATGTTGTTGCAAATGGTAGGATTTGTTTTCTTCTTATGGCTGAATAATATTCCATTGTGTATATGTACCACATATTCTTTATCCATTCATCTACTGTTGGACACTTAGGTTGCTTCTATTGCTTGACTATTGTAAATAGGGGTGCTTATGTCTTTTTCAAACTGGGCTGCTGCATTCTTAGGGTAAATTCCTAGGAGTAGAATTCCAGGGTCAAGTGGTATTTCTATATTGAGTTTTTTGAGGAACCTCCATACTGCTTTCCACAATGGTTGAACTAATTTACATACCCATCAGCAGTGTAGGAGGGTTCTCCTTTCTCCACATCCTCGCCAACATTTGTTGTTGTTTGTCTTTTGTATGGTGGCCATCCCAACTGGTGTAAGGTGATATCTCATTTTGGTTTTAATTTGTATTTCTCTGATGATTAGTGATGTGGAGCATCTTTTCATGTGCCTGTTGGTCATCTGAATTTCTTTGGAGAAGTGTCTCTTCAGATCCACTGCCCATTTTTTAATTGGATTATTTGCTTTTTGTTTGTTGAGGTGCGTGAGCTCTTTATATATTTTGGATGTCAACCCTCTATCAGATATGTTATTTATGAATATATTCTCCCATACTGTAGGATGCCTTCTTGTTCTATCGATGGTGTCCTTTGTTGTACAGAAGATTTTCAGCTTGATATAGTTCCACTTGTTCATTCTTGCTTTTGTTTCCCTTGCCCAGGGAGATATGTTCATGAAGAAGTTGCTCATGTTTATGTCCAAGTGATTTTTGCCTGTTTTTTCTAAGAGTTGTATGGTTTCATGACTTGCATTCAGGTCTTTGATCCATTGCAAATTTACTTTTGTGTATGGAGTTAGACAATGATCCAGTTTCATTCTCTTACATGTAGATGTCCAGTTTTGCCAACACCAGCTGTTGAAGAGGCTCTCATTTCCCCATTGTATATCCATGGTTCCTTTATCATATATTAATTGACCATATATGTTTGGGTAAATATCTGGACTTTCTATTCTGTTCCACTGGTCTGTGGGTCTGTTCTTGTGCTAGTACCAAATTGTCTTGATTACTGTGGCTTTGTAGTAGAGCTTGAAGCTGGGAAGTGAGATTCCCCCCTGCTTTATTCTTCCTTCTCAGGATTGCTTTGGCTATTCGGGGTCTTTTGTGGTTCCATATGAATTTTAGAATGATTTGTTCCAGTTCATTGAAGAATGCTGTTGGTATATTGATATGGATTGCATTGAATCTGTAGATTGGTTTAGGCAGGATGGCCATTTTGACAATATTAATTCTTCCTAGCCAAGAGCACGGGATGAATTTCCATTTATTAGTGTCCTTTTTAATTTCTCTTAAGAGTGTCTTGTAGTTTTCAGGTATTTCACTTCCTTGGTTAGGTTTATTCCTCAGTATTTTATTCTTTTTGATGCAATTGTGAATGGAATTGTTTTCCTGATTTCTCTTTCTGCCAGTTCATCGTTAGTGTATAGGAAAGCAACAGACTTCTGTGTATTAATTTTGTATCCTGCAACTTTGCTGAATTCAGACATTTGTTCTAGTAGTTTGCGAGTGGAGTTTTTAGTGTTTTTTTATGTACAATGTCATGTCATCTGCAAACAGGGACAGTTTGACTTCTTCCTTACCAATCTGGATACCTTTTACTTATGTTGTCTGATTTCCATGGCAAGGACCTCCAGTACTATGTTGAATAAAAGTGGGGAGAGTGGGCATCCTTGTCTTTTTCCCGATCTTAGGTGAAAAGCTTTCAGCTTGTCGCTGTTAAGTATGATGTTGGCTGTGGGTTTGTCATATATGGCCTTTATTATGTTAAGGTACTTGCCCTCTATACCCATTTTGTTGAGAGTTTTTATCATGAGTGGATGTTGAATTATGTTGAATGCTTTTCAGCATCTATGGAGATGATCATGTGGTTTTTGTCCATCTTTTTGTTGATGTGGTGGATGATGTTGGTGGATTTTTTAATGTTGTACAATCCTTGCATCCCTGAGATGAATCCCACTTGATCATAATGTGTCATCCTCTTGATATATTTTTGAATTCGGCTTGCTAATATTTTGTTGAGTATTTTTGCATCTATGTTCATCAGGGATATTGGTCTGTAATTTTCTTTTTTTGTGGGGTCTCTGCATGGTTTTGGAATTAGAGTGATGCTGGCTTCACAGAATGGGTTTGGAAGTATTCCCTTCTCTCCTATTTTTTGGAAAAAATTAAGGAGAATGTGTATTATATCTTCTCTATTCAGCAGTGAATCCATGTGGCCCAGGGGTTTTGTTCTTGGGTAGTTTTTTGTATACTGATTCAATTTCATTGCTGGTAATTGGTCATTTTAGATTTTTCTGTTTCTTCCTTGGTCAGTCTTGGAAGGTTGTATTTTTCTAGAAAGTTGTCCATTTATTCTAGGTTATCCAGCTTGTTAGCATATAATTTTTCATAGTATTCTCTAATAATTCTTTGTATTTCTGTGGTGTCCATTCTGATTTTTCCTTTCTCATTTCTGATGCTGTTTATATGTGTAGATTCTCTTTTTCTCTTTATAAGTCTGGCTGGGGGGGTTGTCTATTTTGTTTATTTTCTCAAAGAACCAGCTCTTGGTTTCATTGATTTTTTTTCTATTGTTTAACTCTTCTCAATTTTATTTATTTCTTCTCTGGTCTTTATTATGTCCCTCCTTCTGCTGATTTTGGGCCTCATTTGTTCTTCTTTTTCCAGTTTCAATAATTGTGACTTTAGACTATTTATTTGGGATTGTTCTTCCTTCTTTAAATAGGCCTGGATTGGTATATACTCTGCTCTTAGAACTTCCTTTGCTGCGTCCCACAGAAGTTGGGGCATTGTGCTGTTGTTGTCAGTTGTTCCCATATATTGCTTGATCTCTGTTTTAATTTGGTCATTTATCCATTGATTATTTGGGAGCATGTTGTTAAGCCTCCATGTGTTTGTGAGCCTTTTGATTTCTTTACACAATTTATTTCTAGTTTAATACCTTTGTGATCAGAGAAGTTAGTTGGTACAATTTCAGTCTTTTTGAATTTACTGAGGCTCTTTTTGTGGCCTAGTGTGTGGTTTATTCTGTAAAATGTTCCATGTGCACTTAAGAAGAATGTGTATCCTGCTGCTTTTGGGTGTAGAGTTCTGTCAATGTCTTTTAGGTCTATCTGTTCTAGTGTGTTGTTCAGTGCCTCTGTGTCCTTACTTATTTTCTGTCTGGTTGATCTGTCCTTTGGAGTGAGTGGTGTGTTGAAGTCCCCCAAATGAATGCATTGCATTCTATTACCTCCTTTAATTCTGTTAGTATTTGTTTCACATATGTTGTTGCTTCTGTGTTGGGTGCATAGATATTTATAAAGGTTATATCCTCTTGTTGGACTGACCCCTTTATCATTATGTAATGTCCTTCTTTATCTCTTGGGACTTTCTTTGTTTTGAAGTCTTTTTTGTCTGCTACAAGTACTGCAATTCCTGCTTTTTTCTCCCTATAGTTTGCATGAAATATTTATTTCCATCCCTTTACTTTTAGTCTGTGTATGTCTTTGGGTTTGAAGTGAGTCTCTTGTAAGCAGTCCCTTTAAAATATCTTGCAGAGGTCATTTGTGGGAGGCTAATTCCCTCAACTTTTGCTTATCTGGAAATTGTTTAATCCCTCCTTCAAATTTAAATGATAATCATGCTGAATACAGTATTCTCTGGCCCTTCTGTTTCATTGCATTAAATACATCATGCCATTCTCTTCTGGTCCGTAAGGTTTCTGTTGAGAAGTCTGGTGATATCCTGATGGGTTTTCCTCTGTAGGTGAACTTTTTACTCTCTCTGGCTGCCCTTAACACCCTGTCCTTTTCTTTGATCTTTGCCATTTTAATTATTATATGTCTTGGTGTTGTCTTCCTTGGGTCCCTTGTGTTGGGAGATCTGTGGGCTTCCATGGTCTGAGAGACTATTTCCTTCCCCAGCTTGGGGAAGTTTTCAGCAATTATTTCTTCAAAGACACTTTCTAACCCTTTTTCTCTCTCTTCTTCTGGTACCCCTTTAATGTGTGTATTGTTCCGTTAGGATTGGTCACACATTTCTCTTAATATTCTTTCATTCCCAGAGGTCCTTTTATCTCTTTCTCCCTCAGCTTCTCTGTATTCCTTTCCCTGATTCCTTTCCGCTGAATGTTCACTGATCTATGGTAACCCTGAGCAGTTCCCCAGGACCCCCACTATCGTAGATGGAGACAGGGGTAAGGCTATCAGAGTGAAACAAGCCCAAATCCCTTTGGGAATAGAGCATCTAGCCCCAAAAGAGTATACTGTGTATAAATCTCCTATCCCTAATTATATTTTGGGGATTGATATCCTGCAGGGTCTATGGTTGCAGACCAGTGCAGGTGAGTTCAGACTGAGAGTACATGTGGTGAAGGCAGTTCTGAGGGGGCATGCTAGGCACCCGCCCATAGCTTATCACCCCTAAAGTCTTTGTGGATTGGGAACTTCCTCTGGCTTGAGGATTATTATAATATTTGTTATTAGAAACCTCCTCTGGCTTGAGAATTATTATAATTTTTGTTACCTGTATCAAAATCTTGTTGTATCTTAATTTTTGTTATTATCTCTAAGTTGTTATTATCCTCTGTTGCTGTTGTGGAATGTGGTTACAGTGCTCCAGCTTTCTCGCACAGGCACCATTGTGGAAGATTGAAAGTGTGTAGACTGTAAGGCGAGAATCCTGGAGGAGTGGAGTGTGGGGAAGTTGGGGCTCCTATGGCCAGGATCCTCACTGAACTTAAACCATCTGATGATGTAACTGGCCTGTTGCTAGGCTACCGCTTCCACACCTTTAGGCAATAAGCTATTATTGTGCTATAGAGCGAGTTCGGCCCAGTGCTCAGAGAGGAGGCAGAGACGCTAGTGCACGACCTACCGCTGGGAGAACAAGCCGGGTAATAAACCCTTTCACCCCAAAGAAAGTTTTGCCATCAATTTTTTTGCTCACATTGAATCCATAACGAACTTGCTCAGAGCTGAAACCCATGGGCAAGACAATCTGTCTTCTTAAAAATTCAGTTGAAAGGCATTAGTTTGGGTAACATTAACTTTATAGTTATGTTGAGGCAGCAGAGCAAGAGAGCTGAATGTGGGCTCAGGACACAGACTTCCCTGAGAAGCACAGCTCTGCGCCTCACAGGCCGAGCTGTCCACAGAGATCACGTCACCTCTGTGATCCATAGTTGCCTCACGTTTAAAATGAAAGTTGCAGGGCATTGTACTAATTAAAAGCATATAAAATCTTCGCCATAGCAGCGGACACAGAAAAACCTTCAAAACGGTGGCTATGGTTAAAAATATGAATGCGAGTTGTTTTGTTGCACAAAATCGAGTGTCTCACCGAGGCCATGGCCATGTAGCACCTGCCTTCAGCCCCAGTGTCTGACGTGACTTCAAGGTCCACCTTCGAGCCAGTGAAGCTGCTGCTTTCTCAGAGTGGAGGCAGTGCAGCAGAGTAACTGCTTCTCACAGCCAGACCTCTGCCGGCCCAACTCTGAAACCTCCCTTCTTTAGGCAGACCTTCCCAGGTTCTCAGAAATTGCAAAAAGAGTTTGGCAATGAATCTTAGAGTTTTGTCAGAGACAGATCTGCTGCAAATCATTAGACAACTTTGAAAAACTTATTCTAAAATGTCCAGCACAGAAAAATCTTAGTTCTTGACTTTTGTTTGCTATGCTCTCTCCACCCTTTTATGAGGCAGGACAATCAGTTTCCCATCTACGATGGAGCCACTGGGTAGCAAGCATTCAGCCAGAATGTGGTCAGTCCATTCATGGGGCTCGCTCATGCAGGTCCCCACAGACTCCTCATCCATAGCCCACCCATGAGGTAGAGGTAGGGTCCTCACTTAAAGAAGAGGACCCTGAACTCTGGAGAGTTACAGACACTAAGCCAAGAGGCATATTTTAAGAAAGTTGCTCACTTTTGTGATTCTGGCAGGATAACTGAACGTCTCCTATCTTTCCTTCTTGTGCATCTGGCAACAAACTCTCTCGTCCTGCTCCTCACCACGCAAAGTGTGTGCAGATGCCAGAGCAGCAGCAGCGTCTAGGAGCTCGTACTGATGCAGAATCCCAGACCAGCTGAGTAAGAGCTGCATAGTGATGAGATCATCAGGTAAACCGAATGCACACTGAGGTTTGAGAACCACTGTTGTGCTTCTCGAAATGGAGACTCCATGAGGAACCCAGACTGGCAGCATCTGCATCCCTGCTGTGTCCTCCAGTTGCATGATGGAGAACGATTTGCCTACTCTATCCAGACCTCCAGTCCTTCATCTGTACAGTGGTCATGAGAATGATATGTATCTCAATGGCTTGTATGTAAAATGTTTGTTCTATAGGAAGCATTATGTGACAGAACTCTTTTTATCATTATTATGTTAGCACCACGCCACTCAAAAAGGCAAGCCATTTTCCACAGACCTGTCAGGTCAGAAGTTCTTTGTCTTTGCGTAGGGCATTGACTTCTCTGTCCAGCCAAGTACTTATACAACAGTATCAATTTCACATTACTTTTATTACTTCTTCTATAGAACTACATTCAAGGTAAATTTCCTGGCAAAGACAACTATCTTTCGTTCTTCTCAAAGGAAAAGAGAACCCTGATTCAACCCAGCAAGAGTGCTCACATCAGTGCAGGGTTTACGCATGCAACACTAGGTAATCAACCTGAGAAGTTTATTGCCCACCCACTTGAGAGTTTACTGTTATTAGCTAATTAAAGAGAGGAGCTGTCCTCTTTTATATATTGCATTTAATGAATTAGATGATCCCAGCACAGTTACCGTGGTATACTATGTAGAAAGATCTGCCATTTGGTTGTAATTTTTCAACTGATTAGAGCTTAATTTCTCTTGTAAATTGCCTATAAGTAACAAATATACCATAGCAGGGCGTCCAGGTTTATGGCAAAGTAAAATTTATCTGTTTGGGCTTCCTTGCTTCTGAAGTAAAACACAGCACCCCGGTCTGCCTAGCCTTCATATCCAGACACACCTGAGCGAGACAGAGACGGATTGACTGTAACAGAAATGAGAATATACAGCTATAATGAAAAAGAAAGTGGTTTTTTCCCTTCAACATATTATATTCTCTTGTTGCCTTATTTGTGTCTTTCTGGAATGACAAGACATTTGCATAAAAATAAAGAGGAGACCTTCTACCTGAGCATATTTGAGTGATCTATTTTCCATCCAAAGTCTTTAAATAAACCCAATCATATTATGTTCTTCTCTCCCTCTGCCTCTACCACCCTGTCTCAAATGTATGTACCTCATTACAACAAACGTCACTCATTTTTAGACTCCAATTTGCCACCATCCCACACAGACCTGCTGTTCCATCTCTCCATGTAATTCCCATAAATAACCGATATCAAAATGCAGAGTCTTGGAGATACACTTCAGAAAACTTCATGTGTGGAGAAACCAGAAACTAGGAGGCTATTTGAGGATTTGGAAGTTGCTACAAATTTGTTC
Source organism: Phataginus tricuspis (assembly GCA_029783875.1). Classification (NCBI taxonomy): domain Eukaryota; kingdom Metazoa; phylum Chordata; class Mammalia; order Pholidota; family Manidae; genus Phataginus; species Phataginus tricuspis. The sequence continues at coordinate 620,712 of JAQQAC010002629.1, read as the reverse complement.
AGTCCTTCTCCAAGTTTCAGCAGCACATTAATGGCAGAGGGTTAGCGCTGCCCATTGTAAAATTGAAGTAATGTATAAAGTATAGCACATATAGATTTAAGAAAAAACAGAGCAATTTCCAAGTAATCCATATGTTCATAGGCGGCTGATATAGAGGCAGGATAATTTATGTACCAAACACATATGTGATTCTTAAGACATATTTAGGAATGTACAATATTTAAATTTCTTTATTGAGATCTTCATCTATTTGTATGTATGACTGGAAGATGAGTGTCTGTGCCATGCACTCAAGTCATCCCGGTATCTACAAGGGATACACCACAGCTTAGGGTCACCGAAGTATTCTGGAAACTTAATAACTAACTTCTAAAATTCATGAAATGTGAATTTAGGAGTAATCAGTTTATCTTTTATAATTTTCCATAGAAAAGAGCCTCTCAGAAAGAATTTTAAGCTTCAGTACACAGGAAAAAACGAGATTCAGAAGAGGGTAACAACCTGTCCAAGGTAAAGCCAGGGTGGGAGCAGTCAGGATTAGTGGCCTTGCGTGCCCGACCTTACAGCCTTGATAGCTATATCCAGAAGGTACTGGGCTTTCATAACTCTATTTTCAGTACAACTGAAAAGACTGCTCTACTTTTTATGAGAATTTTAATTTTTTTCTCTAGTGCTTTTCTGTAGTGCAGCTTATGACACCTGTGTCTTGCCCTCTCTTCCTAGTGAGAAACAATGGATGCTCTAACTGCCATGAATGGCATTTGAGAGGAACAAACTTATTTTGAGTTATTTTCCTATGATTTAGTATTTTTTGAATTGTGCTCCTCAGAATCCTGGAGACCTCTCAGAGCTGGATCTGAGACCCCTTAAAAGAGGAGAAGTAGCTAAGCATTTGGGGCTCCTGCCTCTTATCCCTTCCACAACTAGATCACGCCCCCATCTCATGAGCTTTATGTAATGGGTTTCTACATGATACTTCATTTCAAGAAAAGCCTTTGCTAATAAAAATAATAATCCTGAAGACTGTTATTCTAATATATTAAAGTAACAAAAGGGGATAAGGAACTGGATAATTCCGAGATAAGCTATGACATCTAGGTCTGCTGACTAAATATCCTATTTTATAAATTCCTGAATCAACAATTGTATAGGGGAGAGATATTTAATTGAATCTCCATCAACTGTCTATTCCAGGGGTCAGTAAACTCTCTCAGCTTACACCAATTGTCTCAGTGGTCCTTTTCCAAAGAATCTCAGCTGGGAATTATAAATTATAGTCACCTTACATAGGAAACATATAGCACCAATGTATTATTGAATGAATTCCTCTTTAATAACCCATTTACCTTAATGGGCTCCTGTTTAAAAGAAGAAAGATTTAGTATCATAACATACAATGCAATTCTGTACAAAGCAATTGTTAGTGTTAGTCTAATGACTGCCCTGCATGAAGAGAAAAACTTAATTTTCCTTCTGACAAAATTCAGTCAGGGAGTATGTCATGGATTATGATGTGGTCTTCCAAATAAACTTTAATTCTGCCCTACCAATTGGAAATATGATCATTTAACACCTTTCTATAACAGTGTATTAATTAGAATAGATCATTTCACTTTTACTGTAAAGTGCCAGGTGGTAAATATTTTAGACTTTGTGGTTCATGCAATCTTTGCCACAATGACTCAACTCTGCCATTGTAACAGCAAAGCAGCCACAGAAACTATATGAATGAATGAGTGTAACAGTATTCCAATAAAACTTTATTTATAAAAACAAGCAGTTAGTGAACCTGTGGGCATGCTAGTGTCACCTGCTGTTTGTCAATCCCTAGACTATAGCAGAAATAAAGTTAAATACCTCTCCTCCACGGAATTTATGCTTCAGTGATTTATCAAGTAAGGATATGAAAAATAAAACTACTAACCTACAAAATCCAAAGGTAAATGATAGATTATGAACAACAATCACAACAAAATGTGCCTCCATTTAAAATGTAAGGTGTTGTCAAGATCTTCTGCTGAACTGTAATTAAGATGAGTTATTAGCAGTATATTAAAAATTAGGACCTATTGTCCTAGGTATTTCAAATTCAGATTGCTACTGTTCAAATGAATTACCTGCCCACACATATTTTGTCTTGAACATGGAAAACCTTGACACAGTAGATGGTCCAACCAAGACTCTAATCAACCTAATTAAGCAGTAACAATATGGAAACATGTTAAATTAGTATTTTTTTCATAGTCATGAAAAGAATATGCGTTTACAAAAACATCCGAACCATGAAAAATACATTTATCTACTTCCTAAATGGGAGATGGTCGCTGATACACTCCTATCAAATAAAATACTTTCTATTTAATAATAAGACATAAGACATACCCACCCACCATTAAACACCCCGAATGCTTCCCAGAGGCATGTCTGAGCAGTGTCACACAGATGCATAGAAACCACAACTATAAAATTTTTTGACTATTCTAAGGACAAAAAGCGACAGCAGATCTCTAATGTTTGAAAGTTACAGAATTCATAGTCATGATATCTGGATGCCAATCCTGACTAGCCTTCACGCGTCACTTTGAAAAAGTCACTTCATTCTCTGAGTCTTATTTTTCCTATAATCCAAGTGAAGGATATGAATTAGATATCATGGCAAGTTTCACCCAGCACAGGAGGCAGAACAACAGAGGAAAAGAGGCTGAGGTTGGACCCTTATTCTGCCAGCTTGGTGACTATCAACAAGCCACTTAACTTCTCAAAGGAAAGGCTATGGATGTTACTATTTTGTAGGTTTTTACCACCTTAGAATACATTTCTGTGACTTTCACACAAAAACATTATATATCTTCTTTGATCTTTCCTTAGCTTTTGATAGCTATAGAAAGAGTGAATGAGAAAGAAAGAGAGACTTTAGGTCCTTCTATTCCTCTCATATTTTTACATGAGGTGACTTAGCTTATTGAACCTATGAGAATTTAAAAAGAAGTTCTCCAGAACCTTGTACTATTTCTTATAACTAGCCTATTTCACATGCGGCATTTCATGAATCAGCCACCTGCTCGAACTATTGAACATTTAACATACATGGTGCTTTTCCTCTATTGGCTCACAGAACAAAGAAGATTCTGATGGATTCTAACAGAGATTAATTCTGGCCACCATAATGATAAGGGGGATTTTTTATGTTTTCTGTGGTTGATTGTGCCAGATTAGAGTCCTGTTATTCTGAGTGACTAGCAACTTAATCCAGACACAAGGATAAATCAGGGAATTTCCTTTCCTTGCCAGAATTTTTTTTAGTTTTGCAGCAACCCAAAGACAACTGGAGCTTTGCCTCTGTCTGACTTACCTTTATTATGAGTCTACTATGAAATACTCCTTCATGATGAGCAGTCTTCCTAGCAAACACATGTGAAATTGAGAACCACAATTCCATGTCCTGTGTGTTAATATATATATTTTGCTTCCAGATCTCGGTACTGATTTTGTAGTTGTGGAAAGGCTTTTGCAACTCTGGGTCCAATTTTCCATTACATGCAAGAGACGGCATTAAGTCCACCCTTTTCTCAGTCTATCTTAATTATGATGGAACATGTGTTCTCAATGTTAGGAGTCTCTTTTAATTAATACTTTTTTACTTAGACTTAATAAGGAATGGTGACACAATTTTATAGACACAAAAATTATTTATACTAGAATATTGAGCCCAGTGTCAATTATGTTAGATCCTTTCCAGCATGGAGGTAACAGTCTGTCCTCAGGGGATATGAATTTGCCTTTCTTGCTGGCGATATTTCTGCCAACACCAGCACCTATGGCCTAACAGAGAGTCAGCTTGGCTTCAGAGATTCCCATCAACACTGCCTCCACCAAAGAGCTCATTCTATGATGAAAAATAAGCCACAATAGGTTTACCCACACAGAATTCGCTGGTCTTATTACACATTGCATCACCCAGAAGTAACAGACCTGATAAAAGAGTAGATTGGCTTACTGGAAGCCAGTTTCTATATTAGTAATTCATTGCTGCTTAGCAAATCACCCCAAAATTTTGGACTAAAACAACAATAAATGATTATTTCTCACAATTCTGTGGGTTGAATGGGCAGCTATAGTGGTTTTACTGGGGCTCACTTGTTTTGGCTTCAGTAGCCGCATGCTCAGTTACGACTAGATGGTCCAATTTGACCCTTTGCAAATGTCCGGGGTCTCGGCTGGGATGGGTGGAGTGGCTGGGATGGCTAGACCTCTCTCTCGTCCTAGACTGCTTCATACCATGGTAGAAGCAGTCCAGAAAGCAAGGTATGAACTACAAGTACTTGTCAAGACGCTGCTTATATCAGTTTTGCTGATGTCGATGATAGCCAAGTGCGAGAAGGAGGGCACTGATATGATAATATCACAAGCTACCACACTGTTTTTTGAGCAAAGGGTTGATAATAAAGGCCTTTTCCATGACAAGTTTTATCAGGCATGAATATCAAGGGACCGAGCATATGGCCTCCAAAACAGGACAGGGAAATGGGTGCAGAATGTGTAGTGTTGGATTTTGGCTTTGCTTCCCAGTGAAAAATCACCTTTCAGACATTTGTTATATAATGGATAACCTTATCTTTATAGTCTCCTGAAATTGGATTTTAGGTTTTATTGATAGACTTAATAGTGAGAGTTTATGATAAGTCTGTAGTTAATAGTTTTTTGAAGTTCCTGAAATTTTGAAAAATAAGCTTATGAAAAGGATTACTTTGAATAATATGAATTTATCTTGTTTGTCTTCATCTTGAAGCTATTTTAAAATGATTTTGTAAATTACTCATATTTACTGCATGATGGCGGCACATAGCAAATGTTACCTGAAAAGTTATGATTTATTATAATTTTTATAGTGAATCCTTAGAAAAAAGATGAAAATTATTGCTACATGTACCTTTGATAAGTGTAATCATTTCTCCTGATAATAATAATTATGGATATAATTCACCATTTATTACCTGTCACCACTGAGCAAATAGCAAAGAAGAAATTAACCTTTGAGCAGAATTAAATGAACATGAAAGAGCAAATGCTATAGGAGTGAAAATATTTATACAAATGCTAATAAAATATTTGGCATTTAAATTAAATGGCATAAAATAACATTTTGGGGGGCAAGGATGGAAAAATACCATCAAAACCACAGTTACAATCTTTATGTAGTCTAAACTATAAGGGCCTGAATTTGTAAAATACTTTTTATTAAGGCTGTGGCTATAAATGAAGTTCATGTCTCAATAACTGCATTTACATATGACTATAGATACAAATTTCACAGTTTTGGCTGTCAAAGATAAGAATATGTTCAGCCAAAATATTCACATTACTACTACTGAGGTATGTTTGAATAATGCCAGAACAACTCTGATTTGTTTTTTAATATGGTAATATGTGCCTTTTAAGTAAAAATCTCAGTTCAAAATCTTCTTTTCAATTATTTCTATTGGCATTCTATTGAAACAGCCAAATTGAAAACTATGTTTATATTACTGATGGAAAAAAAAGTAAAATCCATTTGTAAGCAAAGTAATATTAGCTCAGCTTCCCAAACCCTCTTGGTGTAGGTATACATATAAAAATATCTGTCCCATCAGGTTGTAAGCTTTTGCAAGAAAGGCTAGGAGCAAGTATTAGAGTTAGGCTTGACTACAAATAACAGAGAAAAAATTTTGCCTTAAATAAAATAAGGTAATTTTTCTCTGACAACAAAGGCCAGATATAGGTAGTACATGGCAGACACGGTGCCTCTGCATGCTTTTGAATGTGATCTGTGTCCAGCTTATGGTCTCCCCTTCTCACACTTTGGGCTTCATTCTCATGGTCTGTGTTGTGACAGCCTCACTCCATCCCCTTACACCGTATCATTACTTGACAACGATCTCACAAACCAGTTGTCAGAACATGGCCTTAATCTGGTCAGAAGTAGAAAATGAGTCAGAGTTGAAATACCAATTTCAAACATCATACTAACCAAACACAAATTCCTATGACTAGCACTTCCTTGATAATTATCCTCATTGCTATAATTCTTTGACCTTGGCCTTTTAAAGTGTCTCTTTTCATCCTTAATGGATGACTTTATTTGTTATTGATTTAATCCTCACCTTCCTATACTTGCCTATACATCCATCTTCTCCTTCACGTTAGTAGAGTGGAGAACGTGTACTGCTCCTACCTCAGGAAGAATTTCTACCTGGGCTCTGTCTCCCGTCTCCACTCGCCTTCTAAAGCATTAAGTTCTTAGTCATCCCTTTCTCTCCCATGTGCCTACTCTGCCCCTTTCCTTCTACTGAGTCATTCCCAAGAGCACACAAACATGCTTTAATAATATCTTTCTTCTATATTTGAAGACCTCTCCTCCTTTGATGTCGCTTCCTCCTCCGGCTACCATTCCAGGTCCCTACTCTCTTTCATAGCCAAATTCCTGTGAGAGTTGCTGCACACACTCTCTCCACTTCCTCATCTCCCCTTCAGTCCTGTATGACCTCTCTCTCCATCACACCGACATCACTCCAGACACTAGTGATATCCTGCTGAGAAATCCAATGGCCACACTTCTTTCTTTACCTTAAATGATATATAATAAACATTCAAAAAAAGTGATCATTTTCTCCTTCTTGAAATGCTTTTTTCTTAGTTTCTAGAAGAAAACTCGCCCATGTGTTTCTTCCACCTCACTTGCTTGCTGCTCCTTTTAATTCCCTTTTGGTCTTGCTTCTCCTCTACTGTATCTCTGAATGTTGGGGTTTTTCAGGACTCGCTTCCTGTCCTTGTTTTCTCTTTATCTTTTCTTCTTGAGTGATCTCATTTATGCCAATGGATTTACATTCCACTCTAGTGTTAATATTTATTAAATATATTCCTATTGCTCTCAACTGCATCCTCCTTTCAGAAGCAGTGTATCTATTGAACAATTGCCTAGTTTTGAAACCTAGGGCCATCATTTTGTAGCTGGGGGACTTGTTTGTACTGATTAACTTTTCAGTGTCTCCTGGTCCCCAGTTATAAAATGATAATAGTAAAAGTACCTACCTCATAAGAGTACTGTGAAAAATTAAATGAATTACAATGTGTAAAGCTATTAGAACCATGACTGGTACACAGTGAGTTGTCAAAAGATGCTTGCTATTGTTAAAGCCTCACTCTCATTATCATTGCACTCAATAAATATAAATGATTAATAAGTTAAAACAGAGAATTTGGCACATTTGAGTACAGGAAATGTTGGACTCTGAGACGTAGACAGCGCTGGTGACAGAAGCTGAGGCAGTCAAAGGGGAAGTGACGGATGTGACCTGGAGTCAAGCCACCAAGGCTGTCGTTGGACCACTAGAGGTTCTGTTGAGAAAGGTGAGAGAACTATGCTTCCCAGCTGCTGAGAGGGTCTTCTGGGCTTCTTTGCTTCCATATCTTTACAACAGCCCCCATCATCTTACGTACCTGAGTACATCTCTTCCTTGCAATATAAAAGAGCTTAACATTGTAGAGTGCCATCTATTAAATTATTTAGTTAGGATATGTTCCCAGGAGTATAATTATTGGGTCAATATGAATAACAGTTTTATGTTTCCTGACAGAACATTTATATGTTTTCTATGAGCAATTCACATTTCTCCCAGCAAAGTGTGTGCATCTGCAATCTTACCCACATTGAATATTAGCAAAGATAAAATATTTGCTGTATGTTTACTGTGCCTTCCTATGATGCCATAAACTGTGGCCGCTACTGCAGTGACTGAGGAGAGGGAAGGACTTTGACTTAGGCCGCAGGCTTGCCCTGCAGGGACCCTGTGTGGCTCTTGCATGGCCTTGCAGAAGAAGGATTTAGAAAATCAATTTAACCCAAAGGTCCTGAGTTTTAACACTGTGGATAAATAAGTACGATTAAAGGATTACGTATGCTAACTTTTAGTGGTAAAAATATTAGATGTGGCAACCTAATATCAGGATATAGATTTACCCTGAAATAACATAAGGCTTTTTATTTTCAATATATTTTTTAAAACAACAGATTCGCTGATACTTTAGTAGAAAAAACATAGTAAGACACACTCCAAATGATAATTTATCATTTTCGAGTAGTTTCACTCTGAACAATTTTCTGACCTTAGACGTAGAATAATAATGCATATTCCTACAGTGTAAGTGGTAATTTGATAATATATATGCAAGTGTTTGCTATGTTCTTGCTGGCTAATGATACTAGGGATATCCTACCTTGGTGCACTATCTCTCCTTTAAACCATTGCTAGTTATTCACTCATATACATATCCTATTTTTATCTCTGGGCAGGGGAGGAAATAAGGATCATAAACTTTTCTTATTTCAAATTGGCAAAGCAAAACACTGCCCTTATATTTGCATATAGAGGGTTGTCAGCTATGCAATTTGTCAGCAAACTTCCTGTGATCTAGTTTCTTAGGTTAAATGCATTTATTCAACTGAAACAGATTTATAGACCATGAAATATCCATCAATGATAAATTTTTTTCAGAGAAAGGAAAATGCAAACATACATGTCTTAGGAATAATAACTCCAAAAAACAACCTTATCTCCTTCCCTCATGACATTCAATAAAAAAAAACTCAATCTGTCTCAGCTCATAGTGTCTTCATAAAGTTTTTCCTTCTTTTCCAGTGACTAAATGATCTCTTTCTCCTTTGAATATTCCCATTATTATATATACCATTCGTGAAGTTCTGATGAAAAGCTAGTCTATACTGTTTTTCTAATCTATGCTTCATTTCTCCAAATATGTTGTCTGGATGACAGGAATCATTTTACGTATTTTGTTTCCCCTGTAGCAACAAACAGAGTAACCTATGCTCATAGTAGATATGCAAATTTTATTGATCATCATGATTTAGCTCAAGCTTAACATTTTATGGATTTTCTTATAACTGGAGAATGCTATTTCTATAATTATTTTTAACAAACTTTAGAATCCAAGCAGAAAACTCAATATTGCAGAAACAGTTAATTCATGGATTGTTCATATAATGCAATATAATTCAGGTATTAAAATGTATGCTTATGAAATTTGTAATGACATGAGAAAGGCTGGTGACATAATGTTGAAAATAGGATATCTAAATTTACATTCAATATATGTCTCAATTACTTTTAGGAAAAATATATACAAATAAGTTGAGGACTTCCAATTTTAGTTGTAACAACCTAGCTTGTACCAAACCTTCCCAACAAAAACAATTAAGAATCAGGTAAAAAAAAAAAAAAAAAGCTATGTGAAGACATTGGAGAGTCAACAAAGAAGCCAGAATTTGAGAATCCAAAATTCTAAAAATTAGAAAAACACACTAGTGTGAGCCTGGCTCTGTGATCTTTCTTTTCCTTCAAAGTAATCACTTGTTCTTAAGAATAACAAGGCCAAATGTCAAAAAAACTTAGTAAAAAGGAGCACCTAAGAAACAGAGAAGGAAACCATTATACAGAGCTGGAAAGACCAAAAAAAGAAAAAGAAAAATTTAGGTTGGAGCTGCCATGACAGCCAAGACTTAAAGGACTACAGTCCCAGGAAGGAAGGAAGAAGCACTGACATACCATACTGTACCGTTTTACAGTTTGATGCATTTGCTGAACTATAAGCTGTGTATGTCACAAAAACTAAATCAACAGAAAGTGGTAGCTAGTAAGTTAAAAATTCAAAGAATAATTTTGGGAGGGCTCAATGATATTGAGACAAAAATTGCCGATTGGGGTCTTCCAACAGGCGGAAACGTTGTCAAGACCTCAAGATCTCAGTTGACTATGAATGTATAAACTCAGTTTGAAAACAGTATGATTCCAGAATGAACAAAAGAGATCTATCCTATCTAAAGTGCCTGAAAAAAAACAAAAGGAAGTCATCTGTAGAAGAGATATCTTCTAGAACTTCAATATTATTTCATAAGGAAGTCCAGCATTGAATTAAATGCACACACATGCACACACACATACACACACATACACAAGCAAACCAAGATAAGGGAAAAAATGGTAACAGAAACAGGATGTCCAGACATATACTTTAAAATTTATGATTATCATATTTCAAATGTAATACCTATGTTTATTTATGTTCAAAAGCATAGGAGAAAATGAAAAATTCTCCCATAAAATTTTCTATAAAAAAAATTTTGAAGAAAGCATTACCAAATGGAATGGTAATGGAATCTATTAAAAAATTAGAAGAAAGCATTACCAAAGAAATCCCTAAAGTTAAGAACTCAACAATCATATGTAGCCAAGGTAAAACAGAAAGAGGATTGAGAAACTGGAATCCAAATCCGAAGAAATTGTATATGCTGAAGAAGGTAAGCGAAAAATGGGTGACTTTTTTAAAAATAAAAGAGATATTAGGTATAGAAAAGGTCTAACATGTGTAATTAAAGTTACAGAAATAAAGGAGAAAGGAAGAGAAAAAAATATTACTTAAAAATATTTGAGTGCAATATACAAATTTACACTTCTGTCAGTAGGGTCACAGATGTTCAACATTCCTGCCAACACTTAGTATATGTCAGTGTTTTTCATTTTTAACTATTCTAGTGAATATATAGTGGTATCTTATTCTGGCTCTAATTTGCATACTCAATATTACTGAACATAAATTGATATAATTTAACACCACTCCTATCAAGAATTCCTTACATAACAAAAGAATTTATCTCAAAGTACAGCCTTATTATAATTAATGGTTAAAAATTAACTAGAGAACACATGAAAGTCATTCCCCCAAAATGCCAACATTATAACAGAAGAGAAGCTAAGGCAAAAGAAACTTCTAAACAATAGCAATAGAGGAAAGCTTTTCCTCTAAGATCAGGAGTAAGTCAAGGATGTCTACTCTCACCATTCTTATTCAACATAGTACTGGAGGTCCCAGCCACAGCAATCGGACAAGACAAACAGAAAAAGGGCATCCAGATTAGTATGGAAAAGTTAAACTGTCACTGTTAACAGATGACATGCCACTATACATAGAAAATCCTAAAGACTCCACCAAAAAACCTATTAGAACTAACAACGGGATTCAGCAAAGTTGCAGGACACAGAATTAATACACAGAAATGTGCTGCATTCCTATATAATGACAATGAACTAGTGGAAAGAAAAATCAGGAAAACAATTCCATTTACAATATCATTCAAAGTAATCAAATACCTAGGAATAAACCTAATCAAGGAGGTGAAAGACCTATACTCTGAAAACTATAAGCCACTCATGAGAGAAATTAAAGACACACAAAAAAATGGAAATCATTACTATGCTCATGGATAAGAAAAATTAATATTGTCAAAGTGGCCATTTTGCCTGAAGCTATTTACAGATTAAGTATAATCCCTATCAAACTACCAACAGCATTTTTCAATGAACTAAAACAAATAGTTCTAAAATTCACGGAACCACCAAAGACCCGGAAGAGCCAAAGCAAGAAAGAACAAAGCTGGGAGTATTACACTCCCTGACTTCAAGCTCTACTCAAAGCTGCAGTAATAAAAACAGTATAGTACTGGCACAAGAACAGACACATGGAACAATGGAACAGAATAGAAAACTGAGATATAAACCCAAGGATCTATGGTCAATTAGTATATGATAAAGGAGCCATGGACATACAATAGGGAAATGACAGCGTCTTCAACAGCTGGTGTTGGCAAACCTGGACAGCTACATGCAAGAGAATGAAACTGGATTACCATCTAATTGCATACACAAAAGTAAACTCGAAATGGATCAAAGACCAGAATTTAAGTCATGAAACCATGAAACTCTTAGAAGAAAACATAGGCAAAAATCTCCTGAACATAAGTATGAGCAATTTTTTCTTGGACACATCTCCTCAGTGAAGGGAAACATAATAAAAAATGAATAAGTGGGACTACATCAAACTAAAACCTTCTGTACAGCAAAGAACACCATCAGCAGAACAAAAAGGCATCTTATAGTATGGGAGGGTATATTCATAAATGATATATCCGATAAGGGGTTAACATCCAAAGTATATAAAGAACTCATGCCTCAACACCAGAAAAACAACCCAATTAAAAAATGGGCAGAGGATCTGAACAGACATTTCTCCAAGGAAGAAACACAGATGACCAACAGACACATGAAAAGATGCTCCACATCACCAATCATCAGGGAAATGCAAATCAAAACTACAATGAGGGATCACCTCACACTAGTCAGAATGGCCACTATCCGAAAGACAAGAAATAATAAGTGTTGGTGAGAATATGAAGAAAAGGGAACTCTCCTACACTGTTGGTGGAATTTAAATTGGTACAACCACTGTGGAAAGCAGTGTGGTGGTTCCTCAAAAAAGTAAATAAAAATACTATTCAACCCTGTAATTTCACTGCTTAGAATTTACCCAAAGAAAACAAAATCCCTGATTCAAAAAGATGTATGCACGCCTACGTTTATTGCCTCATTATTTAGAATAGCCAAGGTATGGAAACAACCTAAGTGTCCATCAATAGATGAATGGATAAAGAAGAGGTGGTACATATACACGATGGAATATTGTCCAGCCATTCAAAGAAAGAAATCCTACTGTTTACCACAACACGGATAGACCTAGGGAATATAATTCTCAGTGAAATAAACCAGGTGGAGAAAGACAAATGCCATATGATTTCACTTATTGGTGGAATATAAAAAAGCAAAACAGAGTGAACAAAACAGCAGGAGACTCATAAACACTGAGGAGTGAATAGTGGTTACCATGGGGGAGGGGTTGGGTTGGGTGAGCGAAGAGGGCAAGGGGGATAAAGGAGCACAAAAATGCTCAATCATAATAGAAGTTGTTCACAGGGATAGTAGTACAGCATGGAGAATACAGTCAATGCTTCTGTAACATCTTTCTATGTTGACATACAGTAACTGCACCAGAGGGATGAGGAGCTAATAATATGGGTAATTGTTGAACCACTGTATTTTATATTTGAAACCAGTACAAGATTGTATATCAGTGATACTTCAATAAAAATTTATAAATTTAAAAAAATGGAGAGAGTGTCTACAGAAACTCTGCTATGAAATTTGGCTATGAAAGAAAGTAGTGATTTGTAGCTGGATGAAGCAGCATCAGTGAAGGTCATATTTTAAATATGGAAGCACAGTAGACTAAATTAGCTGCTACAACCTTAAAGAAGAAAAATAAAGATACTAGATAACAAGACTTATAAAGCTACAGTAGTTAACAGAGTAATTGACACAATGATAGTAAAAAATCCAATGTAGTAGAATAGACCATCTATATTTTATAGAAAGAAATGGAATCTTGACCTTTATGTCACCCTAAACACAAAATTCATTTCCATGTAGATATAAGATCTAAAGTTAAAAGGAAAAGCAATAAAGTTTCTAAGAGATACCATAGAAGAATGTCCTTTTCATCCTAGGGTAGATGGAAATACCCTTCAGAGAACACAAAAGACTATCCATAAAGGAAAGAAAATGATGGCTTGAATTGTGTTACAGTCAAGAACCTCGATCAAGTGGTACCATTATAAAATTAAAAGAGCAAGCCACAGAATGCGAGAAGGTATTTGCCATACATACAGCTCACAAAGGATTTTTATCCAGAGTACCTAAAGAATTCAGAGAAATCCATGACATAACAACAGCTAGCACAGTAGAAAAGTGAGCAGACCTTGAACAGGCAATTTACAAAAAGAGGATATTGAAATCAAGAAGACATTTACCAAAATGTGCTCAACCATAGTAGGCATGCAAACTAGAGCCACAATAAAATAACATATCCTCCAGAATGGCTAAAATGTAAAACATTGACATATACCTCACGTTGTCAAGGATGTACAGCAACTGAAACTCTTCTATTCTGTTGGTGGAAGTGCAAATTAATACATCACTTTAAAAAACTGCTTGGAAGCATCTATTAAAATGGAACATATACATACTCTCTGGCTCAGAAATTCCACTCTTGAGTATATACCCAAAACAGCTCACACATATATTCAGGAATTAGAAGAAATGCACAAGTTGATTTATAATAGTATTATTCATAATAGATAAACAAAATTTAAAAAGCTCATCAATAGGACGGATAAATAAACTGTGGTACAGTTCTCCAGTGGAATACTGTAAAGCCATGAAAACTGTCAAACTACCATTGTGCACAGCAACATGGATGAACCCCACAAACACAATGTTGAGAGAAAGATATTGGACACCAAAGGATACTTTTATATAAAGATTGCATGTATGTAACACTCAAAGATAGGAAAATTAATCTATATTATTAAAAGTCAGGTTAATGGTTACTGTGGCAGGCAGAATAACACCTCCCACAAAGATGTACACGTCCTATTCCTTAGAACTGTGAATATGTTACCATACATAGCAAAAGGAACTTTGCAGATATGATTCAATTAAGTGCTTTGGGATGAGATTAGCCTGGATTACCTGGGTAGACCTAGCATAATCACAAAGGTCCTTACAAGAGGGAAATAGGAAGAATCAAAGTTAGAAGGCAATATGACAGTGGAACTGAAGGTTCAGGGGATGAGTTTTGAAGATGGAGGAAGGGATCACAATCCAAGGAATGCAGATAGACTCGAGAAACTAGAAAATGTCACGAAATGGTTTCTCTCCTGAAGTCTCCAGAAGGAATACAGCCCTATCGGATTATTGATTTCAGACTGCTGAACTCTAGAACTATTAAAAAATGTATTATTTAAGCCACTAAGCTTGTGGTGATTTGTTAAAATAACAGTAGGAAAGTGCAACAGAGATTGGGAGAAGAAATAGGAGGATTTCTTGGTTGTTCGAACACTCGATCTGAGAAATTGTTGCACGAGGGTCTCTCTGTGGAAATTCATCAAGCTGTGCTGGTTTTTTGGATGATATTTGATATAAACATGTAAGGCAGGCCCTTTGGCTGGTGCACTTCTCTTCAATGAAGACAATTTTTAAAAGTTCGTATTAAAGTGATTACACTAAAGTGATCACTCTGGTTGTCTCCTGTTTATACTTGCTTACTGCCTCAAACTGTGTATGAGGTTCATCTATATTCTTGCCTAGCTAGTTAGAAGCAAAAAGCTTTAAAATAAACTCCATTGTGAGATACTTGCACAGGCCCTCTTACAAGTGGAGTGAGAGATTTACACAGATGAAAACACATATCTTGCGTTCTCAAAACTATGCTCTAACAGGACAGTAGATATAGGCGTACACAGATTTTTTTAAATTAATTGTGGCTGGTACAGAGTGTCAAAGGAACAGGGAAAAGGTAAATTTTAAAAAGGAGTGTCAGGAAATATTTTTGAGAGCCTCTGTTCCTGAAAAGATGAGAGAGGATGATGACTTATGTGCAACTGGTATGTGTTACACACCCTATCATTTAACCTTCATGACACTCTATGAAATAGACCCTGTCAAGAGCCTGAATGTGCAAATGAGTAGACAGAGCATCAGAAGGGTTAAGGATAAAGCCCAGTTTCCACCCAAAGTCATGGAGAAGCAGCTATGTGTAACTGACCCCAGGATCCCAGCTCAGTGTGACTCTGCTTAACATTCATGCCTGAGGCTATGTGAATTAATAAATGTGAAAGCACAGGGAAAAGTTTTGAAGAAAGAGAACACAGAGCACTACAGATATCAATGTAACAAACTAATGTTTTGAAATACTAATTTTTTCCCCTAGTTTTCCTTTGCTTCCTTGTCCACGATCCTCCCCCTGATCAATCAGAGAAACCCAAGAATTGAGTTTGTAAATAGTGCGAAAGTAAAGAAAAAAAAAAAAAAGAATTGCCAATATTGGATACGGTCATTTTTGTTTAGATGCCTCTTTGACATCAAAAATAGGCTCTCAATGCCCACTGAGAAGAAAAAATGTTTTGAAATTCTGAAATTTTTGTTTCCAAAAGGTGTTTTTGTGGGTTTTCTTAAGAGAAAGGTTCTTGGAATTAAAAGTGAAAAGTCTTGAAGCAGGCAAGTATAGTGTTTATTGCCTGATGACGTATGGCTACAGAGAGACTAGAAGTCTGTGTAGTCACCTGGCCTGAAAGGAGCTGAGGAAACTGAGTAGTGTATGACCTTAGAAGGGGTCGAAGGAACAGCGAGAAGAGAACTTCCGCTTGCGGGGGGGCAGGGGGTGCGGGGGGCGTACTGCCACTAAGGATGAAAAAAAGAAAGAAGAAATAATTGTACAGAGATACCCAAGCACTATGATAACTGTTGTCAACCAAGGTAATTCTGCCGTCCAGTGGCAAGGCCAGCACGTCACTGCTTTCCTTTAATTAGAGGTTCCTTTGGCTGAATAGCCATGTGGGCAATCCTCGCTCCTGTTGGAGAGGGACATTTATCTACAGCTTCCTGCAGACCACCCGCGAATCTTCCAGCAAAACTGATGCGTATCCACACCCTGAAACTAATTGAGCCCCATTAGAAATGCCCTGAAGGAACCCCTCCCACTTCAAAAGACTTGAGACACCCCAAATACGGAACAATGGAATCCTTGACCTAGAAGAAGGTAATCGTTGTTAAAGAAAACCTCTAGAGACTCTTGGATGTGGGTGTACCTCCAGTTATATTAAAACAAGTACCATTTTAGAAGCATTGTTCAGCACAGCTGTAAAGACTATTAAAAGAAAACGAAATGAATAGAATTAATTCACTAATCAAAAAAATGGCTTTTTGAAAATGCCAACAAATAAACTTCCAGCAAGGCTAATAAAAGCTAAAGAGAAAAAACAGGGAATTCATAATAAAAGTGAGGAAGGAAATGTAACTCCAGAAACTAACAAGATTTTTCAAATTATTAAAATTTGCAATGTCAACTCTAGTTTAAAAAATACTAAAATATCAACAGAATAAATGTTTCTCTGGGGAAAGAAGTGCCGAAGTTGAACTGTTAGAAAAAATTAGCTGCCAGTAATAACCTGAATGATAATAACCTAGCTCTAAATAAAAAGCCAGACAAAGATGCTTTCAGATAAAGAGTTCGTTATAACTTTATAAAGATAGATAATTCCTGTATTTGTTTCAAGACATAGGGAAAAATACTTCAAAAATTTTAATTATGATTATCAAACTAGCAAATACAGAAAAATGTTTTAAAAGACATTCTATCTATATTAACATTCAGACTAAGAGATACCAACATTTAACCACATCCTTGCCAACACTTGATATTCTCAGACCTTTATAATTTTTCTGTTCTGCTTAGTGTAAAATAGTATTTCATTGTTATTTGAAGTGGCATGTCTCTGATTTTTATTGAATTTGAGCACCTAGCAACTCAATGGTTCCTGGGTTCAGGTTTCCTCTTTGGTGTTTTGCCTTTATTTATCATTTGTTCATATTTCCTATTTTTCCTCCCATTGGTCAGCAAGACACAAAGTCCAGATACTATCCTTTGACAGAGAATATGTAGTAATTATCTTCCCTTTTTTCTTTAGACATTACTTAAGGTATCTTTTTATAAGCAATATTTTAATTGTATTATAATCAAATTTCCTGACTTTTTTCCTGTATGAAATATGATTTTTAATTTGTTTGAAAAAATAATCTAAAATCCAGTTATATTTTTTATCATGTATTAAAGTTTTGCTTTTTATTTATAGAAGTATACTTCTATATTTTAAAGCACCTGAAATTTATCTTTATGCATGGCATGAAGAAATCTGATTTTATGTTAATCGAATAACAAATTATCTCTGAAATATTTACTAAAGTATTTAAACTTTAATGATTTCTAGAGTTATCTTTTTTTAAATCAATTTTACATATATGCCTGGGTCCTTTTCTGAGCTTCCATTTTTGTCATAATTATTATACTGTCCTAAAAATTATAATTTTATAATGTCAATGCCTTTAGGACAAATCTTGTTCTTACTTGTTTAATTACCCTCTAAACTTATGTCCTTCCATCCTGGAAAATTCCTTCCCTCATTTTTGTCTCTTCTCATTTCTGGATTTTTAAAAATTTATGTTAAAAATTCTGAATTGATATTCTAATTCTTTTATCTTATTTGTTATATATTTTATCATCTCTTTAATTCTATTTACTGGGGAATTTTCTGAATTTTATATTCCAGAAGTATATTAGATACTTTTCATTTCTAATATCATAATCTTTAATGCTTAAGAATGTTTATTCACTCTGGGAATGTTCCCTTAGTAGCATCTTGTT
Organism: Phataginus tricuspis; assembly: GCA_029783875.1. Lineage (NCBI taxonomy): Eukaryota > Metazoa > Chordata > Mammalia > Pholidota > Manidae > Phataginus > Phataginus tricuspis. The sequence continues at coordinate 602,511 of JAQQAC010002629.1, read as the reverse complement.
CATGTTTAGGATTCTAGGACCATCCATTATCCCTGGCCAAATTAAATTTTTTTCTTTGATGATGTCTTCTGCTTCCAATTTACTTTCGTTTTCTCTGGCTTCTTCTTTGCTTCATTTCCTTCGGTTCTTCATGAGGGAGGGTTTCATCAGCCATCTGACCCTAGAAAGCCCATAGGATCTCTGAAGGCATGGACAAGATGTGTTGACTAGTGGGTAGCAACTTTAGGGTGACACATGGTGAGCTGGCTTTGGAATGAAAAACCCTGCAATAACACTAAATCGGGATGTCTACAGTTTTGCTGGAATAATTCTAAGTTTCCAGTTTAAGTCTATTCCTCTAATATTTTCTGGCAATCTATTGCTAGCCCTGAAATGTCTCTCCACACATTTTCTATTATTTTTCTGTGGATGATCTGTTTTGCTGGGGGGTAGATTTGATATTTTCTTTTTATCTCTTATACTAACATTTTCACTTCTAGGTGTTTAGTTGTAGATTTACCTTTATTTATTATGTGCATTACTCATAGGGCACTTTCAATAAGAGGTCATATATGTCTTTCTTCATTTAGAAGCATCATGTTTCTGAGTTCAAGTTTCCTAGAGGAAAAAAATGGAATTGGTTCCTACCCAGGTAGTAAATTGACTCCCATATGTCATGGGTCCACCCCCCTCTAGTCAGCTGGCAAAGAAGAGAGAGGATTAAGCATACTTACTGGATTTTCCCCTTCAGAAAAGGCCATGAGAGGGAAAATTTCACAGAGAAAGAGGTTAGGGGGTCTCAGAAACCACAGAAAATATCTAATAGATACAAATAACCCAAAAAACAATGAATTAAGTCAATGTTGCTTATTCTGAAATCCATGTAACCCTTATGCTCTATAGAGGAATCATAGGCTACCTAAATTATACACAAATATTTCTATGATTGAACATCCATCCATCCAACAGTGTTCCATGACCCTCTGAAATGTAAAGAATCTATTTTGAATACATATTTTTGTACAGGGAAGATTATTTATTAAGCAACATCAGCAACCACAAACAAGTATATAGAATATGAACTATTTTTCTGTGTATGTAAAATATTAACTTTATTTTTAGATACATCTGGGAAGGGTGCATTTTTAATAAATCCCTTTGCCAATAGTAAACTTGTGTGTTAGCTCTGTGTCAAAAAGAAGTGAATAAAAAAGTACTGTGAAGATGAATAATAATAGTAATAGCAATAATACTATGCCCTTATGCCCTTGCCAGTTCGTGAGTGCAGCGCTTTGAGGTCAAGAGCCTGCCATACCTTAGCTTCATAAACAAGTCCATAAATCAGACCAATAAAAACTAGATATGAAGATATTGTGTCAAATGGAATAATGCATTCAGACTACTATCACTCTCCCTTGGCTCTAAAGTAAGTAATGTACAGCAATCACACATTTACTGAAGAGATAAATTATATCACCCGATTTTAAAAGGGTCCTTGTTAGGCTAGGGAAATCCTGTTGAGATAGAAAGTCCTCCCAGGACTCATTTGCATGAGCATAAAAGGGACGTCAGGTGTGAGAGTCCCCAACAGCTGTGCTTGCAATCTACAAACAGACTGTCTAACCGTATGCCTAAGTGAGTGAGAGAGGAAGAAAGGCATTGCTATTATAAAGCTATTCTCATTTCTTTTGGAGGTCGGTCAGGGGACTGAGTGGAACATATTTTCTCCGATGTACTTTGCTTTCCTTCCAATTGATTTTTCACTAGGACTAACTTATCTCTTTTTATGATTAAGACATGAAAAATGGGCTACTACAAAGAACTCTTAATAGCACAAATTAACCTTGCCTTTGTTAATTTACTGGATGAAACTTCTCTTCCTTAAGGTAATTCCTTGCCCCGAGCTTCGAGATTTATCACACGTAATGGTGTGTGAATCTCATCAACATTCCCCTCTGGCCCACCCACTCCCGCTCTGACCCAGTCTCCACCTAGAGCATTTCATTCTCTAAAACATAGGAAAATATCACCCTCTTTGTGTAGATGTCTTAACTTCTTCAAAATGTTTTCCCTCCAAGAGCCTCCCACATTTTAGTGTGTATTACATTATACTTTATTTGTATGTTATTTTTTAGTATGTATGCATTATGTTTTATTTTCATATATACGGCATTATATTACACTTAATGGCTTATGTTTTTCTAAATTCTGGGATTTCCTTGCAAACAAGGCCATGCTATTCCTTTTTTAGCCCTGCTGCCTCAGGTTCATATTAGTAAAATGAAGGGATGTAAAATGATAAGCAATCCCCAGAGGACCTAAATCTCAAAATGTTAAGCCTATATCTCAGTTCTCCTTGCTTTTTAAAGTAGAGCATCTGTACCAAATCATAAATAGTAGTCATAATCTAAGAGGCATTCTCCCTAAAGCAGTAAGAATTAGTTCATCTCTTTGGACAATACTGTTAAGGAGCTAAGTGAAGAGAATGGCATGTAAATTCTCCTCTAAGGGCACGTCATTCTATACCTTACCCCTGGGTAGCAGTGAAGGGGGACAGTTTTCTTTATTCCAGTCTAGTATTAATTTGTTTTTAATGTTCTCATTTTGTCTTCTACTTATTCACTTTGATTTCCTTCCTTCTTTATTCTCATCTTTTTTCATTTTCCTTTCTATAACCCCACTTCTGGGGAAGAAAAGAAAAATGCTTTGTGATACGGGTGGGAGAGACAAGTTCTAAAGCACATAATTACATTTCTTTTCCTTATAACTGTATAAGCCTCACTTCAAAATTATTGTAAGTTTTCATCCCCGAAGTGTTATCCTGAAATAGACAAAAAAAATTGAAGACAAGAAACAATATGTAGTTGGCCTCAAATTCATCTGTTACAAAAAATGGATGCTGGGGGAAAATTATTGCATGTTTATTAGGAAAAAAGGAGATAGTCTGGTTCACTGACATGGTTCTTTAAAGAGTTTCTTTTTCTAGTAATGAGTTACCAAATTCATTTATCCTGTGGGCACTCTAAGGAGAGTACTTGTTATAATGCTTGAGACCCACCCTCTTCCCAGGCCCTCACTCTCCAAATCAGGGTGTTAGGGCTCTGGACTAATCAGAATCCTGAAATGTCCCCTAAGTTAGCTTCCTACTAGTGTATTCACGCTGCAAAATTCTCTTCCCTTGAATGTAGGCATGACCGGTGAATATGATGGAATGCTGCTCCCATGATTAGGTTACATGATATGACAGGGATTATTTAGCCAGACACAGTTTGAATAAAGACAGACTCCCTCACTGGCTTTGAACAAATAAGCTGCCGTGCCTGGAGAGGACTAGGTGGCTAGAACCTGAGGACATCTTCTAGTGCTGGATTAACCCCTGGTTGTTGGCCAGCAAGAAAACAAGAGCCTCAGTCGTTCACCCAAGAAAACTGAATTCCACCAACACCTTGAATGAGCTTAAAACAGAACTTTGAGCCTCAGATGAGCTGACTACCCCGGCCAACACTGTGATCTCAGCCTGGTGAGACCCTGAGCGAGGGACCCAGCTAACCCAGGCTCAGACTCAGGTCCCACAGAAATATTGACATAATCAGTTTGGGTTATTTTAAGCCACTAAGCCCATGGTAATTTGCTAAGCAGCCACCGAATGTTAATCCAGGTCCTCCTACACTTGAGGCTCATGCTTTTCTTTTCAAGTTGGCAAAGGCTGAGCCAACCCTAGGTGTCCTGCATTCTGGTCTCAACTACCTGTGATACCTGCAAAATAACTTCCAGGACTCTAGTATGTGAGGGATGCACATTCCTAGTTCCCAGCAGTGGTACAAGTTTTCCATCCTTTGCGTTTCAGTGTTCCATTTTATTTTATACTGTTGCACCTTACTTTATTCTCCTAAATAAGGATCTTAGAGAGGATGCCTATGACTGAACTCCTGTTTCCATTGTAATTGAGGTCCTGAATTTAGTTTCTGAGAGTATTCACTTCAGTTTTTAAACAGGGCAATGACCTACCATTTTAGGGAGGGAAGTAGCCCTTTTTACAAAGTATATAATTCTGTTAAAATTTTCAAGTATTGTAATTGAGATAATAGTACAAAGAACAAATAATTTTCTTCCAAGAAAGGATCCTTTTGAGAGTGAAAGTGGACAGTATAAATTGGGACTCTCCTAGACAAATAAGAATATATGATCATCTAGACATTATCCAATAATGCTCTTTAAAAATTAAGATCATGGTGTTGAAATAGTCTGCAAAAACAAGTTGGTTTTACACTCACAATATTTGTGTATTTTTTAACTGACCAAACAATATCATGACAAAAAAAATATTAAAATAAGACATAAAATGTAGGGGAGAATGTCCTAAAGTACATCTCTGGGATCCCTGACTGGGCAGTGTGCTAAAAGATGCCACACACACAACAAACACATAACACAACATTCCATAGTCAGATAAGTCTGAGAGATGCTACCTCAAGCAAAGTTAAAAAAAAAATCTTCAGGACTTTTCAGAGGCTTTCTTCTGCTACTTTTCATTGGGATATTAAACCCTTCTCTTAATTGATTCCACACATCATACCCTCCAGTCTTAAAGATCATTAATAAATGATTCAAAACTATCATAGGCACCATTTCTAAGGAAACTGTCTTCTGGTTTTTCTTGGTGGTCAAGGAGGTGTTTCCCAATCACCCTATCTAAATGAGGCCCCTTTCCCAGTTTTGCCTATTTCTTTCCTAAAATGACCTCCTTCATAAGATTAACTCATTCATTTTGATTTTTAATTTTACTTCTTTTTTTATTTTTTGTTTAATATCAGTTTCTTTCACTAGGCTTTAAACTTCATGAAAGAAAGGAACAGGTATGTTTTCTTTATTATAGAACCCTAATGGTCATAACATCCAGGTCAATAAATGTCTGTTGAGGATTTTAATTTATTAGATAATTGATAGAATAACATTGAGAACTAACTGTAAATTTCATCCTAATCTAGTCCTATATCTAAAAAAATGAATAAGAAATAATTATGGAATCTAGAATAGACTAAATGCAGCCGATGCCAAAGGGCTACCCTTCCACTACAAACTATGACCAGAAACTCCAAGTCAAAAACACCTGAAAATACACACACAGACACACACAACACAGAGCCTAGCTTGAAACAAACAGAGGTAAATCTCTTGGCTCCTAACATGAAATTAAGTTAAAGAAAAACTGAAGGTATCCATAATGAAATCCCACAGGTATTTCATTATGGATCTAGACCTTGTGGGTTAATGACTAGACTTTTACCATCCTTGACTGATACCTACAAGAAGCAGGAAAACTAATACCCCTGAATAAAGCGCTGTACTCAAATTTCTATTCATTCATCTTTAACAGAAAAACTTCATTCATTATCCCTCAGTAGCAGCAAAAACAGTTTGCCATCTCGCTAGGGCTCTTTGTATGGGAAAAATTTCTCTCTGGTAAGTCAAAATCCCGTGCTCTCACCATCTATAGATACTGGCCCAAATTTATAATACCAGTGTGACAAACTGAGACTCTGAAGTGAAAATAATTCCAGGATTATTGACACTCATAGGACCCCAACAAACACAGAAGTGGAGCTGCTCTGCAGGCCATTTCCCCTTGGACTGTGCCCTGACTGTGGAGGACTTGGTAGGCTCTTTGAAGAACCGGAGGAACTTTGCTGAGAATAGACTGTAGGAGGGCAAGAATGGAAACGGAAGAGGCAGGGGCTATACAGTCATCTAGGAGAAATACAGTACAGGAGCAGCTGGACCAGGGAGTCTATGGTGAGAGTTGTGGGAAAAGATAGAATTCAGCACCTATGATAAAGCTTGTCAGATATGACGTGGTGTATGATAGGAAGACAGGAGTCAGTGATTTAAAGGAAAAAAAAGTTACTAGAAAGAAAGAACTATCCTGAAACAGATTGGACCCAATAACAAAACATCCAACTATATAAAACAAATACTGAGAAAACTTATAAGAGAAATTAACAAAGCTACAAATAGTGAGTAATTTTAACGCATCTCTCTTAGTAACTGTCAGATTTAGCAGGACCAACTTAATAAAGCTGATAAGATATTGTGGGTAAAATTGCGAATATTTCTAGAATCTCTAGCCTGGCCTTAGTGCATCTCAATATCAATAGGTGTTTTCTAGGGGTAAAGAGAAGTAGTCCATCTCTATGTCAATAGGTGATTACACGGGGGAGCAAGGGCATATCTGGACTGGAGAGGTTGGATGCGGTCCCTTTTCCTGCAACCGGGTCATGAGGGACACGGGAGAGCAAAACTGGATGACTGCGTGTAAGCAATAAACAGGTTTCTCTCACTGTATTTCTCCCTTTGATTAATTTAGGTTTCAAAAGTATTTTTCTCTCAGATTTCTCCCCAGAGTTAAAGATACAAAATTATAATAAATAAGCCTGAAAATAGTCATTCATTGAATCCTACATCCAGCAAATATACGGAGTTTTTTTTTAAAACATTCCTGGAACATGAATAAAATTGACATACCATAAGACAAGTCTCAAAAGACCACTTTTTCTGACCACATTGTAATTAATTTTGAAATCAGTCACAAAGAGATGGGTAACATAGCAGTGTGCTCACATGTTTGCTTTGTTTACCTGATCCTTAGAATAATAAATGGTAATTTAGTTGTTGAGATGTGATTCTTCATTGTGGATTTCAGGGAACATATTTTTGATATCACTCTTTTTGTTATTCCTCTAAGTGACCTCAAATAAAAAATTGGTGCTAGTGCCAATAATACTGAAAAATGAAAAAAAAAAACTAATGATATTCTCCAAGTGAAACAAATTCATATGTTTTTAAATTCCAGATATATGTACATAGCCCTCTTATTTACTGATGTTTAAGCTCTGTCATCATAATCAATACATTCCAGATTTGTACATCACCCCAACATCCTTTTTGCCTCAGAAATCTTCGTGTAACTCCTAACACAGTACAGCTGTACCATTCACAGCTTTAACAAATTCTAGACAACATAGATCATTTATATCCAGAACTTCGGAAAGGAGAGACCTTTGACATTACTTTGAAAAAATGTGAGATTGCTTCTTTAGATTTTATTTTGATGATTGGGATTTATTCTTCAAAGGTGCCACAAAGCGACACTTGGGACACAAGAGTATTAAGTGTGGCGATCTTATGATCCTATAGAGGGGCAGCTGGCCCTTTGCCTTTTGAGACTTCTGACTCCTGACTCCCCACAGGCACCATCACTGACTTCTGTTATCCTCATTGCCCCGTTTGCTTCAATTAAAACCGACAAACAAATGAACTTCTAGATAAATTGTTTATATCTTCACTATGTCTAAAGAACTTTTCCCTCTTTTCACTTCACTCAGTTTTTGTCTGGAATGGTCCACAAGAGACCAGTTAAGAAAAATATTTTTAACAGTGAATAGGCAGTCTTTCTAGGATGGGAAAAATAATTATCATAGGTAGTAACCCCTTACCAACAACAAAAGAAAAGATCAGGGAGGTTTGAAATTTTCATATTTTTAGAGAATTAAATGATCTTGAGGTTTCAAAACATTTCTAATCATAATTGTTTAGTAAGTTTAGGGAATGTGGGGAGGGTTTTTAATAGTAAATTTACAGAGTTTTTAATAGTAACACAATTATGGTGAGTAACTTCTAAACTATCAATGCTAGTTAAAACAATTTTTAGAAAATGATACATTTATAGAAACTATAGAAACTAAATGACTGAGACATTTCTGTTTTAGAAATTCATTAGATGAAGTCACAACTCCATTTCATAAAAATGGCAATAATGTTGATACAGATGCTTCTTAGGGTGATACTTTTTGTTATTGTTTCATCTTATTTATATTTTTATAGATAAAGATACAATGACTGTATAGATACAATGAGTTCAAGCTCAATATTCTCCCTGGTTTGATTTGGAAAGCTGAATTAGGATAGAAATGCCAGATATAGGTGAGATACAATTCTAAAATAATTGGGAAAAAAAGTTAAAATGCATCAATTTCAGTTATTTTTTTAAATCTTTGATGCTAATTTGAGAAATTTCTCAATTATCCCCTGAAAGCCACTGTATCAGTGAGAGCCCAGGAAGAAAAACTGGTATTAATGAAAGACCATAAAATGAAGGGACAATTTCTGAGTTGGGCAAGTCTCCTATTAAGGGACTACTAGGGGATAGTGATAGTACCACCAGGATGTAGCCGTGGAGGGGTTCTGTTATCACCCCTAGGCCTGAAGAGGAGTCAACAGTGTTATCAGAAACCAGAGACACCTGTAGCCACGAAGAAGAGGCTCACTTATAGACCTGCATTCTAGGAGCACTGGTTGTCAAATTGACACTTCAGGTTCAGCATTACTACTACCTAAGAATTTACCAGAAATGCAAAAGGTACACCTAATATACAAAGAATAGAGGAGGGAGAAAAGGAGGAAAAAAGAAAGAACCTTTAGATTGTGTTTTTAATAGTGTACTAAGTGAGTTAAGTTAGACTGTTAGGTAGTAAAGAAGCTACTCTAGAACCTTTGGTAACCACAAAACTAAAGCCTGCAATGGCACTAAGTACATATCTATCGATGATCACCCTAAATGTAAATGGTCTGAATGCACCAATCAAAAGACATAGAGTCACTGAATGGATAAAAAAATAAGACCCATCTAATTACTGCCTATAAGAGACTCACTTCAAACCCAAAGACAAACACATACTAACAGTGAAGGGATGGGAAAAGATATTTCATGCAACTAACAGGGAGAAAAAAGCAGGAGTTGCAGTACTTGTATCAGACAAAATAGACTTCAAAAAAAAGAAAGAAGAGACAAATAAGGACATTATATAATGATAAAGGGGTCAGTCCAACAAGAAGATATAACCATTATAAATATCTATGCACCCAACACAGGAGCACCTACATATGTGAACAAATACTAACAGAATTAAAGGGGAAAATAGAATGCAATGCATTAATTTTAGGAGACTTCAACACACCACTCACTCCAAAGGACAGATCAACCAGACAGACAGAAAGTAAGGAAATGGAGGCACTGAACAACACATTAGAACAGGAGGACTTAACAGACATCTACAGAACACTCCACCCAAAGGCAGCAGGATACACATTCTTCTCAAGTGCACATGGAACATTTTTCAAAATAGGTCACATAATAGGGCACAAAAAGAGCCTCTGTAAATTCAGAAGGAATGAAATTGTACCAACCAACTTCTCAGATCACAAAGGTATGAAACTACAAATAAATTATGCAAAAAAACAAAAGAGCCCACAAACACATGGAGGCTTAACAACATGCTTCTAAATAATCAACAGATCAATGACCAAATAAAAACAGAAATCAAGCATTAAATGGAGAAAATGAAAACAAAACTCAACACCTCAAAATATGTGTAACGCAGTGAAGGCTGTGCTAAGAGGGAGTATACTGCAATACAGGCCTACCTCAGGAAAGAAGAACAATCCCATATGAACAGTCTAAACTCACAATTAATGAAACTAGAAAAATAAGAAAAAATTAGGCCCAAAGTCAGTAGGGGGAGGGACATAATAAAGATCAGAGCAGAAATAAATAAAATCGAGAAGAATAAAAGAATGGAAAAAAATCAATGAAACCAGGAAGTAGTTAGTTGAGAAAATTAACAAAATAGATAAATCCCTAGCCAGACTTATCAAGAAAGAAAGAGAGTCTACACACATAAACAGAATCAGAAATGAGAAAGGAAAAATCACTATGGACACCACTGAAATACAAAGAATTATTAGAGAATACTATGAAAAATTATATGCTAAAAAATTGGAAAACCTAGAAGAAATGGACAACTTTCTAGAAAAATACCTTCCAAGACTGAACCAGGAAGAAACAGAAAAAGTGAACAGACCAATTATCAGCAATGAAATTGAACTGGTAATCAAAAACCTACCTAAGAAAAAAATACCCAGACCACATGATGTCACCGCTGAATTTTATCAAACATTTAGTGAAGACCTAATACCCATCCTCCTTAAAGTTTTTCACAAAGTAGAAGAGGAGGGAATACTTCCAAATTCATTCTTTGAGGCCAGCATCACTCTAATACCAAAACCAGGCAAAGACAAAAAAAAAAAAAATTACAGACCAATATCCCTGGTGAACATAGATGCAAAAATCCTCAACAAAATATTAGCAAACCAAATTCAAAAATACAAGATCATCTAACATGACCAAGTGCAATTTATTCCAGGGATGCAAAGATGATACAGTACTTGAAAATCCATCAACATCATCCACCACATCAACAAAAAGAAGGACAAAAATCACATGATCATCTTCATAGATGCTGAAAAAGCATTCAACAAAGTTCAACATCCATTCATGATAAAAACTCTCAACAAAATAGATACAGAGGGCAAGTACCTCAACATAATAAAGGCCATATATGACAAACCCACAGCCACCATTATACTTAACAGTGAAAAGCTGAAAGATTTTCCTTTAAGATCGGGAACAAGACAAGGATGCCCACCCTCCCCAGTTTTATTCACCATAGTTCTAGAGGCCTAGCCACAGCAATAAAAAAACACAAAGAAATAAAAGGTACCCAAATTGGTAAGGAAGAAGTTAAACTGTCACTGCTTGCAGATGACATGATATTGTACATAAAATACCCTAAAGAATCCACCCCAAAACTACTAGAACTAATAACTGAATTTAGCAAAGTTGCAGGATACAAAATCAATACACAGAAATCTGATGCATTCCTATATACTAAAGATGAGCTAGCAGAAAGAGGAATCAGGAAAGAAATTCCATTTACAAGTACATCAAAAAGAATAAAATACCTAGGAATAAACCCAACTGAGGAGGTAAAAGATCTATACCCTGACAACTACAAGTCATTCATGAGAGAAATTAAAGAAGACACCAATAAATGGAAATACATCCCATGCTCATGAATAGGAATAATTAATATTGTCAAGATGGCCATCCTGCCCAAAGCAATCTACAACTCAATGCAATCCCTATCAAAATACCAACGGCATTCTTTAATAAGTTAGAACAAATAGTTCTAAAATTCACATGGAACCACAAAAGATCCCAAATAGCCAAAGCAATTGCCTTCCTTCCTGAGAAGGAAGAGTAAAGCTGAGGGGATTACACTCTCCAACTTCAAGATCTACTACAAAGCCACAATAATCAAGACAATTTGGTACTGGCACAAGAACAGACCCATAGCCCAATAGAACAGAATAGAGAGCCCAGATACAAACCCAAACATATATGGTCAATTAATATACGATAAAGGAGGTATGGATTTACAATGGGGAAACAACAGCCTCTCCAACACTGAATGAAACTGGATTATTGTTAAACCCTATACACAAAAGTTAACTCAAAATGGATCAAAGATCTGAATGTAAGTCATGAAACCATTAAACTCTTAGAAGAAAACATATGCAAAAATCTCGAATATAAACATGAGCAACTTTTTCCTGAACACATCTCCTCAGGCAAAGGAAACAAAAGCAAAAATGAACTCATGGGACTACATCAAACTAAAAAGCTTCTGTACAGCAAAGAACACCATCAGAAGAATAAAAAGATGTCCTACAGTATGGGAGAATATATTTGTAAATGACTTATCTGACAAGGGATTAACATCCAAAATATATAAAGAACTCACACACCTTATCACCCAAAAAGCAAATAACTTGGTTACAAAATGGGCAGAGGATCTGAACAGACACTTCTTCAAAGAAGAAATTCAGATGGCCAACAGGCACATAAAAAGATACTCCATATCACTCACCATCAGGGAAATGCAAATTAAATCCACAATGAGATATCACCTCACTCCAGTTAGGATGGCCAACATCAAAGAGACAAGGAACAACAAATGCTGGTGAGGATGTGGACAAAGGGGAACCCTTCTACACTCCTGGTGGAATGTAAAGTAGTTCAACCATTGTGGAAAGCAATATGGAGGTTCCTCAAAAAACTAAAAATAGAAATACCATTTGACCCAGGAATTCCACTCCTTGGAATTTACCCAAAGAAAACAAGATCTCAGATTCAAAAAGACATATGCACCCCTATGTTTATCACAGCACTATTTACAATAGCCAAGAAATGGAAGCAACCTAAGTGTCCATCAGTAGATGAATGGATAAAGAAGATGTGGTACATATACACAATGGAATATTATTCAGCCATAAGAAGAAAACAGATCCTACCATTTGCAACAGCATGGATGGAGCTAGAGGGTATTATGCTCAGTGAAATAAGCTAGGCAGAGAAAGACAAGTATGAAAAGATTTTCCTCATTTGTGGAGTATAACAATGAAGCAAAACTGAATGAACAAAACAGCAACAGACTCACAGACTCCAAGAAGGGACTAGTGGTTACCAAAGGGGAAGGGTGGGGAAGGGCAGGTGGGGAGGAAGGGAGAAGGGGATTGAGAGGTGTCATGATTGGTACACATTGTGTGTGTGTTGGGGGGGGTCATGGGGAAGACAGTGCAGGCCAGAGAAGACAATTAGTGACTCTGTGGCATCTTACCACAATGATGGACAGTGGCTTCAATGCAGTATGGGGGGGAAGTTGATAATATGGGTAAATGTGATAACCACAATGTTTTTCGTGTGAAATCTTAATTTTAAAAAAAGTAATAGTCCTAGCACCTAAGTACATTCATGGCCCCTCCTCGTGGTGTTTTCTCCACATTGGAAGGAGGAATTATCAAAGTATATTGTTTCCGTTTCTCAATTCAAACAATAAATAAATAAAATAAGAAAAGAAAAGAAATGCAAAGGCTTGGGCTCCACTATACATTTACTAAATCGGAAACTCTTGGGGAGGGACCCAGAAACCTGTGTTTTAAGAACCCCTCCAAGTGATCATAATGCACTCAAGTCTAAGAGCCACTATTTAAGAACAACACAGCCACCGCCAGAACCACGGTGAGGCAAGAAGGAAATCTTCCTCTTCCAGACATCCAGTCGTCCGCTAGTGCCTTTCACTGGCTAAACAAAACGAAAGCCATAGGCAAAGGAGCCCAGGTGGAGAACTTTCTAGATGTCAGCTTCCCAGGCACAGAGCAGGGCAGAGAAAGGCAGAGAACGGAACAGGGTGGGGAGATGCAACTAGAGAATAATCCATAGAATCATTATTTAATAGAAGCTTTGCCTTTTAAATTACATCATCCCTATGTGCTAAGATTGTTTTCATTAACAGCCTAAGCTAATTAGATTCTGGGTGGGTGATAAGATTATTAAAAGTATAGTTACTATGCCCTTACACATATATAAATCATTACAACAGATCTCAGTTGTTGAGAATCTAGTGCACTCTCGATACCAGAAGTTTTATTTATCATTACTACTTCCGAGTTAATAATGACAAAAGTACTTATGGGCCCCCATTTAAAGATGAAGAAACTAAGACTCAGAGAGATTAAACTAAGAATCAGAAATATGAAGTCTCTTACCTAGTGACAGAGTTATGATTCAAATCTAGATCTTTTATTATGCCAAAACTCTTTCTCTTCCTATGAAGAATAGTATTACTTATGCAAAAAGTAGCCAGGATATATTATGCTTAATCCACGGATGGATTGAGTTTGGGGACTACAACAGCTTTTTTCCATATGAAAGGTGACTCTTGATTTTCTAGTAGAGTCCTCATGTAAGCATGTTGTCCTGGAATCGATAAACGGGTGCAGTTTTTTACAACAAACTGTAAGCTATATGATTACTAAATAAACGATACAGTCATTCTCTCCATATGGTAGATAGATAGGGTTCCTTTTTAAAATGAAATACTGAATGTATTGAGAAAAAACAATTGAATTCTTAGGTGCTCTTCATTGCACTTGTTAATTCTAGTAGAAAACACAAATGAGCCACTGATCTCGAAAGGAATTGACTCCCTGAAACATGATTTAGAGGGAGGAATTTCCCTTGTTCCAGACCTGAAGCTACATCTCGGTAAGGTTGGAGAAATTCAAGATGGCGTTTGCTAAAAAATTTTAAAAATAAAAAAACTCTTTGTCATCATTAGTTAGGGTAGAATATTTATTACCATCCTCTGGTGCAAACAATCCACGTGGATGGCATATAGCTTATATAATTAAAAGTCTCTGTGCTTGGAGGTGCTCCGTGATTAATGCCTCATGTATGCATTTTGATTCCTGTACTAATAGAACCTGACTGGCTCTGAAACGCTCGTGTTGTTCAGGTACCTCAGGAGTAATAAAAGGTTGCTCTTGGCTTATTGCACAATTCCTTGAGTCATTAATTATAGCTGCCCAAAGTGGAAAGTTTATAATTAAACATACAATTTACTCTTCTACTTTTGGATGAAGTAAATTAAAGCAATTAGATTTCTTTTGATTAAGCATATGGAGCCATTTACAAAGTTCACAGGTGTATACAAGCAGAAGGTGGGCTACAAAAACATCTATGCTTCAAGTATGTTGTCACTTTGTTGTCACTCCCTGGCTGAAGTAATTATGCTAATCCATTTGAAGTGGATTTCTTTCCTTTCTCTGGTGTGCTGCTGCTTTGTTTATTCCTTTGCATCCTTAGGTGCTTAAATAGCAGCAAATAATGATCAGGTGTTAAGCACTAGCTAATCACAAAAATAATTTTGGCTAGGAATACCCACACAATATCATTTTGGTGAGTAACTTCGGTGCCATTAACCCCCTACATTAAGTCCGACAATGTATGTGACATTTGAAAAACTACTAGTGCTAAAAAAACTACTCATTTTTCTCAGTTTTATTGCATCAATATTCTCATTGTGTTTGCAGTCTTTCAAGACAATTATATCTATCTTTCCTACTGTTTGTGTTATATGATGTATATTATTGTTGAAACTCAAAGTGTTTCCTTTTTTCTTCAGCACTTGTCTTTCTGGGAGGGGATTTCTCTGTTTCTAAGGAAATGGCTTTCTTCTTGAAGACAACGATCCCGAGTATCAACAGAATTGTGACAAAGGGTCTCTTCAAATCTGTAACATTCCAACTGTGGCTTGTAAAATTAGTAACACTACCTCTTATATGAATAGAGAGACCATTCTAAATTTCCTCTTATGTTCTGTTATAAATAATAAGTATCCCTTTAAAAAGAAACTGACTTTATAGTGATTTTTTTTTGTCCTTGTGTATTTTCTAAGTCAATAGCAAAGTATTGTATAATCACTCTCTTGTGAAAATTATCATATAATCGCTACTTTCATGGAGTTTACATTTGTTTAAATTTTCAATTGTTGAATTGAGTGAAAGAAACATCTCACTTCTCTGTGGGGCTCACCTTTGCCAGGCTTCCTCTCGTCACATGGTTCAACCAGGTACGGCTAGTGCCTGTAAGTAAGCATTACATAAAAGGATAACCACTTGTGGACAGACTCGAGAAGGGCCCCAGGATCTCTGTCCCTTGGTTTTCACACCTCTGTGTGATTCCTTCACTTGAGTGTGGGCAAAACCTGCGACCCATTTTTAACCAATACAATATGGCAAAAGTGATAGGATGTCACTTACTTGATTTCATTACATAGGTTTGTTACCTCTGTCTTTTAAGAAAATTCTGTCCCTTACTGCCTTTGAATAAGTAATTGGCCACATCAAGAGGGCCCTACAGTGAAGAACAAGGGGTAGCCTCTTAACTGAAATTCGGTAAGAAACTGAACCCTCTGTCCTACCACTACAAGAAACTAAATTCTGTCAGAACCTCATATGCTTGAAAATGAATCCTTCTCCAGTTGAGCCTTAAAATGAGATCCCAATACTGGCCAACGCCTTTATCATAGCCTTGTGAAACCCTAGGCAGAGAACCAAGCTAACTTGTGTCCAGAATCTTAACACTGAAAAACAATGAGATAATAAACATATGTTGTTTAAGCCACTAGTTTTGTGGCAAAATCGTTACACACCCATAGAAAACTAATATACTAGGTAAGTGAGGGTGAGTCAGCAAAAGGCGGCAATCCGTGTTGGGGATGGAGCGACCTCCCCACCAACCAACCCAACCAAGTCAGAGAAAAGATTACATGCTTTAGTTCAGAGTGATACATCTCAGTAAAGATAAAGTCCTGTTAAAACCTATGCATTTCATATTCACCTATGAAACTATAAAATAAATATCCACAAGGCCATACTGATATAAATAAATTGAGGAGAACAAACCTCCCATGAAGAATTCCAAAATATTTATGTAGATACTCTGTCCTCAAGGAGCTGGAACATACCTGCCTACTCCTAAGTAGGGTTGTATATGGTGCCTTTTTTTCCAAAGAGCACAGGATGGAAAGGAAGGGATAAAAGAGTAACTTTATGATGGAGAAACCTGAAGAACAATACTTTGGTTTGTTGATTAAGATCAACATCAACAGCTGATGTTATCCTATCACAGTAAGTGAGTCATGTTGAGAGTACACACTTGCTACAATGTGAAGAAAATAACACTTTACCTCTCTGGTCCTCCACCCCAGTCCTATAAACTTTATCACGAAAAAAACATCAGATAAGCCCCAATAAAGGAACACCCTACAAAGCACCTGGTCAATAGTCCATGGAAGTGTCAAGATCAACAAAAATATGGAAAGTCTAAAAAACTACCACAGCCAAGAGTCACCAATTAATGATGTATTAATTATGAAGTATATGCCACACTAATGTAAGATGTTAGTAACAGGTGCTGGGTATATGACTACTCTTCTATCTTTGTGATATTTACATAAATCTAAAAGTGTTCCAAGAAAAAAAATTTATGTTTAAAAGTTAAGCACAATTTCTCTACTCTAACGAAAGTAGTGACTTCATTTAACTCCAGGATTTTGGCAGTCCCTGAAAGTGAAGAACATTATAGCACAAGCTTGCCTTAAAATGAAGAGCTTCAGACTCTCTGGAATATCTCACATTTAAGATGGGAACAGATATGTTTTCCACTCCCCTCTCATTTCAGTTTTGACCTCAGATCCTACTAATGAGAAAAGGCAGAAGGAATGAGTTAGGGAAAGAATGATGGTGCATTTGCTGCGCAAGAGACTTAATCATTTCTCTCTTTTCATCTTTCATTTTCCCCTCCATCCCAGAACTGCTTAATTTCCCTTTTTATGTGGATCCTATGAAAGAAACAGTCCAATGTATGAACTCATAACACTCCAGGTTCTTTACCTGCAGACTTCACCTATAAGCATAAAACCCGGAGCTGAACAGCATATGGAGAAAGTAGTGCCAGTCTGAAAGATGCCCCTCTGACAGTGACGGCTAGCTGCCATTTAATATCTAGTCCCTCCTCTGCCTTTCCACTGACTCCTTATTTTATTCAGGGAGCCATGTGCCTAGTGTAAAGCAGTCTCTCAGCCTTCCTTGGCAGCTATGGTGTCTTATGGTACAGTCAAGTTCTGTCCAATGAGATGTAAACAATGAGAAAGTCTTCTGTGAGGGGGTCAAACAAGCTGGTATGGGCCATCTCCCCCACACCACTTCCCCGTTCTCCTGCCTGGAACATGAGTATGAAGCCAACCAGGGGGCAGAAGAACAGAAGTGAAGAGGGCTGCTTTTGTGACCCTGAGACAGTCGCTACAAGCTGCAATGCCTAAGGTGGGATCTGCGTCCCCAGTAACACGGAGCCACTCCAGGCCGGCACTGATAACTCTAACTACATAGGAAAGTAAAATTCTGATTTGTTTAAGTCAATATTTTAGGTCACATTTGTTCCCAGCCCCTGACAGACTGAGAATGTCCTTATTGCTTTTGTTTTTTCAATGGCTGGACTCAGAGTTTTGCACCTCGGGATGTCTGGAGAAGACAGATGCCTCCTCTGCTCCCTTTCTCTGCATGTGATCAAAACACCTTTCCTAGTGACTTTCATCAAAACCACACAGGCGTGGCCATTGCATTTAGCTATATTTCGGGATGGGTGTTTTATTTTCTGTTAATCCATTTTCTTTCTGAATGGCTAGAAGAATCGGGGTAAATATTGATTACCTAAGACAGTGCTAATGGCAGTGTTTGCCCTTGGGATCAACCTTGGCAGATAAATAATAAGGCCTCTTCTCTTAATGAGCTTTCTAAGCTGCATCAATTTTTCAAGTCCCCACCCACCCCCATAACTTCACCTCTCTTTATTTTTGTTAACATAGAAAAGAAAATGCCAGTGACCAAAGGATTATTTTAAGAGCATCATAAAAGCACATGTATTGGCCTTCAAGGCTATGCAAGTTGATCAGTGAGAACCATGCAGAGAGAGAAAGGGTTTGTTTGCATTTACTTCTCTTCCTTCCCCAAATAGCTGACAATTGTTTTATCTTAAAAGATCTTGAGTATCATAATTAATGACAAAATGAATAAAAGCATTCAATCTAGCTCTTCCACCTTGGCTTTGATTTCCTCACTCTCTGGTATTAGGTCATTCATCAAATCAGTGTTATTTGAGAGGAAATAAATTACTGGCCAGAGTAGAGGAGTATAGGTGTAGCCATGGCTTACATCACGTCCCAGCAAAGTAGGAGGAGGGTTGCTAGGAGGAATAGGTGTTAATTCAGTCCACTGATCTTACCAGCTCTGAGTTAAAGATAACATAAACAGTTCATTTATACTCTCCCTAAAATATTAGAAAGATAATCCACAGCTCATTTATCATATATTAGGACAGATATTTTAGCTGAATAATTAAAGTCTGACAAAATCTAACAAGTTGTAACCCCTTCTGATACTCCACTCCTTTCCCCTAAGGAAATGTAGACACTCATTCCTAATGCGAGGCTAAAGATACAGTCAGAGTCATATATTACACAGCTCACTGCATTCACAGAAGACCTAATTTGACCCATGGCATTATATCTGAGGCATAGCAAGTTTTCCTGGATAATACTCATCATCCCTAGAATTTGCCTGGAGTGCCTGTTTTTCTCAGAGCTGTAAAAATGTTTCAAATCCTTTATTCTGTTTTCTTGGAACAGTTCATAAGCGCTGCCCATTTTGTTTTTTATATTTAACTGATGGAAAAATCAAAGGACAACCAGCAAACCCAATGGCAGACTGGCGGTTGTCAAGGGTATAAACAGGCATTTACTCTCATTACCCTGTTCAGCGCATGAATCTCAGCAAATGCCCTTTCACCTTCCTTCCTCTTTCATCATCAAGCACACTGGCTGCTCTATCAGGTATAATGACTATGACTATATCTTCTGTTGATGACTTCAGAATCTAAATCTTCTGTCAACCCTCTTGCAGTCAAGTTAAAATCCAATATTTCCAGCATCTCATTAGACACTTTTTGGAGTTAATCTGTCACCTCAAAATCAATATGTAAAAGATTGAGCTCCCCTAAACAGGCTCTTCTCTCCATCACCCAACGACACCACAATTTTCAGAGTCACCCAGGCTTGAAAACCTCAAGTTGCCTTTGAAGTAGATAGAGTGTAAGTATCTTACTTCCTTCAGACCCTTTATCCTATAAATCACAAATCAGGTTTTTGTTTGGTGGGGGGAACTATATCCTTACAATTCCCTCCATATTAATTGCTTTCCTCTTCGACCTCACTGACACCACTTACTCTAAAGCAGAAGTCAGCAAGCTTTTTCTGTAAAGAACCACAGGGTAAATATTATCTCTACAGGTTATTTGGTGTCTGGTACAACAGTCAACTCTGCTTTGCAGCACAAAACAGTCATAGGAAATATGTAAACAAATTGGCATGGCTGTGTCTAATAAAACCTTATTCACACAAGCATGTGACCGGCAGGATGTGGCCCAGGGACTGGCGCTCGCCGACTCCTACATCATCCCTGCCGACACATGATTGGCTCACCAGACAGCATCTCACTGCCTTGTTTGGAAGATATTCTCCTTCGTGCCTATCTGTCTACAAATAACTATTTGATTGGTATTCTGAAAGGACTTTTTTCACTCTGCTGTTCCTCTACTGAATTTTTCCCAGTGGTTCTCAGAGGCTGGCACAAACAGGGGCGGGGAGAGTGAGGTCAGCAGCGTGAGGTGCCGAAGAAGACACAGTGCCCACTTCTCAGATGATATTTTTCTTGAATGATTTGGGAGAAATCAATATTCATAAAACAAAACTAGCACAGATAAACTTGGAGATAGAATTTAAATATCACATACAGTTTTAAGATAAAAGAAAACATTGAAATTTGGGTCTTAACATTATCCTACCAGGTTTTGGTCCTGAGACTACAGAAGCCGGCTGCTTCCTGTCATTAGGAATGTTTCGTGGAAGAAGCTGAAGAACCACCGTCACCATTAAAAACATAAAATTCTGCTTCACCAGGCCTTCCATTTCTTACAAGCTCCTCACCTCACCAGCCTTACTGTTAGTTCGTCCCAGGTCTGAGGAGCACTGACACTTGACCTCCTATGGAAACGATCATTTACTCCCTCGCATTCTGCACCTTTTCTTTCTCCCCAGTTCCACTCCATTTACTGCCCAGTTCAGTATGCATTTTCTCCAAGAATACTTTCCTGTCAAATTCATTTATTCTGTGATTCAACAACTAATTGAACATTAATTTTGTGCACATGGTTACAATGAAAGACAAAAACAAAAGCAGAACAGTCCTTGCCCTAACATTCAACGACTTGCCCAAGTGGAAACATCACCTTAGTGGCAACTTAAGGTCAAGCTATGGCTTAAAGTCAGCTTCCTTCCTCTTGTTTCAAGTCTCTTTCATCTATAACACACTGCCTAATCCACTTTTCCTTTAAATCCTGAATAATCCTCTGTATTATAGAAGAGCACTTATCAATGCACATATTAATAGGTATAAATACTGAATATTCAAATCTATTTTCCTGTATATCCATAAGCACATATATTATGACTTGTTATTATTTTGTGTATATTAGTAGTCTCAGTATACTCTATATTATTCCTAGAGTATAAGGAACCAAGCCATATTCTTTCCTATGAGAACTAAGACCATCTGATTCCATGTAACTTAACTAGCAGCACTTAGAACTGAGTCCACCTGTGTCAACATGGCTTTTCTATTTGTTCCAAGAAGTTCTAGCTTGGGAACATAAGACTAATATATAACTTCAGTGCTGGTTTCAGTTTTTCTCTGAAGACTTAGGTGTCCAAGTAAAGAGTTTCCTTGTGTAGGCAAACAACCCCTTCTTCAGACTACAGATTTTTCACATGGGCAAACAGCAGGATTATCAACCTATAGTTCACCTTTCAAGATCCGTTTCAAGATCCTCACCTCTCTGTGCTCCCCAACATTAAATCACTACATAATGAACTTTGCCCAGTGCCAATCAGTCCCTGCCATGAAAGACCCACCTTAAACCATATGAGCCTAGACCCCAAAGAGGATAAATTTCTTTCCCTGACATTCTTCAGTAATATAGTTTTGTTTTGTTTTTTCTTTGAAAAACTGGCTTGACCGAGTTTTGAATCCATGGGTAGAGTCCAGACAGTTTCCCTTCTTGGACAGGTAAGCCCACATCCCAACCACTTCCCTTATGGGGCTTTTACACTCCTGGCCATGATGCACCTGCCCTCATCACCCCAGGGCCAGGAGCCAGACAGCTAGAGATAGTCTCTATGTCCTGGACCCTAGGAATTTATGCAAATTAGCCCATCCACAGGGATCCCACCAGACCTCGCTGTGCATTGCCTGCTTGCCGCACCTAGGCTACACCCTGCAGCTCCAGTTTCACTTCCTGTCCTTAGGGGCATGCATGGCACTACTTGGAAGCCTTCTCTCACTTGCAGTCCTAAATAACAAAACGTTCTGTGTTTCATCTATCCTAATGTCATTGTGTTATGTACTTTCATCAAAAGAATACTTAAATCTTGTAAAAGACCTCCAGTCAGATCCCACTAAAACTCTGTCAAGGAGGTGCTCTTCCTTGAGTGTCTGTTTGGAATCAGGACTGTTATCAGCACTTTAACGACAACAATGCAGGGAAGGTATTTTTATCTCTTGTTTACACTGGGGGAAATAACTTTTCAGGTGAGTTAAGTGAGGGTCTTCACAGCAAACTAACGGAATTTACAGCCTTTCCTTGATCTGCTCCCCTGCCATATCTGGAATAACACTTAAAAGCATCTGCTTTCAACCTCCTGCTGCCTGAATGGAAAAAAGCAGAGCATCTTATGCTGTATGACCATCTTCAGTCCAAGTGCTCAAGAGATTCTGCTTCTCCAGTACCCATTTTCCAAGTATGACTTAAGAATTCTGTTTGTTTTGTTTGCAACCCTTACTTTTCCTCTTTTCTGTTAAAGAACTAAATCTGTTCCTATTCCCTGAGATTTAACTTCAAATCGTAGTTCTGTTTCTTCCCCACATACCAAATAGGAAGTAATGATGATGCACTAATTCACTCACTTAGGGAAATGATCTTACATTTTCAAAACTTAGCATATTTTGAAATAACACATCTTGCTTACTGGGAGCAGAAACAATTAAGAGCAAAACAGACACAAAAGGAGAGCAAACGACATCAGTTGCTTGGATGTCTTTAGTCACTGACCAGCTAAAACTCACCTTCATCTGTGATCATGACATAAGAAGAACACTGAATTGGCGGCACCATTGGTAATTGAAATTCACCCATGTGTGATGATAATGCTTAGAAGATTCGGGAGTTCTTGTACAAACGTTGAATATGTCCCCACTAAAATGTGACTAATACTTAAAAAGGAGTGAGGTCATTTTTCAGTACTGAGCAAGAAACCTTGTTCAGTCCAAGGGGCACATTTCCACACTTAACTAATAAATACAAAAATATAAATCAATAAAACACCCTGACCTCTCCCATTAAAAGAAAGATAACATTTTCAGAAACTTTCACACGTGAGAACAACTCATTTTTAAACAAAGCATTGTTGATACGTAACTTCTGTCTCTTTATCACCACCACATTTTGCAAATTTTTTTCGATTGAACCATGAGGATAAGGCTGGAGATCATTCAACACATTTTAATCGAGCTTCACAAGAACAAGTCAGACCATTGTGGACTGTCTTCTCTAAACCCACAGTTCCACTGTCCGCGTGATTTATTTGGCTATCAACTATCATTGGGACACCTACTACATCATTATCTTTCTTTCTTTGTTTCTTTACATTTTCAAGGTGTCTATCCTCTCATGTACCAACATGAATTTTATGTTATCCTTGAAATAAACTTTAAAGCACAGGAAAAAAATTAATATCTGTGGCTTTTCTGCTTTTTTTTAATATTGGAATTCAATTATATAAAGTTATAAGCTTAAAAACATAGTTTTTCCTTACCCCTTAAAGTACACCTTACAGATCTTATTATTTTCATAAACCAGTGGCATTTTGAAAATCACCTTTTAGAGGGCTTTGAACTTAACTATGTTGCTTTAAACATTTTAAATTAAATGTATAGTATAAGTAAACTTTTTCTTTTTAGGTACTTCTTTTGTCTACCTAACAAACAGAAGTTTCCCCAAATACTTAAGTAATTCTTATAAATCTCCCCTATTAAGCTTATAAATATAATAACTCCATTCTTTTAAGCATTTCAACATTATTTGTATTGGTAAAAATGCCAAATACCTTTTAATTTAAATCACTGGTATAAGTCAACTACTCAAATATATATTTTAGGTTGGTTTCAAAAAGTTGGTCTTACAGGGTGTCTAATATACCAAAATTTTCTCAATTATCACATTTCAGCACTGAATATATACCAATTACACCTAAAACTAAGGGCAAATATTAATACTAAGGTTTTTTAACAACTTCACCATTTTTGTTCTTAATTATAATGATGTCAAGATTAAAAAGTATTTACCCACTAATTCATCATACCCAGTAATATGAGGTGACCTTGTAAATACTCACAGGCTACAGACCTCAAGAGCAATTTTTTCTGAGTCCAGGAGAGGAGGTCTCAGCCCTTTGTGCAGTTGTTTTGACCAGAAGGCTTAACTAATCTTCCATTTACTAATATATGTTTGAAATCTCCACTAAAATTATAGCTAATTCATTTTAGTACCCATAGAAATTATACAAAAAAACAACAAAAAGGAATCCAAGCATATCAATACAGAAAATCAGCAAAATACAAAGGAAGACAGCAAGAGAGGAAAAGGTAGACATAAAAACTGCAGAACTAACAGAAAACAACTGCCAAGGTAACAGTGTAAATCCTTCCGTGTCAATAATGACTTTAAATGTAAATGGGTTAAACTCTTCAATCAGAAGCCATCACCAATCATTAGGGACATGTGAAACAAAATCACAATGAGCTATCATTTCACATCTTCCAAATGGTTATTTTCAAAAAAACAAAAGATAACAGGTATTAAAGAGATATGGAGAAATTGGAATGCTTTTACACTATTTATAGAAATGAAAAATGGTACAGTCACTATGGCAAACAGTATGGAATTTCCTCAAAAATTTGAAAATAGAACTGCCATATGATCTAACAATCCCACTTCTGGGTATATGATGAAAAGCATTAAAATCAGGATCTTGAAGAGATGTTGGCAGTCAATGTTTACTGCAACACTACTTAAATTAGCCAAGATGTGGAAAAAAGAAAGAAGGTGTGGTATTTACATACAATGGAACACCGTTTAGCCTTTAAAAAGAAGGATATTCAGGATTAAAGATGGTGGCGTGAGAGGTGAGAAAGAGACCTCCTCCTAAAACCACATATAATATGAAAATACAATTAACACAACTAATACTGAAAGAGCAACAGGAAAGAAGGTTGTGCCAGACTGTATAAACCTGGAGGACAGACAGACCTAATGGAATAGCCATGACCTGGTGGGACCCAAGCCCTTCCCCCACCCCAGCTCAATGGGGGAGGAAGAGAAACAGAGCAGGGAGGGAAGTGGAGACCTGAGACTGCTGAACACCTAACCCTGGGGATCGGCTCTAGGAGCACAAACCAACATTGCATGATTCTCTGGTGATTAGCGGGCTTGGAAAGCTAAGACCGGAAGAATGCATGGGAGAGTAATATTCCAGCTGCTTGAGGAAAATAGGGATTCATATCTGGCTGATCTGGGAGGGCAGTCTGAGAGACTTCTTAACAGTGAGAGGGCTGCTAAATGGGCAAGGATTGCACAGAGCTATGGCTCAGGAGAAAGAACAGGTAGACAAAATTGTCCCAGTGTACTCTGCCCAGCAGGTTGGGAACTTTCACAATGTTCAGGTGTTCCATCCTCCTGGCTGGCTACGCAGCTCCAAAGCCCCACACCATGATATGCAGCCTGCTGTGTCTTCCTCCCAGCTATGCTGCCCTTGGCTCTCAAACTGGCAGCCACTGCCCTGGCATCAGGCCAGCCAGAGGGAAGCCCTGTGTACAGGAGCTACAAACACAAAGGATAGAGGCTTACACCTGTGTGTCTGGCCTACTGGTTCTGGCAGTGGAGAGAGGCAGAGCAGAAAACAGCTTTTACCTCTCCCCAAGCAACAGCACCACTCCCCTGCAACTGCCAACACTGCTCCAGGGATGGAGCAGCTCCAGAGAGTAGAACTTCTGGGCACTAGAGGGCCCCACATACAAATATGAAATGTCAAAGGAACCTGGTTCAAAGCAAAATCTCAACACCAGATAAAGGATCAAGTGAGACTGAACAAATAAATCTTCCTGAAAGAAATTTCAAAATAAAAATCATAAACATGCTCCTGGAGGTACAGAAAAACATTCAAGAACTCAGAAAAGAAATTAGGATGGAGATCCAATTGTTGAAGAACACAATGGGAGGTATTAAAAGCAGATTAGATATGGTGGAAGACATGTTAAATGAAATAGGAATTAGAGAAGAGAAATATAAAGAAGCTGAAGCACAGAGAGAAAAAAGGATCTCTAGGAATGAAAGAATACTGAGAAAACTGTGTGACCAGTATAAACGGAACAATATTTATATTATAGGTGTACCAGAAGGAGAAGAGAGAGAAAAAGGGATAGAAAGTGTCTTTCAAGAAGTAATTGCTGAAAACTTCCCCAATCTGGGGAAGGAGATAGTCTCTCAGGCCATGGGGGTGCACAGATCTCCCAACACAAGGGACCCAAAGAGGACAACACCAAGACATATAATAATTAAAATGGCAAAGATCAAGGATAAGGACAGACTATTAAAAGCAGCCAGAGAAAGAAATAAGATAACATACAAAGGAAAATGCATTATACCATCATCACATTTCTCAGCAGAAACCTTACAGACCAGAAGGGAGTGGCATGATATATTTAATGCAATGAAGCAGAAGTGCCTTGAACCAAGAATACTTTATCCGGCAAGATTATCATTTATATTTGAAGGAGGGATTAAACAATTTCCAGATGAGCAAAAGCTAAGAGAATTTACCTCCCACAAGTCAGCTCGACAGTGTATTTTGGAGGAACTGCTATAGATGCAAGTATTCCAAAGGTTAAATAGCTTTCACCAGAGGTAATAAAAAGGATAGAAAAGGAGTAAAAAATATGATAGCTAATATATAAAGAATGGAGGAGGAAGAAAAAGGAGGAAAAAAAAAGACCTTTAGGTTGTGTTTGTAATAGTATCCAAAGTAAGTTAAATTAGACTGTTAGATAGTAAGGGAATTGCCCTTGAACATTTGGTAAGCACAAATCTAAAGCCTGCAATGGCAATAAGTACATACCTATCAATAATCACCCTAAATGTAAATGGTCTGAATGCACCAATCAAAAGACATAGAGTTACTGAATGGATAAAAAAACAAGACCCATCTATATGCTGCCTACAAGAGACTCACTTCAAACCCAAAGACTGAAAATAAAGGGATGGAAAAAGATATTGCAAGCAACTAATAGGGGGAAAAAAGCAGAAGTTGCAGGACTTGTATCAGACAAAATAGACTTCAAAACAAAGAAAGTCACAAGAGACAAAGAAGGACATTACATAATGATAAAAGGGTCAGTCCAACAAACCCACAGCCAATATACTTAACAGTGAGAAGCTGAATGCTTTTCCCTTAATATCAGGAACAACACAAGGATGCCTACTCTTCCCACTTTTATTCAATATAGTTGGGGAGGTCCTAGCCATGGCAATCAGACAACACAAAGAAATAAAAGGCATCCAGATTGGTAAAAAAAGTTAAACTGTCCCTGTTTGCAGATGACATGATATTGTACATAAAAAACCCTAAAGAATCCACTCCAAAACTTCTATATCTAATATATTAATTCAGCAAAGTTGCAGGATACAAAATTGATACACAGAAATCTGTTGCATTCCTATGCACTAATGATGAACTGGCAGAAAGAGAAATCAGGAAAACAATTTCATTCACAATTGCATGAAAAAGAATAAAATACCTAGGAACAAATGTAGTCAAGGAAGTGAAAGACCTATAAGCTGGAAACTACAAGACACTCATGAGAGAAATTAAAGAAGATACCAATAAATGGAAACAAATTCTGTGCTCATGGATAGGAAGAATTAATTTTGTCAAAATGGCCATCCTGCCTAAAGCAATCTACAGAATCAATGCAATCTCTATCAAAATACCAACAGCACCCTTCAGTGAACTAGAGAAAATAGTTCTAAAATTCATATGGAACCACAAAAGGCCCAGAATAGCCAAAGCAATCCTGAGAAGGGAGACTAAAGTGGGGGGAATTATCCTCCCTGACTTCAAGCTCTACTGCAAAGCCACAGTAATCAAGACAATTTGGTACTGGCACAAGAACAGACCCATAGACCAGTGGAACATACTAGAGAGCCCAGATATAAACCCAAGCATATATGGTCGATTAATATACAATAAAGGAGCCATGGACATACAGTGGGGAAATGACAGCCTCTTCAACAACTGATGTTGGCAAAACTGAACAGGTACATGCAAGACAATGAATCAATTTTTGTCTATCCCCATACACAAAAGTAAACTCAGAATGGATCAAAGGTCTTAATATAAGTCATGAAACCATAAAACTCTTAGAAGACAACATAGGCAAAAAAACCTGAATATAAACATGAGCAATTTTTTATGAATGCATCTCCTCAAGCAAGGAAAACAAAAGCAAAAATGAAGACATGGGACTACATCAAACTAAAAAGCTTCTATACAGCAAAGGACACCATCAACAGTAGAAAAGGCATCCTACAGTATGGGAGAATACATTTTTAAGTGACATATCCGACAAGGTATTAACATCCAAAATATATAAAGAATTCACATGCCTCAACATCCTAAAACCAAGTAACCCAATTAAAAAATGGGTGGAGGATATGAACAGACATTTCTCCAAAGAAGAAATTCAGATGGCCAACAGGCACATGAAATGATGCTCCACATCACTAATCATCAGGGAAATTCAAATAAAAACCACAATGAGATATCATCTCACACCAGCTAGGATGGTCAGTATTGAAAAGACTAAGAACAGCAAATGCTGGCAAGAATGTGGAGAAAGGGGAACTCTCCTACAGTGATGGTGGGAATGTAAATTAGTTCAACCACTGTGGAAAGCAATATGGAGGTTCCTTAAAAACTAAAAATAAAAATATCATTGGCCTGGGAATTCCGCTCCTCGGAATTTACCCAAGGAAAACAACTTCTCAGGTTCAAAAAGACATATGCACCCCTATGTTTATTGCAGCACTATTTACAATAGCCAAGATATGGAAGCAACCTAAGTGTCCATCAGTAGATGAATGGATAAAGAAGATGTGGTACATATACACAATGAAACACTATTCAGCCATAAGTAACAAACAAATAATACCAATTGCAACATCATGGATGGAGCTGGAGGATATTATGCTCAATGAAATAACCCAGGCAGAGAAAGACAAATACCAAATGATTTCCTTCATTTGTGGAGCATAACAATGAAGCAAAACTGAAGGAACAAAACAGCAACAGACTCACAGACTCCAAGAAGGGACTAGTGGTTGCCTAGCAGGAGGGGTGGGGGAGGGAGGGTGAGGAGGGAGTGAGAAGGGGATTGAGGGGTATTATGATTGGCACAAATGGTGTGGGGGATCATGGAAAAGGCAGTATAGCACAGGGAAGGCAAATAGTGACTCTGTGGCATCTTACTACACTGATGGACAGTGACTGCTTTGGGGTATGGGGGGGACATGTAACATGGGTGAATGTAGTAACCACATTGTTTTTTCATGCAAAACCTTTATAAAAGTGTATTTCAATAATACCTTAATCAAATAAATAAATGAAAAATTAAAAAATTAAAAGCAGGAAATTCTGAAATAAGCAACAATATAGGTGAACCTTAAGGACATCACGCTAAGTGAAATAATCCAGTCACAGAAAAACAAATACTGCATGATTCTACTTATATGGAATGTCTAAAATAGCCAAATTCATAGAATCAAAGAATGGAATGGTAATTGCCAGGGCCTGATGAGTAATTACTAAACAACTGGCATAACATTTAAGTTAACTAAGATAAATAAACTCTAGAGATCTGCTATACAACATTATACCTATAGTCAATAATGTATAGTACACTTAAAATTGATGAAGATAGATCTCATGTTAAGTGTTCTTTCTACAATAAAATAGCACTTTTAAAAATTGGATGGGATGGCAGATATACCGCTTTTTATGCCCTCTTATGTGCTTTTTGCCTATTTGTCAAGAATTAGGAGTGGAGCTGGGAACAATCTTCCTCATCTCAATGGTGACTTTATAAAATTTTAGAAATTAATTTCTTTATAGAATTTTAAAATACTAATCTAAGGGGAAATAATTTTTATGAACTCTAGGTGATAGTATATTGCAAAACAATTTAGTATTAATGTTTATTTTTCAGAATTTTTTTCTGATTTATCTTTAAATGGGCCGGCTCTGCTTGTTTAACCACGTCTAGGATTACATAATAAATACAATTTCTATAACTTGATGCAATTTTTCTGAAGGCAAATTGGCCAAAACTAAATATTCAAGCCATTGGCTTGCTTATCGATGACCTCTTGGCATCTTTACATTGATTTTACAACTTAATAAAAGCATTTTAAACCAATTTTGCTCAACATTTTATTTTAGTGATGTTTATTTTAACTTCACAAAAGAAATTAGAGTCCCAAAGTAGCATGTCTTCTCCCCAAATGTTTCAGATATTTCCTGGTCTAAGACAGAAAGAATCCCCTCAGTAACCCACTTGGGGGCAATTTTTTTGGGTCTATCTTCTACCAGGAATATTAAATTTTTCAGAACCTCTTAAGTTAAAATATCTCAATAGAAATGTCTTGTAGCTCACATTTGCAAAGTTTCTAAGAATGTCAACAGGACATCTGAGCATCTTATAACTTTCCCACACTTTCAACTTTTTTAACAACATGAGCATTTATCACTGTCAAATTAGAATGGCTGCAGAAATTTATACTCTGTCCTAGGATTAGAAATGAATCCCAGTCTTTGCTTTTACCAATTCCTAGTCACCTCACAAAAGATTTTTCAACTAGATTTGCAGCCTCATTTGCAATTTGAAGTTTTGGAGAAACTGGTTCTCATAGTAGATCCAAACCTCCTCTAATACCAGATTCCATCTGCCATAGCCATAACCACAGTTTGAGAGCTTTGTCACCTTGCAGGATTCTGGAACACATAATCCAGATGCTCCCACAGAGGAAGTTACTGAGTGATCTGGCTCTGCCTGCAGAAAGGAAACTTATCCCCATAAATACCATATCCTGCTGAGTAAACAGGACCTAGTTCAGCATTCTTATAGTCGCACTTGCACTTGGAATAGAACTATTACAGGATTGTCCCATTACCTAAGTCCTGATCTCCCCATCTCTTTCCATTACCTAATATACATATCCAAATCTTGGTATGCCAAATATAACAAAAGTTAACTCTCTCAAGTGGAAAGAGACTGAGAGGTGGCTGGAACCCAAGATCTCTAAACTTCAAACTCTGTTCTATTGCATCCATCCTCTGCAATGTCCCCAGGTTCATCCTAGGAAGTTATGTGCAATAAGGTGGACAGGGAAGGACCCATGAATACTTCATTACTGCTCCAAATGCTAATTTAATGTCCTGATGAATCTGATCATACATTCCAGTTTGCCTGAGACTGTCCTTATCTTGGGGAATTAATCAATTTGTACTTTCTTCACTTTCATAAGTGTTGAGATTTTGATGCCATATTATATGGCCCCCCCAGTGTTCATAGGCTGTGCTGGTCCAAATCGAGCAGCAATGTCCACTTTGTCTGAGCACAGACACCTTTATGTCAGAGATAAGTCCACTTAGCTTCCCCCTTGGCCACTTTCTCTCTAGGCCACACCCAAAACACTCTAGGGGTGAGCAAAGGTGAGCCCAAGGAATAATACTTCCATTTTAGTAGTTTAGTGATGGGTTGAGAAATAGATGGGAATTCCCAGAGCAAAAGAGCAGTGAGTATTACCAATGTGTAGTAATAACATTCTTTAACATTCACCCAGCACATCAGCCAGAAAATGAATAAACAATTCATGTACAAATTTCCCTTCTAAACTTCTTTCTGGTCTGTGGCTACTTTCATCTTTTGCCTGAATTGATCACAATGTGACCGTAAATGGAATAATTAATATATGCACTAGAAATAAAGGTATGTTTTTCTACAGGCATGTGTATGTCCCAGATACTTTCTTGTGTGCATCCAGAGGACATTTTCACAATTCTCTTGTAACTAATAGCGCTTTGCCATCAGCTTTCCCTGGCAAGTAAGTTGCATGCTTAATTGGCAAGTGGTTGCCCATGGATTGAGGACTCTATAGCCATTTTTCTGTAGACATCAAGTAGGATGGTGTTCAAAGTTCTGTAAATGAAAATGCATATAAATCAGAACTAAATCCAGCCTAATTATTTGGTAATACCATATCACAGATGCCAGCCCTCAATTAGCTAAAAACTAGGCATTCAATCCCCTACCATCTAGCAAATTGTGTGTATTTTTCTGCAATAAGACCTCAATGTGATTATTATATTTTACCTTGATTTAAGATGACAACTTTTGCATTCCCTAAACATTAATTATGGCTAGATTTTCCTCTTCTCTGAAATAGCAAATAGGTAATTAGATGATCAATTTCAGCATCCTGCCACTTATCTCATTGGAGGCATTTAAAACAATTATCTCATCTATTTCTTCCCTTTAAAGAATACCAAGCATGGTTCCCTGTGTCTGTTTAGAGGAATTATCACTAAAAGAGCCAAATGTGGGAAATAAAGTGCAGTGTACCACATAATGGGGTACAATTCATAGCCAACAAAATGTTAGATTTGAGGGAATCCCCAAATGGCTCCAAACACTTTGTCCAAAATCTCTCTCACTGGGGCAGGATTCAGGGAGACTGAAGAGATACAGCATAACAAAAATAAATTTCTTTAGGAATTCACCATTGATGTTCTTTGTTAAGCATTTAAGGCTACAGTGTTTTACTATAGAGTCTTATCAAGATAATGAAACATGAACATATATTTTGGAAACACTAAGAACCTTTATAATTGCACTAAAACATAAAAACTAAATTAAAGGGGGAGTTCCGGGAAGATGGCAGCGTGAGCAGGGCAGCAGAAATCTCCTCCCAAAACCATATATATCTATGAAAACACAGCAAATACAA
The DNA here is from genome assembly GCA_029783875.1 of Phataginus tricuspis. Taxonomy (NCBI): domain Eukaryota; kingdom Metazoa; phylum Chordata; class Mammalia; order Pholidota; family Manidae; genus Phataginus; species Phataginus tricuspis. The sequence continues at coordinate 569,948 of JAQQAC010002629.1, read as the reverse complement.
CTATTCCTAAAAGAGAGACCAGAATATACAGCACAGTGCACAGCCTGCATCTGCACCTGAGAGGACTCAGCACCCCATGAGGCGGGTAAGATACGGAGCCGCGACCCGAGCACTCCCCCACCTCAGCGCACTGGCAGGAGGAGAAGATTCAGAGCTGGGAGGGAGTGGAAGTACAGGCCCGTGAAATAACCAGCTCTGGTGATCTGCGCTGGGAGCGCTGACACACATCACGCAGTGTAGTAGATATCGGAGAGGCAGAAGGTGCAGGCTTTGAGCTGGGAACGCTCCCAGGTCCTTGCAGCAGGGTCCCTGGGACAAAAGAAAAGCGCACGCTTTTTTTTGGCAGTCTTAAAGAGTCCGGGGCCCAACGGAGGAACAGGATCATCCCAGCGCACTCAGCCCAGCAGGCTGGGAGTCCTGAGGAATTTTGGACCCCTTGGCTGGTGACTGGGAAAAAGTAGCTGCACTGAGACTTGACACAGGGAACAACAGCCTCCCATTCGTTCCCACCCTGGCCAGAGCTACAAACGGCCCTGAGGAGCAATGCCGCCATGGCTGTGGAATAGTGGAGCAACAGCGCCACCTACAGCATCCTTACAGAACCTACTCCCAGTGGGCAGTTTTTTGTTTTATTTTGTTTTGTTCCTTTCTTTTCTTTGCCTTTCTTTTATTTCTTTTTTTCTCTTTTCTTTCTCTTCTCCTTTTTTTTTTGTTTTTGTTTTTTGGTTTTTTGTTTTGTTCTTTTGTTTTTTTAAAAGTCTTACAGAGCACAGCTGACCTACGTGGCACCTACCAGCCACCACTTCTATTGCCATGAAAAGACAGAGGAATATGGTACAGACAAAGCTCACCCAGACCCAGACAACACCAGAGAGGAAGCCTGAAAGGATGGAAATGCACAATCTTCCTGAAAAGAATTCAGAATAAAAGTCATAACCATGTTGATGGATCTACAGAGAAATATGTAAGAGCCGACGGAGGAAGTTAGGGAAGTGAGGAGAGAATGCAGAAGTGAAACAAGCCATCGACAGGCTTAGCAGGAGACTGGACAAGATGCAAGAGGCTGTTAATGGAATAGAAATCAGAGAACAGGAATACAGAGAAGCTGAGGCAGAGAGAGATAAAAGGATGTCTAGGAATGAAAGAATATTAAGAGAACTGTGTGACCAATCCAAACGGAACAATATTCACATTATAGGAGTACCAGAGGAAGAAGAGAGAGAAAAAGGGATAGAAAGTGTCTTTGAAGAAATAATTGCTGGAAACTTCCCCATGCTGGGGAAGGAAATAGTCTCGCAGTCCATGGAAGCCCACAGATCTCCCAACACAAGGGACCCAAGGAAGACAACACCAAGACACATAATAATTAAAATCACAAAGATCAAAGATAAGGACAGAGTACTAAAGGCAGCTAGAGAGAGAAAAAAGATCACCTACAAATGAAAACCCATCAGACTTCTCAACAGAAACCCTACAGGCCAGAAGAGAATGGCATGATATATTTAATGTAATGAAACAGAAGGGCCTCAAACCAAGAATACTGTATCCAGCATGATTATCATTTAAATATGACAGAGAGATTAAACAATTTCCAGACAAGTGAAAGCTGATAGAATTTGCCTCCCATTAACCACCTCTACAGGACATCTTAAAGGAACTGCTCTAGAGGGAAGCACTCCTAAGGCTAAAAAGATGTCACCAGAGAAAATAAAATCATAGCAAAGAAAGCAGACCATCCAAATACTAACTAAAGACAAAGAATAAAACACCTAGTATCTAAAGAATGGAGGAGGAAGAATAAGAAGGGAGAGAAATAAAGAAACATCAGACAGTGTTTAAAATAACTTAACAAGAAAGTTAAGTTAGATTGTTAGATAGTAAAGAAGCAACCCTTGAACCTTTAGTAACCACAAATCTAAAGCCAGCAATGGCAATAAGTACATATCTATCGATAATCACCCTAAATGTAAATGGACTGAATGCACCAATCAAAAGACACAGAGTAACAGAGTGGATAAAAAAGAAAGACCCATCTATACGCTGCCTACAAGAAACTCACCTTAAACCCAAAAATATACACAGACTAAAAGTGAAGGGATGGAAAAGATATTTCATGCAAACAACAAGAAGAAAAAAGCATGTGTTGCAGTACTTGTATCAGACAAAATAGACTTCAAAGTGAAGAAAGTAGCAAGATATAAAGAAGGACGTTACATAATGATAAAGGGGTCAATCCAACAAGTAGATATAACCATTATAAATATATATGCACCCAATATGGGAGCGTCAGCATATGTGAAACAAATACTAACAGAATTAAAGGAGGAAATAGAAAGCAATGCATTCATTTTAGGTGACTTCAACACACCACTCACTCCAAAGGACAGATCAACCAGACAGAAAAAAAGTAAAGACACAGAGGCACTGAACAACACACTAGAACAGATGGACCTAACAGATATCTACAGAACTCTACACCCAAAAGCAGCAGGATACATATTCTTCTCCAGTGCACATGGAACTTTTTCCAGAAAAGACCACATATTAGGCCACAAAAAGAACCTCAGTAAATTCAAAAATGTTGAAATCCTACCAACCAACTTCTCAGATCACAAAGGTATAAAACTAGAAATAAATTTTAGAAAGAAAACAAAAAGGCTCACAAATACATGGAGACTTAACAACATTCTCCTAATTAATCAATGGATTAATGACCAAATCAAAACAGAAATCAAAGAATATATGGAGACTAATGACAACAACAACACAAAGCCACAACTTCTGTGGGACACAGCAAAGGCAGTTCTAAGAGGAAAGTATATTGCAATCCAGGCCTATTTAAAAAAGGAAGAACATTCCCAAATGAATAGTCTAAAGACACAATTACTGAAATTGGAAAAAGATGAACAAATGAGACACAAAGTCACCAGAAGGAGGGACATAATAAAGATCAGAGAAGAAATAAATAAAATTGAGAAGAATAAAACAATAGAAAAAATCAATGAAACTAAGAGCTGGTTCTTTGAAAAAATAAACAAAATAGATAAACCCCTAGCCAGACTCATTAAGAGAAAAAGAGAATCTACACACATAAACAGAATCAGAAATGAAAAAGGAAAAATCATGACAGACCCCACAGAAATACAAAGAATTATAAGAGAATATTATGAGAATCTATATGCTAACAAGCTGGAAAACATAGAAGAAATGGACAACTTCTTAGAAAAATACAACCTTCCAAAACTGACCAAACAAGAAACAGAAAAACTAAACAGACCAATCATCAGCAACAAAATTGAATCGGTAATCATAAAACTACCCAAGAACAAAACCCCCAGACCAGATGGATTCACCTCTGAATTCTACCAGACATATAGAGAAGAAATGACACCCATTCTCCTTAAAGTTTTTCAAAAAATAGAAGAGGAGGGAATACTTCCAAACTCATTCTATGAAGCCAGCATCACTCTAATACCAAAACCTGGCAAAGACCTCAACAAGAAAGAAAATTACAGACCAATATCCCTGATGAACGTAGATGCAAAAATACTCAACAAAATATTAGCAAACCGAATTCAAAAATACATCAAGAGGATCATACACCATGATCAAGTGGGATTCATCCCAGGGATGCAAGGATGGTACAACATTTGAAAATCCATCAACATCATCCACCACATCAACAAAAAAAAAAGAACAAAAACCACATGATCTTCTCCATAGATGCTGAAAAAGCATTTGACAAAATTCAGCATCCATTCATGATTAAAACTCTCAACAAAATGGGTATAGAGGGCAAGTACCTCAACATCATAAAGGCCATATACGACAAACCCATAGTTAACATCATACTTAACAGTGAGAAGCTGAAAGCTTTTCATCTAAGATAGGGAATAAGACAGGGATGCCCACTCTCTCCACTGTTATTCAACATAGTACTGGAGGTGCTAGCCACGGCAATCAGACAAAACAAAGAAATACAAGGCATCCAGATTGGTAAAGAAGAAGTCAAATTGTCACTATTTGCAGATGACATGATATTGTACATTAAAAACCCTAAAGACTCCACTCCAAAACTACTAGAATATCTGAATTCAGCAAAGTTGCAGGATACAAAGACATATTCACCCCTATGTTTATCACAGCACTATTTACAATAGCCAAGAAATGGAAGCAACCTAAGTGTCCATCAGTAGATGAATGGATAAAGAGGTGGTACATATACACAATGGAATATTATACATCCATAAGAAGAAAACAAATCCTACCATTTGCAACAACATGAATGGAGCTAGAGAGTATTATGCTCAGTGAAATACGCCAAGCTGAAAAAGTACCAAATAATTTCACTCATATGTGGAATATAAGAACAAAGAAAAAAACTGAAGGAACAAAACAGCAGCAGACTCACAGAACCCAAGAACGGACTAATAGTTACCAAAGGGAAAGGGACTGGGGAGGATGCGTGGGAAGGGAGCGGTAAGGGGGAAAAAGGGGCATTACAATTAGCAGATGTAATGTTGGGGGGGCACGGGGAGGGCTGTACAACTCAGAGAAGACAAGGAGTGACTCTATAGCATCTCACTACGCTGATGGACAGTAACTGTAATGAGGTTGGTGGGGGGGACCTGATGAAGGGGGTAGTTTAATAACCATAATATTGCACATGTAATTGTACATGATACCAAAATAAATTATAAAAACAACTAAATTAAAAATTACAGGATCTATCTCCATTCCATGTTTATTCCAAACAAAGACCTGTAAATAATCCAGTCATAAAGAAAGAAGGAAGCACTAATAATGAGGACAAATATTCTGCATGAAGGTTCAACAAATTTTGAAATTTTGTTTTGTTGCCGAACCTCTATATAAACTGGACTGCTTGCAAGGATTTTTAGGGCATGGAGTTTCATCGGCTACAGACGGAGAGCAAGCTACTTCTGTCTTAACACTGGCTGTCTTTGACCACCCTGTTATTGCTAAGGGAACTATAGAAATTGTCTTGCTTGAAAAACCTTTCATTTTCATGGTTTAATTGATGTAGAAAATAAAAGCAGCTTCTACCTCTTCTCTAGGGTCAGTACATCAACTGAAAATACCTTTAAAAAGGACATAGACACGCAGCAATTCATTTTTTAAAGTTATAAAGATTGTGTTCTGGGAAAAAACACACACTCACAAAGTTTGAAGCGTTGTCAAGGGTGGAAAAAAGATACCATGTGTGCAGCCTAACAAGTGAGTCTATGTTGTGTTTACCCAACTGATGACTTCCATGGTGTGATTTAGGGAGTTCTGGGAAAACTCTGCTGCCTCAAAATAGCCCTTCCTCAGAAGCCAGGACCTTTTCCCTTGCGCTTCCCCTTTAGAGTTTTGAATGATTCAGGGATTCAGATATTTTCTAAAATAAAACACATTGTGTTAACAATATAACATCCAACTTGTTAGTTACTTTTCAGTTTAGCTGTTACTGGAGAGAGCAAGTCCTTGGGGGAAACTGAGACACTGGACTGGAGGGCAGAAATAAAACCCTGAGCAGAAAAGTAAGGACCTAGGCTGATTTAGGGTTACTTCACTGTTTTACCTCAGGCCCCTTGTCGGATAAGACTGTTAAGATTCTCAGAAGTAGACATTTGGTTTGTTTCTGCTTTCCCTATGCACTAGTCTCCCTAATGAACCCTAATTAGGAGATGGGGAGTTTCCCACCTCTGCCATCTATCCTCTATCGAGCTTGGGCATGGCAATTAGAACAAGGTGAGGTGGACAGAGAGCTGCTTCAGTGTCAAGCTCAGTTTGAATCTCTACTTGAAGTTTCTGCATGATCCAAAGAAGTCATTTAACCCCTCTAGTGTTTAATTATTTACTATGTAAATAATTGTAGGGTTCCACAGCTGTATGCAAAGGGCTGAGCACACACCAAGTGTCCAGGAAATGGTGATTGGTAGTCAGGAGTAGCGACAAGCATTGGTTGGATGGAAGAGACTTTAGAAATGTACCTCTCCCTTAAATAATTGGTTGTAAAACTAAAAGCTTATTATTCCTGTCTGTTAAAGGTTACTACAGTCTCAGGCTCAGAGTTACTCCTGAAGCATCTAAAAGTTGGATAAATTCCTTTAAATAAAGATATGTCAGGAGAATCACTTTGTCCATGAGTTTTATTTAAAACTACAAGTTTAACAGAGAATGGAGAAAATATAGTCATCATTCATTTGTAGTCACCAAATGAGTAAGATCACTGGAGACTTAAATGTGCTCCCCTACAAATGTAGGACGTTTCCTCAAAACGGTGTCCTGCAGGCTGTCCATCTTGCTGATTTAAATGTGTAGAATCTAGGGGCCTCTCCTAGATACAAGTGCTAATTCAGCTCTCAGTGTTTTGATTTTCCCATTTAGTCATTATCTTCTAACTTTTCAACATGAATGGTCCAGTGATAGATCTCATTAGCTTTTCCTTTTTCAAATCTTTAAAAATTATATAACTTGCAGAAAGTTTTTAATATTGCTCTATTATCAGCATATGGCCTACCCCTTTTTGGAAAGATTTTTTTCACTTTTCTGTTAGAAATATATTCCAAAAGGTAGGTATCACACCTCTTCTGTGATCTACAAACCTCAATTTCATCTCTGACTTAACATTGCCAACACCTTTTGGGAGGCTTTTCATTTCTTGAACCAACCACATCCAATCCAACTGGTAAATCAATGGAACTCTCCATCAAATTCAAGTAATAATAAAAACAGAATTTCCTTCCTTACTGTGTCACTGAGTCTCATTTCTCTGGCCTTCAGTCAACTCTCTCTGTCTAAGCCCAATGATGCCATTTCTACTATTTTTAATACCAATAAACACTTGTAATTTTAATAATTTTTCCAAAGATTACCTTCATTTTTATTTGGGTATATTTCTCATAGTTTTTCTCCATTCTCCCACTCTTCATCTTTCATAGCAAGCATTCATGAAATGTTATTAATTTGTTATTAAAAGCTAACATTTAAACAAGATGAACTGAATATTGTAACTACTATATATTTTGTTGTTTTTGTTTATCAACCCATGGAGTTGCTTTATGCCAGTCAATCATTTCTCCAGTAAGCAATTAAATCTTTAGAGTAATAAAAGAACAGTCCTGAAATTCTTTAAAATCATAGACTACCAGTTTGAAAGGTCATCTAAAAATAGCTTCCAAGAATGGTCTGGAAACTACTGTTACTTAACTCAACTTCTCAAAGAAACCCTAAGTTAGTTTCTGGTAGTTTTATCCTAATGTGACAGTGCTTATGATTTTGATTTTGAATTATATCAAGAATTTAGTTTTTCAATAAATTCCAGATAATCCTGCCTGGTTTCTCACCAACATCAATGACAAATTAGTCATTTGGAGATTGTCTGTCCTTTGGCAGGGAAAAGCAAAAGTGAGTTGGATAGAGTGAATCATTCATCAGAGTTTGGAACTTGAGGCCCACACAGGTTTTCAACCATGACTAAACACACAGTGTGTCTGAAAGACAGCTACTTTCTTTATTATACTTTAAATAAGAGACTCTCTAACCTGACCTCTCCAAATCACTGTTTTATCTGTCTGAATATATTTAATTTACAAAATGCCTTTAGGAAACAGGCTTGCAAATATATCATTACAAACTTCCTCTTCTGTGGGACAAGCTCCTTGTAGGCAACTTCAGTTTCAAGTAACTAATTCTAAAATAAATGCTCTGTGCAGAATCTTAACATTGGGAAAGCCCTAAGATTTAGCTATTTAGCTCCATTTTTTTAATAAGAGGACACTATCTCACAGAGCGAAGTTCATAAATCTCATTAATGGCAGATTTGTGACAAGGAACCACATTTTCTGACAACACAGTCTCTATACTCACTCGCTATTCAAACTGGAATCACCCTTTAGGTCCTTCTGGATAGTGAATGGACCACCAACTAGTTACTTATAAGGAATATTTCGAGTCTTATAGTTTTATTTTAAATTCTCATAAAGAATTTCTTTGAATCCTTTTTTTCTACGTATAATTCAGGTAAATCACTTGAAAGTAGGCTCTGACCTCTCTCAAGAAAACAGAGATTTTTTTTTCTACAGTACTATGGGTGTTTTTGCCACTGATTTCCAACCAGTGATTGGAACATACAGAAAATCAGGAAACCACCCTATTCTTTCTATTTGCTAATCACAACTCCACTCTCCCTTTGCTCATCATCACCATATACATAATGAGGCACCACTTACATTAGTTTCAATGTAATATACTGGCTCCTTTCAAGCTGCTTGGAGACACACTGGACTGGGGTCCCCTCACTCCCCATTAGAGTTCATCTTTCCAGAACTCCTCTCAAGCACCAGCATTTTCATAGTTATAGGAAAAGAAAAAAGGTCTTTCAACAAGTGCCTGTCCACCAAGTCCCAACTCGAGATTAAATTGCTTAAACATCTTCCATTTCACCAACTTATTTTTAGAATTGTACTTTTTCAATGTGTTATTGGCCTCAAGTCTGAGAACAGCATGGTTAATACAGCACATGGTAGAGTTAGTCCATCTGTTCAGGTTTCCATCCAACCATGTCATTTTGTGAGCTCTCTCTAGGAGATTCTGGGGTATCCAATTTGTAGTACTCTCTAATATAAACAGCCTGGTATCACTTGAGAAGCTCAGTGAGCCAAGCCAAATGATATGAAATTGCTAGCAGCAAGTACAGTTTAATTAGAAATGCTTTAAAATATACATATATTTTTTTTCTCTTCCTTTTGCATTTGGAACACAGGTAACACGTTCTTACAGAAAAAATTTTGGAAATACAAATAAACAAAAAGAAGAAAGGCATAAAAATCACCCATGATACTGTCACCAAGAAAAAAAATTATTAAATTGTTGGCATATATTCTCCCAGATTTTATCAATTCATATGTAGGAGTGTGTAAAAATGGATTTACGAAAATCCCCTAAATAAATTTTTTAAATAATTTTATTTTCATCTCATAACATATTTTCTCCAATAAATATCACTCCCTAAATGCTGAATAGTACATATTGTTTTTATCCAGATGATAATTTTTAAATTATTAAACAAACTTAAGTTACTATTTCTATTAATATGGTCATGTTACTATCACCCATTTCAGATTAATATTTTTCTAAAAAATTTTAAATATAAATAGCTTTTAAAACTTAAATGTAAATAGCTCCTGGAGAGTCTCTAATACTGAAGGCTAACATAGTTGGGATTTGTGATTCTAGCTGAATTTAAAAATAAATGAATGGATTGACATGTGGATTGCTTAGCATGATTGGTTTGACCAGTGATTTTACATGTTTCTTAATTTTAAATGTCTGTCTTGGCACATGATAGGGAGTCCAAACACCTAACCACAGGAGTAGTAGGTTGCAAGTGTGGGAATGCTAAAGGAAGCCCATATTGGATAAAACAGATTGTGTGGGGGCAGTAAAAACAGACAAGTCATATTGGATTAAAAATATATAAGGCAGGTTCTGTCCCTTAAATTAAGGTTTATTAAAGGTCTCTTTACCTTCAGTCACAAGACACTAATGAAAAGTGCAATAGGAACCTACAGGACCATATTTCCCATCTTGTCTCCAGCAAACCTCTTATGCCCAGGCCATGAAACTAGTTCATGAAATTAGTTCTAAAAAAATAATAAAGCTTTTTCTTCTGACAAGAAACATTTAATTAGAGCAGTACAGATATAATGCCTCCAGCAATCCTAGCTCTAATCTTGACAGTGGTTCATTTTTGATGGAAACTTTGTGCTGATTTCATGGTGAGTTCCTGGAAAATTTTGACATATTTCATGGTCATTTCATGGATTGGAAAAAAAAAATGCACACAACAGTGATTTAATTATTATGTCATAATAAAATCTCAGTTTCCAAAAAGCTATCTCTATGTGTCAAGAATAAGGTGGTCTCATCTGTTACATCACTATAACTTCCATTTCCAGTAAACAGTTTCTAATACAAATTCTTAGGAATGCTATCATTTACCATTCAGAGTCACTGCATATTCAAAAGAACTAAAGAGATACTTCCAGAAACAATGTGGCAGAGAAATCGGTATACAATGCTTTCTACTACCCTGCCAATTCCATCTTCCCCAAGCCCCCACAAACAATAAAAGAAGACAAAAATGGAGAGTATAGGAGTAGAAAGTCCTGAAATTTGAAACTAGAGTTTCACACACACTTTAGGGAATCCTGCCATACACAGTATACATGGGATTGAACTGAAAGAAGAAACTACATGCCATATCATACTCTGCTTTTTTTGGAGAAAGCTGTACAGTGTTTCAGAAAAGAATTAAAAGAAGCCATTTTTACTTAAGCAATACCTCTACTTGAGGCTGACTCCAAGGATAGGTAGTGAGAGAGATAAGACCTGTCAATGCAGAGTATTTTTTCTTAGGTCAACAATCTTTGTGGAGCTCTGCCAAGCCTGGGAGTCTAGGTAGAGCAACACCCAAAGAAAAGACTGCAAGCAATAGAAATATTTCTTGATCTAGTTTCTCTCTAACATATTGGCCTGAAACACTGCGCTGAACCATGTTGTGCTAAAACAGAGGGGCATTCCTCTAACAAAGAAGGATATTTTTCCTACTTAGCAAGAAGAAACACCAGGAAAGAAATTGCAGTTAACTATCAAATGCCAGAGAATGTCTAGACCACACAAGAAACCAGCCATGGTTGCACTCCTGGTATAATTTTCTCTGGGCACTGAGACAAAGTTGCAAAAAGGTATGTTCCTTGCATTGTTTCACTTGATGTTTCTTAGTTTCCTCCTCTTTAAACTCAATCTGCTAGAAACCAAGAGTCATAAACCTAGAGGTATATCCATGCATTAAGTCTAAAAAGGAGGAGAATAGAGATTCTAAATCTTTGGCAACCTACAGCAAACAGAAAAATGACCTCATATGCTTGAGTAAGAGTCAACCAGGATAGACATGTCTCTTTTTCATAAGTGAATAAATGGGCATGTGAATCAAATAATTTAGGCTAAAAAAATTTGCAACAGCACTAAGTACAAGAAATAAAATAAGAATACATTTTGAAAAGTAGATTGCCACAGGAAATATGAGTAAATTTTAGACAGCAACTTTCTGAACACTAGATGTTAAATGAAACAAAAACTCTATAAAGCTAGCAACCAGAAACTGCAATGCTACAAACTACAATGAATATAATGTTTTTCAAGTTAATTGAAAAACGATAAGGAAACTAATTGAAAAAGAAATTTGAGTATTCTTTAAAATCTTTTCTTCAAGGATAAAATAAATGCACAAAATCCAAAAATACAGCAATCAAAGAGGAGAGGATTTTTGTTGCAAAAAAGAATAAATCCAATTACAAGTGATTGACTAAAAGACACATTTAAAAATACAATAAAAGAAAACTTCCTAGAATTTCTTGGGGGTGGAAGAAAATCTTAATCCACAGATCTAAATTTTGTGCCACATACAAGAAGCCCCACATGAAATTGCTACTATTCAATAGTTTTTGGCCTATAAAATGTTAACTTGATTGAACTTACCTTTAAATAAATGGGCAAAAACTAGACATAGCACACAAGTTTTGAAGTCTCAAAATAAAAACTCCTATACGTACCAATTTAAAAATTCACTTATAAAGGAAGAAAACCAGGATATCCTCATAATTCTCCTTGTACATTACTTAACAGAAAACCAGTAGAGATATGTCAAAACATATGGCTGAGGAAAAAATTACACCATAAGAATTCTTTATGCTGAAAAATTGACACTCATATGTACAATAGATATACATACATGGGCCTTTAAATACCTTCAAATTTTAATTGTCAATGATTTTTCTGTTACATGAAGATATTCACCAGTCAAATGAAAGAATGAATGAAAACAGTATAAAGGGAAAACAGGATCATATTAACTTTTAAATTTACAAGTAAATCCAAGTAGTTTATGGTATAGGGATGCAAAAAAGAGTACAAATGTTAGAAATGATTTTTTTAGCAAAAAGATGTACAATGTACTTGATAAATAAGAACTGCAACAAAAATTCCAGGTCATATTGGCAAAATGGGAAATGAGTGGAGAGAAAGAAATCAGAGGATATAGTCCACTTTTCTCAGACAATCTTCAAGGAAGGTGGTTTCTTTCTTGCTCTAGATTATTAGAGAAGTGTAAATAAAACCATTTTTTTAAAAACATAGTAAAATCATTATTGAAATTTAAAATAGATGATATACAGTGCAAATTGTAGAGAAAAAATTTAAATCATCCATCTATATAGAAAACGACATAATTATTTTAAAAATTAGGCAATCAAAAGAGCTGTGGTCCTCTGACAACAAATGTAAAAGCACGGGGGGGACTGTACAGCTCAGAGAAGACAAGTAGTGATTCTCATCTCACTACGCTGATGGACAGTGACTGTGGTGGGGTTGGTGGGGGGGACCTGATGAAGGAGGTAGTTTAATCATCACAATATTGCTCATGTAATAGGTTAATGATACTAAAATAAAATAAATTGTAAAAAAAAAAAAAAAGGCAAACCGTATTCTCTGAAGTTTTTTTTTTCAGAGAAGGACATTGCTTTATAGATATGAATAAAAGACACTTTCATAAAATGTCTCAGAAAGGTTAAAATGAAAGAATGAGCAAAGATAGGCTAATGGATAAGAAAATAGAGTAATATCAAAAATAAATGAAATGCATTCTATGAGAAAAATCAAGTTGTCATATTGATGCCATATCAGATGACATAGAAGCAAAATACCCAAAGTTAAAACCATTAAGAACATATAAGAAATTGAAATGAAGACAGTATTAATGGAAGATTTAAAAATATTGTTCTATCACATGGGTAGCAGTGTTTTTTTTTAATGGCAACTAACACAGGCAAAATAATGAAGTTTCCTTTTTAAAAATTCCTTCTAAGGAATTTATGTTTTCCAGCTTTATTGACATATAATTGACATACAATATTGTGTAAATTGAAGGTACACAACGTGATGATTAGATATGTGTATATATTGTGAAATGATTACCACAATAAGATTAGTTAAGACATCTATCACCTCACAGTTACCACTTCTATTTTTTTTTTTTTTAAGATTTACTCTCTCAGAAACTTTCAAGTATACAATACACTATTGTTAACTATAGTCACCAGGCTGTACACTAGGTCCTGGAATTCATTCATTTATAACTAGAAGTTTGTACCTTCAACCACCTTCACCCATTTTCTTAACTCCACAGTTCCTAGCAACCTCTAACCTACTTTCTGTTTCTATGAGATCAGGGTTTTTTTTTTCCTGAGATTCCACATGTAGATGAGATCATACAGTATTTGTCTTTCTCTGACTTACTTCACTTAGCATAATGCCCTCCAGTTTCATCCATTTTGTCAGAAATGACAGGATTTCCTTATATTTTTATGGCTGAATAATATTCCATTACATTTTATATATACTACGTCTTCTTTATCCATTTATCCATTGATGGACACTTAGGTTGTTTCCATGTCTTGGCTTTGTAAATAGTGCTGCAATAAAGATGAGCATGAAGACATCTTTCCAAGATCCTGACTTCATTTCCTTCAGATAAATACCCAGAAGTGAAATTACTGGATCATATAGTAGTGGTTCGTAGTTTTTTACAACCTCCATATTTTTTTCCATAGTGACTCTGCCAATTTACATTCCCATCAGCAAAGTTCTTTAATGCAGATGCAGGATACCTAGGAAGCTGTTCGTATAAAGACAAACTCTGCAGAGTGGATGACATAATGGCAAAGCTCAGTGAAATATCCATCTTCCATCTTATGTTCCCCAGAGCAAGTCTCTTTTCTGTACTCAAAGAGATTCACTATACCACTCATGCCTTTTGTCCAATGATAAAACTTATACATAGCCTAAATGCCCAACATTAGGGCAATACATATATAAAATTTTGATTATTCACAAGGCACTTTATATTGGATGACATGGATGAATTCATGTTATATAGAAGAAACTGAATAAATCTTAAATGCATAATATTGAGTAAAAAAGAAAGGCAGAACTACATAAAATGTATAATGTTGATTTATGATAACTTTAAAATAAACAACACAATATTACATGTTTTATGGATATTTATAAGAATGTTAAAATATAAAATAGGTGGATATGGCTGATTAAACTGTACTTTAGTATGTATTTTTTTTTAAATACCAGTATTGGGCATGTGTGTGTATACCTGTGTAAGTGTATACATGCAAAGGATGCATATATGACAAAAAGTAGATATTAACACAAAAGGATATGAGTGCTTCTTACATTTTTATTCCTCACTTTCTTTATTTTCAATTAAACAAAATAAACTTTCAATTTCCAGAACGTAAGAACATATTTCAAGTATACATCAAATCTAGGGAAGGCAGGATAAGTAGTAGTTAAAAGTGAGTTCTTTATTGCTTGTGTTACAGTGTTCATAGCAAAAGCTATACTCAGAGGAAAGTGTCATAGTCTGAAGTATTTTTATTAAAAATAGGAAAGAGCTTTTAAAAATTAGTTTTGGATTCTGCTTGGAATAATCACTTTTAAGTAGTGTAATGCTTTAGCTGTGAAATGGGCTCCCATGAAAAATGATGCCAGCTGTTGAACCAGTCACAAGTGCTCTGTAAGGAATTCTTAGATTAGGACAGAGGCTCCATCAGATGCGCCTATAGTCTTTTTGAATTCCATCATGCTGGCATTTGATGAGGAAAAGTCCCAGATTGGACAGCACTGCATCAGATTACAGCCCCTGTCGGATCCTCCAATAAAGATCCAAAAGAGCATCATGTAAAGAGATTGATGATAGACAGGCAATAAATAGAATAAAGATGACAAAACGGTCATATGAAAAATATTTTTAAAGTGATATTTATTTTTATTTCTCTTTGCTTAGCAAACTATTTACTTTATACTTATATAGAAAAATGTTTTTAAAACACCAGAAAAGACTTTTTTTTCTATTTTCTTTCATTATTTCATTTCTTAATACTGAAGCCTAGGTTTCATAAAGATTTACAATATTTTACTAGTTCTCTTGATAAGCAACCCAGATAAATATTAAGATTCCTTAAATCTTCCTAAGCAATGGAATTGTTTCATGCACCAAAATTAGTTTCTAAATGCAAAAACTTTGCCTGGTTAAAGTCGTTCTCAAGAAACAGGTCAGGAAAGGACACAGTATCATTTTACTAGGATGTGGGAAACATTCTTATTTCTACAGCAGAGTAAGACGTCTGGGCCACGTCATCAAGCATGTGTTTGTTGACCAGACAGACTCGCCTATCTAAGTTCATTCTCCCTCATTTTGTTTGGTTTTATTTGTTTTCCTGGAACAATTGTAAACCGAATATGTGTGATCTAAATGAGTGTGGTTCAATTCCATTTTTACTTTAGCATGTTATAGAGATACCTGTATATTTATTTTGAAATCCATAAAATTAAGGTTGAGTTTTGGTTAAACACAGATGCTTGAACATTTATGAAGAAAACTCTTCTCAATGGCATATTGAGAAGCAAATAAACAAAAAGTCTAAGTGTGCAAAGACAAAACAATAGGACCCCAGGTGACAGCAGATGAAAGGAATCAATAAAATTGGAAAGCTAATGTAAAAGTGGCTAACTGACTCACTAGCAATTGAAAGCAGAAAGCTAACCTTGTGGAAGATAGGGGCTGATCAGCAGACTCAAAGCCAAATGAGAAACAGAAAATGAATTCATGCCATAAAAGGATTTGAAAAAGGCTGAAAATAACATCATTTGAAAGCTTTTTCCATAAGGAGTAGTTACAACTTTAGGTCCCCTGGCATTGCAACCCAATGGCTATGCCTTCTCACCCACCCATCACAGAAGGTGGTGAGGGGTGGGTGCACTTTCCTTAGCATTTTGTCATATTGAAGAGGCACATGTGGAAACACCACTAACAAACAGGTCCACCCACTCAAGCGCACAACTTCCAGGAGGCTTTAGGTGTTGCCATTGTCTGTGTGAAGGGAAAGTCATCACCAGACATTTTAGGAAATCTACTGAGAAAGACAGAGAGAAAGCAGACATAACAAGGAGTTCACACAAAACAAACATAATACTGGAATAAGAAGAAAATCTATAATTAATAGTTATGTTTATATTATTATAGGACCTATAACAAACAGCTTCAGTGGAATGATAGAAAATAACTGAATAAAAACAGATGTTATTTTAAAAAGGAAATCATAGTTGAAAAGCAAAAAATATTAATGAAAGCACTGAAAGATAATGAGGAAATCTCACAAAGAAAGTGGAATACAAGAACTGAGACACGAAATAACGAACTTAGAACATCTATGCAGGAGATTCAACATCAAAATAATATTTATAGAAAGTAAGAATAGAATATTGAGTTAATAAAATTTATATAAATTTTGAAGGATTTTTAATAAATTAAATTTATAAAATTTTAATAAATTTTAATATAATAAAAACTTAAAAGAAGAGTTCCATAGATAAAAGCTAGGTGTCTAAATTGAAAGACCCTTAAGTGTCCAGCAAAATTAATTTTTTAAGAAGTGTTCATCATTGTGCAATTTGAGAGCAACTGAGATAAACATAGATCCAAAAAGAATATGAATCTTAATATCATAAGACTTCTCTAGAGTCACAAGAGATGCTTGAGAACAAAGGAGTGATGACTTCAAAATTATGAGTAAAAATTTCATTCAACATAAAATTCTACATCGAGTAAAATGTTATTCAATTTTGATGATACAATAAAGTCATTTTTAGATAAGCAAATTCCAAAAAGACTACTCCTGTGCATCCATTCTCAGGTATCCGCTGGAGGATGTCCTCCAGCAAACTGAGGAGTGAACAAAGAATGGGATCAAGGAAGGGAGGCAACACCACAGAGGGTGCAGGGTCTATAAAGAATGACAGCAAATGGAAACCCCAGGAGGAGCTCTGGGCCTAGGGGGGAACAAGCCCAGACTGGAGCAAAGGTCAGATAGTATGAAACAGGAATATCCAAGGGAAAAATAGAATCTATTAATGTTATCTGACAGGTTGACAATATAGAAAATTTATATATACACATATACATACACACTTACACAAATATGCTTATATATGCATATATACATGTACACATATATATTATTTATTTTATATAGCCCATGTTTGGCTGAAGATTCAAAATAAACTAAATAAGAAATAAAATCACTATTAAATGCAAAACGAACCACAACAAATTATACAAGAAACAAAGTATGATCATAATAAACTACTTAGCTCAGCTATAGACAGTATTTACTTATTTATAACAAATCACACATTGAACACAGATTTACTTAAAATGTGGGGTAATCAAGTTAGGAGGTGCAGGATAAGGCAGGTGAATGCTGTTTGTTGCTCTGATTTGTCCTTTTAATTTTTATAATAGGTTTATGTAACATCATAATGAGAAATAAAAATTAAAGGTAAGGGTGACATGATTTTTTTAGGTGTAAACTTATCTTCCCTTTGTCCCAGGACAGTTTCCAGGTAAGTGGGGAGTAAGGATTGAGCTCCCAGAGAAAGGAACTTGCTTCAATGAACTGACTCCAGTCCCTTAAATAAGTCTGATCCTGAGGCAGCAAAGGGAAACTCATGAAGAGAACTAGTAAATCTACCAGGAAAAATGGGCAAGAGTCCACCACGTGCTCCCCTTCTCTCTCCCACCTCTTCTTGATAGAAGAACCCAGCCCACGACCCTCATCCTTCCTACCTTTTTTCTTTAATGTAACATCTCTTTCTGTCTGCCTATATTTTGAGACAGTTCTTATTCCGCACTCATGTTCAGTGCTATTCCTATTGGCATCTCTATGTTCTCCTCGATCTTTTTGTCCTGCACTAGCTGATGAAAAATATTATCATTTCCCTGTTTTCTATAACCAAGAGGACCTGTCATTATCAAACATTCTTTCTTTTCAGATTCCTTTTCCTTAGCTGCCTACATCTATCTACTTGTGATAGTCACATTCTTGAGTGGCAAGATACTGTGCCTCCTCAGAAAGATCTTGAGATCTGGTTAGAATTCACTATTTAGAGTGAAAGGTCTCATCTCAGAAACATGCATTAATCTGTGCTTTAAACAGTGGGGATATTGCTTAAAGAGAGGCTAAATTTGAACCATTCACTGAATCATGGTGAGGTAAGCATGAGCAAGCCGGGCAGAAAACAACATGACGAAATGGTCATTACCTGTGATTTAGACTCATGTGTGCACTGGTATTAACAAGACAATTTATTTTTATTTGGAACATAAATGCCTTAATATTTTGGCATTCTAAAAACTACAAATAGTAGATAGACATAACCAGGGCTGATAGTCAGCTCGTACTGCTGTCTTGCTTCACTTTGTTTTTCTGAACAAGCATGCATTCTCATTAGCCACTGTCCCTGCTATACTAGTTATTAAATAATTTCACTATCACCCCTGTCTGTTCCTATAAATGTCTCAATGCTGAGCATCATAGAGATTGAGTTTCTCATACAGAAACTAAAGAACTTAAGACTTTTAACAACAAAGATTAACTTAATAAAGTCTTCTCTAGCTGTTTTGGGTGAACTTCCTAACTTGCAAAGAGAGTTTACTCTACAGGAAGGTTTCTCAACCTGGGCTGTCCAGTGTGTTAGAGGGTATTCAGGTAGCATTTCAGCCTGCATCCACAAGATATCAATAGTGCCTCCCAGCTCTGACAACAAAAAATGTCCCCAAACATTGCCAGATGTCCCCTGGGGGGACAAAATCACTACTGGTTTGGAACCACCAATGTACAGGTACAGATTGGTCTCAAAACTTTAAATTGCATAGCATCCCTCTGGTTGTCCCTTCCTTTAGAAGGAGATCTTCTGAAGTCTTGCCTTCAATTACTTCACACATACTCACTGAGCATCTACTATGTTACAGGCTTCCTAAGACCCTGAGATATAACAGTAAACAGACAGACACATTTTCTATTCTGTTAAAGCTTACTGTCTGCGTCAGAGATGGGGGCAATCGAATAGTAACGCCGACACGTTAAGTCCAAACTGCGGTAAGCGCTGTGGGAAACATGACACAGTGTTTGGAACAAACACAAACAAATCGTCTGATATAGTCTGGGGTTCTATGAAACTCTAAAAGACATTAGAGATGGTAGCTAAAGGATGTGAGGAATGAACGATGAGACAAACAGGGGGACGAGAGGAATGGTGTATCAGGAAAGGGAAACTGCGCATGTAAATATCCTGAGATAAAAGCAAATATGGCAGATGAGGAACATAAAAATCTCTGCATGACTGAAGCATAGAAAGCAAAGGTGGGCAAGGAGCGAGGTGGAGCTGCGGCGGTGCTTTGGCGCCCGTCGGATCACACGCGGTTTTAAAGGCCATGTTAAGATCATTTTCTTTACTTAAAACGTAATAAGATTTTATTGAGGGTTATAGTTAAGCAGATAGTGACACAATCTGATTTACATTTTAAAAATACCACTGTCTCTTCAGGATTAAGAACAGATTCAAAGAGGCAAAAGCATATTCAGAATGAGTTACGAGTCCTGCCTCAGTGGTACAGGTAACCAAAAATGGCATGCTACAGGGAAGCTGGAGCGAGAGATCCAGAAAGTGGGGAGGCAGTAAAACTGACAGAACTGTTAATAATGGCACCTGAAGCTTTGCGTTGCTGAGCTACGCACGCTCAGTTCCAATGCGATTTGCTCTATGAAGCAAGCCCCACAATATTATCCCAGGCACAACTTTATCCAAGGGGAGACCCTACGTTGGCCCAAGTCTCTGTGGAGGTGTCACTGATACTCTTTAATGATTAACAGTAACTTAAAATAATGAAAACCAGGATAGTTCCAGTCTGCGGCAGTGGTTGTTATGGCTTGTCATAATTTCAAAACAACTAATGATCTAGCAATAGATATTCATAAAATACATGCTCTAGTGAGTGGAACCCTTCAGAGTGCCTGCAAATATGCTGCTAGGAGCATTATTAGTGAGTGAGAAAATTGGTACATACTCACTGGAGGGCAATTTGACCATATGTATCAAAACATTAAAATTTTCATATCATTGACCCATTAAATTGCCTCTTAGGCATTTGAAGAAGTGCGCATACATGCAAAGAAATGTCAGCATGAATGTTCTCAAGAAGCTTATAAATAATAGCAAAGCTATGGAAGCAATCATTGTGTGAGCAGCAGTCCGGAGCTGCAGCAACAATCTTTTCAGACACTAGAAAACCAAGGCCTTTCCCCCTCACACCAGGGAAGAGCTGGATCTACCGTCTGTCGGGCGATAGTCTATCCGTCAGATCTTCGTTTTGAATCTAAAGCCTTAAAGATACTACTGGGGAATGATTTCACAAAAACCTACCCAAACTTTTAATCCACAAACAAATATATGACCAAATTAGATATGGGAAGTCTTCCTAAAGTCTCAAACACTATTCCAGTGTTTTGTGTGTGTGAGGGAAACCCCAAATGACTTTGCCAATTTCTCATTCCATTGGCAATCTTTCCAATCTTGCGCAAAATTTCACAGCCTTGCAAATTTGTGTATACTAGCTGCCAGAAGCTTATAGCCATTGTTGTTGAAAAATTAAAGAGAGATATAGGATTTATCTTTGATTTCCAGCATCCTCATTTTTTTAACTCTTTCCTCCTCAGTGGGGGCCAATGCTTCAGGATCTTTCCACCATTACCAAGTGAAATCAGTAAAACACCTGAAACTTTTTTTCATACCATAGTACACTAATTTTCCTAAGGAACATGTACATTTTGACAAAGATCAAAGTCGAAAGTTTAAGAGCTTAAAATAAAATTTTGAACATCAGTGGACTTATAGTTGGGAAAAGTGCCTACCTTAGAAAGAGCAACATATTTTTTTTCTAATAAATATTTCAGAGAGCCTTATGCATCAATTCCTCATTCTTAATGGTCTTTCACTGTTCTTCTGAGGTGAAATTTAAAATTAATTTGGGGTGAAATTAACATTTTATAGGGTGTCTTGCAATATTCAAAACTAAAGTTGTAGCACGTTAGGATGAAACAAACTAGAGAAGCATTGTCCTATTCATTTGCTCTTAGAACTTTTTCTTGTGCCCACTTATATCCAAAGTGTATCTAAATTGATTTATTTGCTTATCTTGTTTTCATATAAGTTAACTTCACAAAAGTTGAAATTTGGGGGATAATTTTACACATAATGAGTTTGGGAAATATATATCCTATTTTGGTCCTTCCTTGGGAATTATTATTAATAAAGGCAATAACCAAGGATAATTAGAAAATGGCACTTTTTTTAGATAACTACATAAAACAGTATTCATTATTCATAAGATAACCCAATATGTTTGACTATTAATGGATATTGATATGGAGAGCTTATATTTGAAATTCCAAAGAGGGCCTGGGTGTACAAAATTAAATAAGGGTAAAAATACCATATATTGCATCATGGCAACATGGTCCTACAGGATTGTTGGTTTTCCAAAAGTATGCAATGGATAAGATCAAGAAAAAGTGAACTTTCCAAGCAACTAAAACAGATGACATACATTCCATTCACTATATCCTATATGTTAGAAATCTCTTGGTGTGAAGTGGCAGAAAGTCTAATTCAAATGAGATTTGCTAATAATGAAGGCAACAAGAAAACTTGTCCCACAAGGGCAGGTTTTAGCCCAGATTCTATTTCCATGAAGTTTCCCAGGATCTGCCATACTTGGCCATGCTTCATCGAGGTTCCCTATTTACCATCCACAAAATGACATTTGGGGAAAAAAAGAGTCCCTCTTCCTTTGGATTTCTCTTAAAACTTCCTTATCCATTCATTTACTGATGGACACTTAAGTTGCTTCTATATCTTGGCTATTGTAAATAGTGCTGCAATAAACATAGGGGTGCATATGTCTTTTTGAATCTGAGAAGTTGTTTTCCTTGGGTAAATTCCTAGGAGTGGAATTCCTGGGTCAAATGGTATTTCTATTTTTAGTTTTTTGAGGAACCTCCATATCCTACCATTTGCATCAACATGGATGGAGCTAGAGGGTATTATGCTCAGTGAAAAAAGTCAGGCAGAGAAAGACAAATACCAAATGATATCCCTCATTTGTGGAGTATAACAACAAAGTAAAACTGAAGGAACAAAACTGAAGAAAGCAGCAGTCTCAGAGACTCCAGGAAGGGACTAGCGGTTACCAAAGGGAAGGGGTTGGAGAGCGTTTGTGGGGAGGGAGGGAGAAGGGGATTGTAGGGTATCATGATTAGTGCACATGGTGTGTGTGGGGTCATGGGGAAGACAGTATAGAACAGAGAAGACAAGTAGGGACTGTGTGGCATCTTACTACACTGATGGACAGTGGCTACAATGGGGTATGGGGGGAACTTGATAATAAGGGTGAATGTAATAACTACATTGTTTCTCTTGTGAAACCTTCATAAGAGTGTATATCAATGATACTGTAATAAAAAATTTAAAAAAAGGAGGAGGAAACTTCTTTCCCAACAGCTCGCAATAAGCCTTGCCTTACATATCACTGACCTCAAATGAATCAGAAATAAGAGTAACAAGAGAAGAAAATGAATAGTTTTTAAGGCATGGATTCTTCTGAAATAACCATTAGAGCTTTACACCATCAAAATATTTTATTGTAACAAAGAACTGCAGCTAAGAATACTGTATGAAATTTTATAAAATGTATTCTGTTTAAGAGGATGGGTTAGTATGGAAATATTTCCCAAAAGTGACTTAAAAAATAACTTGGAACTTAAAGAGAAAGCTTTGAGTATTTGGAAACATGTGTCTATGGAGTATATAGAATATTTTAATTTTTTATTATGGCAGATAAATAATGTAATGCAGAATTAAATAAATATAAACTTTACATACACCTTCCAAATCAATTGCCCTGGACAATCTCAAATTACTGTTAGTGTTAATCACGTAGCAAAATGGATAATTAGGAAAATTCACAAATGAGTCCAAGATGGAGGCATTTAAGTTAAGAAATGGCTAATAGAGAAAAAAAAAGTGCAAGTCAAAAGTGTCTCTTGAAAACAAAAAAATTCAAGGCAACTCTGACAGTAGCTCAGGGAGTCTGCTTCGGGCTGAGGAAGTGGTTGGTGTGCTACTGTCGTTTCGGCCTCGCTTTTGTACTGGGGAAAAACAGTTGTTCCTCCTGTTTCTCCCTCACGTTCACACTGCCACACTCACGACTCTTCTGACACCAAATGAGGTGGGGGTGGGGTTTCCCTATCAAGCAATTTTCTGTGACACCAGCTGTGTGTTCTACAGTCTGACTCAATTCTGAAACCATCTACCTCGAGATAGGTAACCGCAGGTTAAGGGCTCAGTGCCGTGAGACTATCCAACTTCAAATGTCAATCACAAGTCCTAGGTCCCCAGATTACCCATAATCTCTGTCTGACTTGCCTACACAAGTAAGAAGTTCCTGTGACCCCCACCTTGGATTCAATCATTTGCTGGATAGAACAGCTCACAGAACTCTGGGAAACTCTTACTTATGTTTACCAGCTTATTAAAGGATATGATAAAGGATGTGGATGATGTGGTAGATGAGGAGATGCATAAAGGGAGGTCCAGGCACAAGAGCTTCCATCCCAGAAGAGCTGAGCTGCATCATTCTCCTGGTATGCGGATGTGTCCACCCACCAGGAAGCTCTCCAAACCCCTCACTCTTGGGATTTTACTAAGGCTTCATCACATAAACATGATCAGTCATTAATCCCACCTCCAGCCTCTCTCCCATCTCTGGAGGATAGTGGGCGAAGACTTTTCCAGGCATGGCCTGGTCTCTTCCGTGACCGGCCACCGCTGAGGAGCCGCCCAGGGGCCCCTCACAGTCACCTCATTAGGACAGCAGGTGCTCCTAGTGCTCTTACGACCTAGGAATTGACGAGGGTCTTAGGAGCTCTGTACCAAGAACCAGGAGGCAGCATCCAATATATACATGTATGTTCGTATACATATACATACACACACACACACACACACACACACACACACACACACACATATATTCCTTATTATTTCCCAGTTTCCTCTAGTTTTGTATTTCCACAACACTGGCAAAAATGATGTTTGTCTAAAAGAGAGAAAGAGCATGCACACATGCAAGAGAGAGAACTAAACCTGGCAAATCAGGTATTTACAGGAAAGGGGCTGTTTATGAACCCAGGTGGGGGAAAAGAGTGGGGTCACCTGAGAGGGCATATTTGTAGGCAGGAGTGGTGAAACAAGCAGTAACTGCTTCTTTTACATAAGATAATATGGCTCCCATTTATTGAGCCCTAAACTGTGCCTAGAACTGCATTAAATGATTTAAAATACATTCTCTCTTTTAGCCCTCACTCTAGCCAACAGCTATTCCCATTTTACAGATGATAAATCTAAAGCTCATAGAAGTTAAATAACTTTATCAATTTTGTAAAACTAGCAAAGCAATGAAGCCAGGATTGCAGCCAAGTTCTACCTTACCCCAGGGCCTGCTCTCATCTGTCTCATTACACAGCTAAAGCATTGGCAAGAAGCAGTCTTATGATGAATATTTACTTTCTTAGAATTGCTATGAAGGCTGTAGTGAATCATCTGGAACATGGAAGGATTTCAAATGCTATCATCAGAAACATCCTTAAAGTCCAAATCTTATAGAAAATTGAGTTATGTTGGAAGAAATGTGCCATAGGTAGAAAATCCTGAACAATGTCTAGTCTTCAGGAAGAATCCTTCCCTGGGATAATAATATGTCATTCAAAAGGTAGAAATCTAAAGAATCTACTCTTCAGAGGCCTCTTGGATGTCCAGAAGGAAGTCTCTTGAAATCTTCTTCCTGCCTGTACACTCAGCCTATGCACAGGCCAGTCATAAGCCCTGCTCTGCAGAGGCTGTGCCTAAACCCCACATGGTCCTGTCCCAGTTGGCTCAGGCTATTGTAACGAAATACTACAGACTGGGTGGTTTAAATAACAGAAATGTACTTCTCACAGTTCTGGGGCCTGAGAAGTCCAAGATCAAAGCACTAGCAAGGTAGGTTTCATTCTGAGGTTGCTTATCTTGGCTAGTGGGGACCCTCCTTCTCGCTATGTGTTTACATGGATGAGAAATCTCTTCATCTTCTTATAAAGCCACCAATCCTATCAGCTTAGGGCCCCAGCCTTATGACCTTATTGAACCTTTTCATTGCCTCCTAATGGCCTTGAATACAATATAGTCACAATAGGAGTTAGGATTTCAATCTATGAATTTGGAGGGCGTGGTGGGACACAATTCAAAATTTAATTATACTGCACACTGATTTCTATTAATATGACCCTGTGAGAAGCAAAACTGCCATGCAGGTAAGGTTACAAAGGAATCTTCTGCATAAAACTGATATTGTTAATTACAATACAAGTTTAAATTCTGTAATAAAAGAGCCTTCTTAGTAAGATGGTTACTTGAGCAGAGATTCTAAAGCCCCCATCGGATTATTACAATTGACTGGACCAGAGAAGGTAGAGAGAAGAAATAACTAGGGCCGTTTCCTCCCTCAAAACATAGAGGAATTCTAGATAGTACAAATGGGGACAAAATGAAGGAAACTACAAGGTCAATTCTCAATTCCACTGAAAAAAATAGTGTGTCAAGGGAAATACAGAGAGGAGACATTGGCAGAAGTCATCACTACCTTCCAAAGAGAAAACTGAAGAATGAGGTTGGCCCATAAGGACAAATGAGATCACAAAGGTGTAACGGACAGATCTCCCTTCTTCCTGTGCAGTAGCACTGCTCAGAAGCAACCGTGCTAGAGGGTCGGGTCATTATTTTAATCAAGTCCAAAGGCAGGATAACTTTTTACCTTACTAAGGAAGGATTCCTCTCCCACGTGCCAGCAGTGGCACCAGGAAGGAGCCTGGACCCAGCCACAAAGTATACCTGGAGTAAAGGTGAAATAAAGAGCATTTTATTAGTTTCTTATTGCTGCTGCCTCAAACTCAGTGGCTTAAAACAACACAAATTTATCATCTCATAGTCTGATAGGTTAAAGTTCTGATATAGATCTCATTAGGTTAAAACCAAGCTACATTGTCATAATACTACAAAGCAGTATTCTTTTGTGGAGGCTCAAGGAAGACTCTGTTTCATTGACTTTCCCAGCTTCTAGAAGCTGCCTACATTTCTTAGTTCCTGGCTCCCTTCCTCTATATTCAGAGCTGGCAATGGGCCTAACTGAGATAGGCCAGGATAAGCTCCCTATTTTAAGGTCAGCTGATTAGCAACCTTAATTTTATCTGTAATCTTAATTTCCCTTTGCCAGGTAACCTGATATATCCACAGGTTCCAGGGATTAGGATTTGAGCATCTCTGGAGGGCCATTATTCTGGCTACTGCAGGGGTTAAATTCAAATCGAGATTTTATAAATATTCAAATACTTATATAATGACTGCCTTTAGCCACAGGCCCATACCCACTCCTCTGAATGCACAACGGAAGTTAAACGTAGTATAACACAGCTTACAACTGAAGGTGAGTTTTCACCTGGGGGAAAAATGAAGAGGTACCAGGAAAATCGCCTATGTTATACTGAAAAAATCAAACTCAGACATATGAGAAGACAAAGATCAATATGAGGGTTCTAGAAATAACTGGAAAAAATTAAGGAGTTATTAATATAGTGCTCAAAAGGATGAAAGGATGATGAAAAGTTGTAGAGAGCAAGGAGATTTACTAAAGAAAACAAAAAAACATCTTAAACAGGATCTACATTTGTCTTTGTTCTCAAAAAAATTTAACACATAAAATAAAAGATAACAGACGAGATAAGAAAGCAAACCTGAGATGAAAGGCTGCTTGATGTAATGCAGGCAGAAATTTGAAAAGTAAGATGATTGAGATATAAAATGTTTTAAATAAGTTAAACTTGCCACCACAGTATTATAGAAAGTACTAGGAATGGTCATGAAAAATATTTCTGCTACTTGGAAAAAGAATCAGAATGTTTCCCATAATGCAGATGAAAAGGACAAAGTTCCCATTTTAGAATCTAATGAAAAACATAAACCTCTTTCCAGGAAGGGCACAGCACTTACAATTTGGCATAAAATTTCAAAGTTCATGGATTCTCTAAAAGAAATTAACTTATGGACCTCAGGTGCAGAATCTCTGTCCTAGTGGAAGAAAACGAGCTACAATTCAAACCCAGAGTGAAATAAGGTCTTCTTATACTGAAAATAAGAAAAAAACACAATAGGAATATTTAGATATATCTACACAAACTTTTGAACATTGCTGTTAAAGAAGGAATCTTATAAAGGTTGAGTAAAAAAAATGTCAAAACTGAAAAGCTGCAGTACCATCCTCAAGTCAGGATGTTGAGGGAGTACCCAGAGATGCCTACATTTGTGTGTAAGGCTCTGTTAGGTGTTTGAATAAGTTTAAAATTAGGATAAGGAAGATGTATTCCTAAGTTTTGGGAGACATAGGGCAATCTTAAGAGCTACTCCATTTATTCATGGGTCAACTATTTTTTCTCTAAGTCAGATCTCTCCTTCACTGTCCTCTAGTTAACTACCCTGAAGTCATCTGAAATAAGAATGAAGTTGTCTTTATCTCCTTACCCCTGTATGCTTTAGAATTATTTTTGATAAATTCTACCTCTAATAAGAGTGGCCAGAGAGCATGAAATGGAGTGGTACACATCTCAGTAATCAACATCTTTGGAGCTCAGCAGGGTCTGCTTCTAGGTGAAGCAGGTAGAGAAGCCTAAAATATTGGATAACTGCTGACTTTGTCCATAAGGCAATCCTATTTTTTTTTTTTGAAGTCCTGCCTCCCTCCCCTCATTTCATGTTGTTCCAGCTGTCATGTTGTTCCAACTGTCAATCATAGTGTCTTTCTCCATGCTAGGCTTGAGGGTGGACATGGAGCCTCTGCTGGACCAATCACAGTACTCCAACTGAGAAAGTGATTGGTTCAAGGGTAACCAGGTGACCTAGGAAGGTTAATCTGAGCCCTGTAGGTCTTGGATATATTAGAAGCAGATGTTTGCTTTCCTCTGTGAGTGCTAAGGTGAATAATTCGAATCTTGCTCAGAGACTGTATACCCTGCTATCAGGAAAATGTATGCAAATCTATCCAAGGGAACACAAGGGAAGCCTGTCATGGCTAATCATGCTAGTCATACGGACCAAGTCTTTCTTATTCTTATGTTATTCTAAGTCTACTTCCTGCCATTTACAATAACTAAGTCTTGCCTTATAAACCTGGGTAGATTTTTCTCAATCCAGTTTAGTTCATTGTATAGTTAAAAAGAATTCCTCTCAGATTCTGACATTGGCATGGCTGTTGGTTTGAGTTCTCCATTTGCTATAATTACTGATTACATTTATTCTCTTCTTTATCTTTTTGTTATTCTATCAGGAGACTAGGAGATGTTTAAGGGGAGAGTGCTGGCCTTGATCTGGAAGTTCTGTATTTCCTGTAGCATTTTATGTAACCTTATAGGCATCTGGTGATCTTTGTCATGGGGAGAATGAAAGATGGTGTCAGTTAGTGCAAGTATCATCCACTGATGCTAAAGCCATTACTGAAAGTTTATTTAAGAACAAGCCACTTGCATATTGCCAATTTTTGTCTCATAAATTGCTTCCTAATGACAAAGTGGGTATGGTCTTATGCAATGGAGAGATCAGTGGCCACTCCTTTAATCAAAGGACAGCACTTGACATCATTAATAGTGGGACAACTTGACCGTATGTGCCTCCTATAGGATGTGTGTATCACCTATGGAATACTCCTTGTGGAACTATTTAACTTCAACATACACAAGCTTCTTTAAGATTTAAGTGAGACTTCATGTAGAAAAAATAATCAAACAAATCCAGAATGTGAAACATTTTATAAGGAAACTGGCTTGGGCTCATCAAAAAGTCAACATCATATTTTTAAAAGGTGAAAAAATTTAAAGAGATGTAAAAGCCAAATGGAATGCTTAAACTTGAATTAGCACTGCTTCAAAGAAAATCTATAAAAATATGCTAGCAACAAATATGTGTTTGAATGTGATCTAAATATTAGATGATCTTAGGTGAATTTAGTAAAAAATAAAATATTCTGAGTATAGAAAGGGAGAGGTCACTTTCAGCTAGTACATCAAGAAAGATTGACTTGTGAAAAGTAACATTTGGCTTTAATCA
This sequence comes from Phataginus tricuspis, assembly GCA_029783875.1. Classification (NCBI taxonomy): domain Eukaryota; kingdom Metazoa; phylum Chordata; class Mammalia; order Pholidota; family Manidae; genus Phataginus; species Phataginus tricuspis. Next base: position 540,722 of record JAQQAC010002629.1, on the reverse strand, counting down.
TAAATATGGGTTAGGATTTTGGTAATTTTTTAAATGAAAAAATATATCACATTGAGGAAGAAGCTGAGCAAAGATTGAGAGAAAGAAAGATCAGTGTGCATTCTAAGGTCTAATCTATCTAGTATCACTGGAATAAAAAGGAAGTTTTCAAGCCTGAAATAGATTCTTAAAACCATTATTAGAGATGGAAGTGATGACAGAGACCATTTAGTTCAATACATTTTGTTGATGTTAAATCTGAGTTGCATAGCAGCACCATTCACAATGGCCAAAAGGTAGAAACAACCCAAATGTCCATCAATGGATGAATGGATAAACAGTGGTATATACATGTGATGGAATATTATTTAACCATAAAAAGTAATAAACAACTGATATATACTACAACATGGAAGAAACTTGCAAACATTATGCCAAAAGAAAGAAGCCAGACATAAAAGATCACATAGTGTGTGATTTCATTTACATGAAATACCCAGAATAAGTAAATGCATACAAACAGACAGCAAACTGGTAGTGGTCAGGGGCAGGAGAGAGGAAGGCTTGGGGAGAAACTGGTTAATAGGGATGGAGTATTATTTCAGGGTGATCAAAATGTTTTGGACCTAGACAGAAGTCATGGTTAAACAACATTGTGAATGTAGTAAGTGCCACTGAATTATTCATTTTAAAATGGTTAATTTTAGGTTATGTGAATTTTACCTCAATTAAAGAAAAAAATAAAACTGAGGTGCAGAGACTTGTCTGAGGGCAGGGCTAGTTACTAACAGATCCAAGAATAGAAGCTGGATCACCTGGCTTCCTTTACATCCTGCAGCAGAGCCTAGGTTACCTGGATAGGAAGTTTAGACTTTATCTGGTAGGAAATAGGGTATCAATTGACATTTTACGATTGACTGTTTATATGACCTTGCTTTACTACTTACTATTTGTTAACCTCCTGGGAGCACAGGGTCCTCATCCATAAACAAGAAATAGCCTGTACTCCTCAGTTATTTGAGGGAACAAACAAATAATTCACACGTTTCAAGGACAGTATCTCACACTGAGCTGGGGCTTTCTTCTTTCTGCCTTGCTACAGTGCACAGGGTTGCCCCCAGAAAACTCCGTGCTATTTTCTAGTTATTTCATGAACATAAACCCTCTCTTCCCGGTGAAGTAGTGACACCTTAGTAACAATTTAAGGACCATGGCTTATACTTCGTTAATCATTTATGGCCTTAAAATCAGTAATAAATACTGAACAAGCAATTAATGATGATTTGTTGCCTAATTTCTAGTGTTTTTCAATATTGAATTTTATGATTGTATTCTAATTGACTTGATTCCTATCTTATAAAGCAACTTACCCTAATTCTCTAGCTTACTTGAATTTCTACCACATCCATTAATTCACAAAGGTTAGGCAAATGAAAACATGAATAATGATATAAAGGATGTGTGTTCTTATTACACCACACCATTTTCTTCCATTTTTCTTTTCTAGTCTTCTTATCAATCACAAGTCACTGAACAGTGTTTCCTGATTCATTGACTTCTCTGGCCTTCTGACTGGATAATTCTAGGTGGGCTTCTGATTCCCTTCTGATCTGTCCTTCCTTCCAAACCCACCTCTCCCAGATCTAAGCAGAATGGGTGCACCCTGAGAACGACATCCCTGTAATCTGAGTTACTAAAGGTTGTAAGCTAGGTCCCTAAGGGAATGTCTTCTTTTACTATTTTGCTGCAGCGAAGTATTTTTTATCCCCCAACCAGCCTTCTTAGGAAAACTGTTCAATTCAATTTTACAAATATTATTAATTTAAATATAAACCTAACTTCTAGAAGTCCAGAGCTAAAGACAACGCATCTTCACTCAAGAATCCGACTAAGAGAAAATATAATGACATAAATAATTCTAAAAGACTATGATAGGGACTAAAGTAGAGGTTCATACTGAATTAACCCAGAGTAGAGAATAATCAGCTCTGCTCCTGATGACGACGTGATGATGGTTTTTGAGGGACTTTGACGTGCTTGAGAAAATAAATTTGAAAATAGATTCCAAGGCTCTGTGGACCCTTCCAGCAAACGATGAGGTTGGAATGCAAAGAGGGAATAAAGGAAGGGGCAAAGGGGAAAGTAAAGGGAGTGAGTGTGGATGGGGAGGTGAAATGGCAAAAAGTGGAACGGAATGGGATTGGGATTTCTGCATGTTACCTGACCCTTGGGGTGGTGGTGACGATCAGGGTGGAAATACTGTTATCTTGATGTCTAGCACTTGTTAAGCAAGCGATAATGTTAAGAGTAGGTCTCAGTACACTCAGAGGAATTAAATGATCAGTGCTGATGGGCACTTTTAAAACCTAGAGGAGTCAAACATTGGCATTTCATTACCATATTTAGTTAGTACTGTTAAAATTACTTTTCCTTTAATGACACATGTCTACAGACAGATATTTCTTAATATTTCCCAATTTGTATGTGTCCCTTAAGGGATATATAGTAATTTGTTTCTCATATTTTAATCTATAAAAATTTAAAAAATATATGTAATATAAAGATATATAATACATATTTATATGAAATATACACATGTAATCTATAGAATGTGTATATATGCATATACTTGTATAATGCATTACAAATAGTATATCCTATATTATAGTTGAATACTATACAAATATGATATCCTACCGTACTATTCTTCTACAACTTGACATTTTCAATTCAGCATTATGCTTTTAAAATTCACTCTTGTTGGTATATGCACTGATTCATTTATTTTCACAGCTGCTTACTATTCTATTATATGAATATGCCACAGGAGGCCTTCAATTGTATTGTTAATGCTTTGCTTCTCAAACTGGGTGTGAGTGCACAGGTGTTAACTGTATTATTATGCCTTTATGTAAGTGATAAATATTTCTTAAAAAGCTAAAAGAAAAAATAGGTTATCCAGTGTGTGATTTCAGTCAGTCTTCCATACAGACAAAATCATATACTGAGCAACCTTGTAGAGTCACCTTGAATTTCTCCGGTTTGTCTTAGAGATATTTCTTTAAAACACTACCACTGGCTTCTTACAAACTTGGACCTGAAATGATGTGGAGCTTGATCTCAGGTATTGGAGGCAGAAAAGAGAGTTAAAAAAGCAAGGTAATCAAAACTGAAAATAAAACAGAGATCTTCAAAGCCCTACATTGAATCACACATAAAACTGAACATTTTTTAAACCGATTTAATTCTCCCTTTCCTTCTTTTTCCATTTAAGTGTAGTTGCATATATGTTTATACATCAGAAAAATATTTAATTTTGTTAAATTGTCATTTATTGGGGATTTCCTGAAAATACATATATAGAAAAAATAAATGCAGTAATACAATACTGAAATTTAAATGATGTTCTTAAGATTATAAAATGCCACTTCTGTATAGAATGCTCTTTATATGATTTCATTTACCAAATCTGATAAATGCATTTTTGGTCTTTCAAGCCACGTGACTTTAATAACAGGAGAAAGGGGAAGAAATAGGCCAGGAGAGGTAAAGACGAGTGAGCAAAGATGTCCGTGTTCCCAATGAATTTGGATCTGTCTAGCTGATACATTCATGTGTTTGTTTATCTCTTGTTGAGGCTATAACATGGTGCATGTGATTTCAGTCATTATTTGTCTGATTGTTGTTTTCCTTTTCTTTGCTTCCTCAATGTACTCCAAAATAAGCATTTGTCATCTTAATTGAATTTACATGGTGATCTTGTCTTTCTGGATGATTCTTGATTCTAATATTTACTTTCAACCATATTCACCAGTTGTGGCATACCAAAAATCTCCACCCACCAAGAGGGAGAGTTCTCCCTCTTGTCCTGAATGCCTAGCCAAAATTAACTTCAAAGAACAGAAAAGGAATAATTCCTCTCCTTGGATTTCATCTTAATAGAATTTCATATCAGAGTCACATCTTAGAGTGATCAAATTTTCTGTAAAGCCTTAGACTCCACATTTTCAAAATGCTCCTCTGGGAATGTTTTATGGGTATTGAACTGTACCTACAAATTTAATGGCTCTCTATGTGTGTCTGCATGTGCATCTGTGTGTGTGTGTAAAAGCTACATGTTTATATTTATGCTTTTATAACAAAGCCCAGTGTATCATAGAATGAACTCCTAACATTTAGAAGAAATTTATTTTAGTGGTTATGAGAAACAATCTCTGCCTTTCCTGCAGCGGTGATTGAGTGTGTTCCACAGAACTAACAATTCCCCAGCTTATCTGCAGCCTTGTTTATGTTCCAGGCTAATGTACATGGCAATGCAGATATCTTTTCTTTGTAGGATTTAATAATTTACTCATAATGTTTAATCAAAACTAGACACTACCTCTATGGGATTTCATCACAAACTGTGCTGGTCTTCCCATTAACTTTGACAAAAAAAAATTTAATGGCGGGAGGAAATAAATGTGGTAGACAAAATTGGAGAAACACCATCCTAAATCATAGGGCTTTGTCCAAAATTACAAGTCAAGAAATGATAAACACACAAAGATCAGAAGCCTGATTCTTGGCAATTCCTATCAAAAAGTCTTAGAATAATGCATACCTTCTCACCTAGCAACTCCACTCTGAGAAATTTATTCTAAGGATATAGTCCCAGATATACAGAAATAAAATGATGAAATGTTCATCACAGCCCTCCCATAGTAGTAAAGAATTTGAAGCAACTAATGTCCAACACAAGAGGCTTGGTTAAATGATGGTATCCATATAGCTGGATAACAGCAAAAGAACGTGTTTGTTGTAGAAAAAAATTAATGGCAAGTGTAAGTAGCATAGATTGCTAATTGTCGGTATACATGATCCCTTGCTCTGCTATAATAAAACCTTGTTTTTATTTAGAATGGCAAAAAGGGCCAGCTAAAAAACTAAAAGGGCTGACCAATGATATGTGAATGAATAATGTTTGATGAGCTTCCGGGAGAGCTTTTGAAAGAAGCCTGATAGAACTTCCACCTGAAGCTCCTTTGGCCGCCTTTCTTTGCCTTTAATTTTAGCCTGGAAAGCAGATTTTATGGCTGAATTTCAGCAGCTCTCTTGAGGCCTGAAAATTGAGACAAAATGTAAAGATGGTGAAGGAAAAAAATACAGGAAGCCTGCATTCCTGAGAATAAGCCATCACTTATTCCAGACATGAAATATCTAACTCTGGAATTTTTTATGTGAAAGAAAAAAACTTCTTATTTGTTTAAGCAACTATTATTATGTCTCTATTAATATAATTGAATGAAATTTTGACCTAATATAACAGACTGCACCAAAAAGGAATAATATAATTCAGTTTTTTTAAAAAAGGAATGTATATACATAGGTACATATGCATATAAAATTATGTGTATATATATGTATGTATGGACTAAAAATATGGTAGGTTCTGTATCAAAATGTTGACAGTGTTTAGAGATTACAGATAATTTTTTATTTTATATTTTTTTATTAGAAAACATGCCAAAATTAAATACATATGTGAGTGTGTGTGTATATACATATACACATATAATCTATATGTATATATATACATATATACACACACATATATATATATATAAAACCATAACTTTAAATTCATCAATAGAATGAAGCTGTAAAACCCTAGACACCCCACTATTAACCCCAATAAAGACAGAACCCCAGGTCTGTGCTGTCTCTTTCTCTGCCTGTGAAATTACTCTGTGTGACCCAGATATGAGGTGTACCCTCCAGGGTCTGTGAGAAATAAACCTTGCTTTTTCAAAGTTCCCTGACAGTGTTAGAGGTGAATTTTGCAATCATAAGAAACGCAAGGGCTGGTCCAGCCACAACACTAACTCCAGTCGGGAAATGTCTGCAGGAGCTCGTCACAAGTAGCATGGCCCCAGGTGAGTGCTCTAGCCATTCCTAGCCAGTAGCATCAGTACTGATAAGCTTAGACACACACAAAACAAAATCATAAAGTAGCCATGAATCAACTAACAAAATGGCAATAGTAAGTCCATAATAAGTCCACACTTATCAATAATTACTTTAAATATAAATGGACTAAACTCCCTAATCAAAAGTGCCTGAATGGATTTAAAAAACAACAATAAAAGCAACTTTATGCTGCCTACAGGATTCTCACTTCAGCTTTAAGGATATACACAGACTAAAAGTACAGGGATGGGAAAAAAGATACTCTATGTAAATGGAAGCCAAAGAAAACAGGGGTAGGTATATAGACTTTAAACCAAAGACTGTAATGAGAGACAAAAAAGAACATTATATAATTATAAAGGGGTCAATCATAGAGATGATATAACATTTATAAATATTTATGCACCCATCATTGGAACACCTATATGTGTAATGGGAATATGAACAGATCCAAAGAGAGGAACCGACAACAATACAATACTAGCAGTTCATTTCAATATCCCACCCTCAACAATAGATAGATCATCCAGACAGAAAATCAATAAGGAAACACTGGACATAAAGAACATGTTAGAGCAGATCGACCTGACATAAACAGAACATTCCATCCAACAGCTGAAGAATGTACCTTCTTTCAAGCACACATGGGACATTCTCCCAGATAGATCATATGTTAGGTCACAAAACAAGTCTTAGAAAATTTCAGAAGATTGAAATCATATCAGAAAATGTCATTATTTAGGATATAGTATATATGGCTTATTAAATATACAAAGAAATTGATTATTAAATTCTATTTGGTAAAAATGTCTATAATCCTCATTACATAGAATAATTTCAGATCAATTAAATATTTAAATAAAAATGAAACTATCGATGATTTAAAAATACACATAAGCATTTTCCTTTGGAGTGCAGGAAGTCATTCTAAGCTTGACACCAGGAGAAATCACAAACGAAAAGATGACTATATTTCTGCATGGTACTTGTATAAGTGTGTGTACTTGGGTATAAATAAATTAACAGATAAAGCAACGCATATGAAGTTTTAAAAGCTTACAACTCAATACATCAAAGAAATTTAAATTAGGGAATGACATCAGTAATATGGAAGAATAGAAATACCCAGACCCTCCTTCCTCCATGGAAATATCAATTTAAAAACAATACACAGACATATTCCCTTTATGAGAAATCCAGAACCCAGCTAAGAGCCTCCTGCACTCCAGAGGAGCATGAACCAGCCACAGTGGAGCCAGTAGGAAAACCCATGGTGCTCTTACAACTCAACAACAAAAGACAATCTACCTAAAAAATGGGCAAGGGACTTAAACAGACATTTCTTCAAAGAACAAATATAACTGGTAACAGGTACAGGAAAAGGTGCTCATTAATCACCAGGGAAATGCAAATCAAAATCATAATGAGATATTGCCTCATACCTGTTAGGATGGCCATTATAAAAAAGAAAATAACATATATTGGCAAGGATGTGGAGAAAATAGGACCTTGTACACTGATAGGAAAATAAAATGCTGCAGCCACCAAGAAAAATATGGAGCTTCCTCAAAAAATAAAAAATAAAACTACCATATGAGACAGTAACCCCACTTGTGGATATTTATTCAAAAGAATTAGAAACAGAACCTCAAAGAGATATTTGCACTGCCATGTTGCAGCATTATTCCCATAGCCAAGAGGTGGAAACAACTTAGATATCCATTGATGGATGAATGAATAAAGAAAATGTGGTAGATACATAAAATGGAATATTATTCAATCTTAAAAGGAAGGAAATATTGTCATATATGACAACTTGCATACACCTTGGGTACATTATGCTAAGTGAAATAAGCCAGTCACAGAAAGACAGGAACTGCATGATTCCACATACATTAGTATCTAAAACAGTCAACCTCACAGAAGCAGACGGCAGAATGGGGCTGGAGGAGGGGCAAAGAGGAGACGCTGTGCAGGAGGATAGAGCTGCAGCCACAGAAGGTGAAAAAGTTCCATAGATCTGTCATACAATATTGTGCATGTACCTAATACTGTAGTATACACTTGAAAATTTGTCATTTGGGTACATTTCATGTTAACGATTTTTCTACAATTAAAAAGAAATTAAATTTCATTAGAAAATGGGTAAAAGTTACCGATGGATAAGAAATAACTAGTGAACAGAAAATAAATGACAGAAAAATGTTCAGCCTCAGTATTCATCAGAGAAATTTACATTAAGTAATAGAAATAGATCTCATTTCAAAAGACAAAAATTAAGAAAAAAAGAACAGTTGAAGTTAGTGAGGACAGGGATTACTAGGTGTTCTCCAACACTGAGGATGAGAGTTTAAATTAACACAGACTTTCCAGGGGATGATTTATCATGATGCATCGAAACTCAGGAAAGCATATAAATCTTTTAACCCAGAAACCCCAATTTTGCTTCCTATACTTCCCTAAAGAAATATGTTATCATTTCTGGCATTTTGATATACTTAGATTTATATTTTAAAATAATTTGATTATAATAAAAATTGGAAGCCGCATAAAATTAAGCAGCAAGTATTTACTTAGCTGTGGTGCATCCATACAATGGAATAAACTGTTATGATTTTAAATGATTATACAAAAAGTATTCCAAGAAAATAGAAAAACATTGCATTATAAAGCAGTATATGGCATTGCAATCTCAATTGGAATTTAACAATTCAAAACTTAGTCAGTGATTCTGAATGATGAGATTACAGAGAATTTTAATTTTCTTTTGGATTATCTGATCTTCAAAATCTTATCATTAAAATGTGTTACTTTGACAATAATTTTAAGATAAAATACTATAGCAAGGAAAAAGTCTCAAGTGGATAGCAAGCTTGTATCACATTTCTCCAATTTTAACATTTAATTTAGTTTGTGTGAGTTACTAGTGTAATTTCCCATGTTGGCATTAACGAATTTGCACTAAAAGTTATTATGATTATCTTCCTTCAGTTTTGATGGATGTCACCTTTCATGCCCAGTAATAAAAACAACAAGCTATCAACAGTTATGTTTCCAAGCTACTTGCATAATTTCCAAAAATTATATGATTCCATTTTACTTTGAAAAATTTTGCACTGCTCCTTTTAGTCCTCAGGCATAAATCAGTGTTTGTGTCAAGTGGAACACAAAGGAAAAGAGATCACCTCGATGGATGCCATTTTACCCAGCACATATTTGACTTTAGTCCTCATCTTTGCATCATTTCATTGCAAACTGTGTGCATACTTTTTCATGTCTGTCATTACAGAGATGTATAAGTTACTTTCACCTTCCATAATTTTGATAGCATTTTAATTACCCATTGCCATATGCCTACAAGTTCAGAACTGGTTTAACTCTAGAATGTAATAAAAGAGCCAAGTGTAATGCCTACCTCCCCAATACCTTTCTTTTCACTTTTAACAAATCTGTGGAGTTCTTCAGATACTGCAGTTTGCTTACTTTTGACTGATTTACACACATGGATCCATGCCATGCATATTGTTTATCATTCTCTAAAGAAATCTTGTATTTGAAAGAGAGATTATGCTGCAAACTTCCTCTTAAAATGATGCAAAACTGAGTAATCCAGGCTACATTTCAATGCCTTGGAGATAATGAATTCTCATTTTATTCATCAATTCAAATGATTTGATATAGCATCCTAGCAGGGAGCAGTTTTTCTAACACTATCAAGCTATGTTCATCAAATGATGTGGAAAAACACATCGCAGACAGCCTGGCACAATTGCCGAGAGTTGGGGAGGGGTAGGTGTTGGCATAGAGGAAAGAAAGGATCTCGGAGATCAAGAAACATTTTCCAAATACAGATTACATACCCATGTCTTTGATTCTCATTCATTTATCTTCCTTGCTCCCATTTCTCCAAGTAAAGCATGTTAAGGTCATCTAACACAAAAATCTCTTAATAACTTGCCCAGGGAAATGTTGATCTTTCTCAGAAGCTGCCAAATTAGAGCTTGTTTGCAATCATTAGTGGTTTCCTCCATAAATTCTGGAGGGGAGGAGCAGGAGAGTGAAGGGGATGTCTTTTTGTTTACTTTGATTTAAGCCAGTGGCGGCTATCTCAGAGACACACTTGATGTGTTTGTTTGGCACACATTGTGATTTATGTAATACTTACATACTTCCTGTAAAATAAAAATGAGGGGATTCTTTGATCTCGAGATGTCCGGCTGCTCTTAAAATACAGAACACAGATACAATGGGCATAGCAAGAGTGAGAAGGATCTGATTATCAGCTGTCAGCTTTAAAAAGGGTATTTTGCCACAGTCTCCACCAGGCTCTTGTCACCACCTCTGTTGTCTCTCTGGCCTCATCATCTGTTGGACTTTGCAATCCCTTCAATAAGCCTTCAGCCACTCTGTTGTAATGATTTCCTGAAAATACTTATAGTGATACTTTTGGCCTGGCTGTCAATCAGAAGAAGTGTTACTTGGTTAGTTAAAATAATTTCAGCACTGGATGGAAAAGTGAGAATACAGAAAGTAAGGTAAGCACATTGCCAAAATTCTACCAGAAAAAAATATTTTTCTAACTTTCAAAACATCAACAGAACTATGGTAAAATCATAATGCAATCACAGTGTAACACTTCTGAAAAAAATCACATTTTTTATCAATATAAATAATAAAAAACAATGAAAATATAAATTCTGAATTTTATGAATTTAATTGATAACACTTCAAACATGCTCTCTTTCAGCAACTGATTTTTCTTGCCAACTGTAAAAATAAAAAAAATCTTTCCTTCTCATGAGAACACTTGAATGGTTTTGAAAACTTTGTGTACACATTTCTGGTTTCTTCATTGGAATAAGAATCAATTCAAAAACAAACAGATCAAGAGGAAAAATAATGGCAGCATGAGAAATGAGGTGTAAATCTCCCAAAACCACAAATATTATGAAAATACAGCAAATACAACTACTCCTAAAAGAGTAACCAGAATTAAGATTGAACCAGCCAGTCTACATCTGAGAGAAGAGAAAATCTCATGGAAAAGGGATTATGAAAAGGCAGACCCTTGTTCAATCCCAAACCCTCAAACACCAGAAAGAGGGCTCAGTGAGACTGAAATCACCAATCATCCTGAAAAAGAATTCAAAATAAAAGTCATAAGCATACTAATGGAGCTACAGAAAAATATTCAAGAACTAAGGGTCAAATTCAGGAGGGAGATAGACACTTTAAAAAATATAGTAGCTGAAATTAAACAAACAATGGAGGGATTTAAAAGCAGATTAAATCAGGTAGAGGAGATAGTAAATGGAATAAAAATTAGAGAAGAGTAACACAAAGAAGCTGAGACAGAGAGAGGAAAAAAGGATCTCTGAGAATGAAAGAATATTAAGAGAACTGTGTGACCAATCCAAATGGAACAATATTTGAATTACAGGGGTACCAGAAGAAGAAGAGAGAAAAAAAGGGATAGAAAGTGTCTTTGGAGAAATAACTGCTGAAAATTTCCCCAATCTGGGGAAGGAAAGAGTCTCTCAGACTATGGAAGCCCAAAGATCTCCCAACACAAGGGACCCAAGGAGGACAACACCAAGACATATAATAATTAAAATGGCAAAGTTCAAAAATAATGACAGGGTAGGTATTAAAAGCAGCCAGAGAGAGAGAAAAGATCAATGGGTATTAAAAGCAGCCAGAGAGATAAAAAAGATCAACTACAAATAAAAACCCATCAGGTTATCTTCAGACTTCTCAGCAGATACCTTACAGGCCAGAGGGAGGGGCATGATACATTCAATTCAATGAAACAGAAGGGACTAGAAACAAGAATACTCTATCCAGCAAGATTATCATTTAAATTTGAAGGAGGGATTAAACAATTTTCAGATAAGCAAAATTTGACGGAATTTGCCTCCCACAAACCATCTCTACAGTGTATTTTAAAGGGACTGCTCTAGATAAAAGCACTCCTAAAGCTGAATAACTGTCACTAGAGAAAATAAAACCACAGTAAAGGAAATAGACCAAATAAATACCAATAAAATGCAAAATTAAATCAGCTACCCACAAAGTCAGTCAAGGAATACACAAAGAGTACAGAATATGACAACTAACATATGAAGAGTGGAAGAGGAAGAAAAAGAAGGGAGAAAGAAAAAAGAATCTCCAGGTTGTGTTAATAATAACATAATAAGCAAGTTAAATTAGACTGTTAGATAGTAAATAAGCTGCCCTTGAGCCTTTGGTAACCATGAATCCAAAGCCTGGAATGGCAATAAGTAATATCTATTGATAATCACTCTAATGTAAATTGACTGAATACACCAATCCAAAGACAAGAGTTACAGAATGGATAAAAAAGCAATACCATTCATATGCTGCCTAAAAGAGACTCACTTCAAATGTAAAGACATACACAGACTAAAAGTGGATGGATGGAAAAAGATATTTCATGCAAACAATAGGGAGAAGAAAGCAGGAGTTGAAATACTTGTATCAAATAAAATAGATTTGAAAACAAAGTAACGAGACAAAGAAGGACATTATACAATGATAAAGGGGTCAGTCCAACAAGAGGATATAACCATTATAAATATAGATGCATCAGACATAAAAGCGCCCAAATATGTGTAACAAATACTGACAAAACAGAGGGGGGGTAAATAGAATGTAATGCATTCATTTTAGGAGAATTCAACACACCAGTCCTTCCAAAGGACAGATCAACCAGACAGAAAATAAGTAAGGAGACAGAAGCACTGAACAACACATTAGAACAGATGGACCAAGCAGACATCTACAGAATACTCCACCCAAAAGCAACAAGATAAAGAGCCTTCTCAAGAGCAAATCTGTTTTCCAGACTAGATCACATACTAGGCCACAGAAAGAGCCTCAGCAAATTCAAAAAGACTGAAATTGTACCAACCTATTTCTCAGATCACAAAGGTATGAAACAAGAAATAAATTGTACAAACAAAAAGGCTCAAAAACACATAGGTGCATAACAACATGCTCCTAAATAATCAATGGATCAATGAACAAATTAAAACAGAGATCAAACAATATATGGAGATAAATGAAAATAACTCCACACACCAACTTCACTGGGACACAGTGAAGGCAGTTCTAAGAGGAAAGTATATAGCAATCCAGGCCCATTTAAAGAAGGAAGAACACTCCCAAATGAACAGTCTAAATTCACAATTATTGCAACTGGAAAAAGAAGAACAAATGAGGCCCAAAATCAGTAAAAGAAGGGACCTAATAAAGATCAGAGAAGAAATAAATAAAATTGAGAAGAATAAAATAGAAAAAAATTAATGAAACCAAGAGCTGGATCTTTGAGAAAATAAGCAAAATAGATAAAGCCCTAGCCAGACTTATCAAGAAAAAAAGAGAATCTACACACATAAACAGAATCAGAAATGATAAAGGAAAAATCACAAGGATACCAAAGAAATGTTAAGAATTATTAGAGAATATGAGAAAGTATATGCTAATAAACTGGATAACCTAGAATAAGTGGATAACTTTCTAGAAAAATACAACCTTCCAAGACTGACCCAGGAAGAAACATAAAATCTAAACAGACCAATTACCAGCAATTAAATTAAATCAGTAATCAAAAAACTACCCAAAAACAAAACGCTCAAACCAGATGGCTTCACTGCTGAATTTTAACAGACATTTAAAGACATAACACCCATTCTCCTTAAAGTTTTCCAAAAAACGGAAGGGAGGGACTACCTCCAAACTTATTCTGTGAAGCCAGCATCACTCTAATACCAAAACTAGGCAAAGACACCACAAAAAAAAAAAAAAAAAACTACAGACCAATAACCCTGATGAACATAGATGAAAAATTACTCAACAAAATATTAGCAAACTGAATTCAAAAATACCTCAAGAGGTTCATACATCATGATCAAGTAGGATTCATCCCAGAGATGCAATGATGGTACAATATTCAAAAATCCTTCAACATCATCCACTATATCAAAAAAAAAGGACAAAAATCACATGATTATCTCCATAGATGCTGAAAAAGCATTTGAAAAAATTCAATGCCCATTCATGATAAAAACTCTCAACGAAATGTGTATAGAGGGCAAGTACCTGAACATAATAAAGACCATATATGACAAACCCACAGCCAAAATCATACTTAACAGTGAAAAGATGAAAGCTTTTCCTCTAAGATCGAGAACAAGACAAGGATGCCCACACTCCCCAATTTAATTCAATGTAGACTGGAGTTCTTACCCATGGCAATCAGACAACACAGAATAAAAGGCATCCAGATTGGTAAGGAAGAAGTGAAAATATCACTGTTTGCAGATGACATAATATTGTACATGAGAAAACCTAAAGAATCCATGTCAAAACTACTAGAACTAATATCTGAACTCTGCAAAGTTGCAGGATACAAAATCAATAAACAGAAATCTGTAGCATTCCTATATTCTAATGATGATCTAGCAGAAAGAGAAATCAGGAAAAAAATTCCATTCACAATTGCATCAAAAAGAATGAAATACCTAGGAATAAACCTAACCAAGGGAGTGAAGGACCTCTACCCTGAACACAACAAGACACTCTTGAGAGAAATTAAAGAGGACACTAATAAATGGAAATTCATCCCATGCTCTTGGATAGGAAGAATTAATATTGTCAAAATGGCCATCCTGCCTAAAGCAATCTACAGATTTAATGCAATCCCTATCAAAATACGGACAGCCTTCTTCTACAAACTGGACCACCAAATAGTTCTAAAATTCATACGGAACCACAAAAGACCCCAAAAAGCCAAAGCAATCCTGAGAAGGAAGAATAAAGCAAGGGGGATTACACTCCCCACCTTTGGGCTCTACTGCAAAGCCACAGTAATCAAGACAATTTGGTATTGGCACAAGAACATGCCCATAGATCAATGGAGTAGAATAGAGAGCCCAGATATTAACCCACACATATGTGGCCAATTAATATATGATAAAGCAGCCATGGACATATAAAGGGGAAATAACAGCCTCCTCAAAAGCTGGTTTTGGCAAAACTGGACAGCTACATGAAGGAGAATGAAATTGGATTATTGTCTAACTCCATACACAAAAATAAACTCAAAATGGGTCAAAGTCCTAAATGTAAGTCATGAAACCATAAAACTCTTAGAAGACAACATAGGCAAAAATCTCTTGAATATAAACATGAGCAACTTTTTCATGAACATATCTTCTTGGGAATGGGAAACAAAAGTAAAAATAAATGCGACTACATCAAACTAAAAAGCTTCTGTACAGCAAAGGACACCATCAGTAGAACAAAAAGACATCCTACAGTATGGGAAAATATATTCATAAATGACACATCCGATAAGGGGTTGACATCCAAAATATATAAAGAGTTCACACACCTTAACACCCAAAAAGTAAATAACCCGATTTTTTTTTTAATGGGCACAGGATCTGAACAGATATTCTCAAAAGAAGAAATTTAGATGGCCAATAGGCATATGAAAAGATGCTCCACATCACTAATCATCAAAGAAATGCAAATTAAAACCACAATGAGATATCACCTCACACCAGTTCGGAGGGCCAACATCCAAAAACAAGCAACATGAAATGTTGGCGAGGATGTGGAAAAAGGGGAACCTTCCCACACTGCTGGTAGGAATGTAAATTAGTTCAACCATTGTGGAAAGCAGTATGGGGGGGTCTTCAAAAAACTAAAAATAGAAATACCATTTGACCCAGGAATTCCACTCCTAGGAATTTACCCTAAGCAAACAATATCACAGATTCAAAAAGACATATGCACCTCTATATTTATTGCAGCACTATTTACAATAGCCAAGAAACGGAAGCAACCTAAGTGTCCATCAGTAGATGAATGGATAAAGAAGATGTGGTACATATACACAATGGAATATTATTCAGTCATTAGAAGAGAACAAATCCTACCATTCACAACATGGATGGAGCTAGAGGGTATTATGCTCAGTGAAATAAGCTGGGCAGAGAAAGAAAAGTACCAAATGATTTCACTCATCTGTGGAATATAGCAACAAAGCAAAAACCAAAGGGACAAAACCACAGCAGACTCACAGAACCCAAGAATGGACTAATGGTTACCAAAAGGAAAGGGCCTGGGAGGGTGGGTGGGAAGGGGGTGTTAAGGGGATTAAGGAGAATTATGATTAGCACATATAATATAGGGGGTGCAAAGGGAAGGCAGTATAGCACAGAGAAGACAAGTAGTGAATCTATAGCATCTTAGTATGCTGATGGACAGTGACTATAATGGGGTATGTGGTAGGGACTTGATAATGGGGTGAATGCAGTATAACCACAATGTTGCTCATGTGAAACCTGAGCATAAGATTGTATAACAATGATAACTTAATTAAAAAAAAACTCTGCCAATCAAACGTCTCCTAATTTCCTCCGGTTGATAATTCAGTCTCTCTCCTGTTCTTCTTTCTCTCTCTCTCCCCCACCTTTTCTTGTTTAATTCAGAATTCCTGAGAAGGAAGAAAGAAGGGAGAAGGAAGGGGAAGAAGGAGAACAGGAAGAAGAAGGAAGAGAAGGAGAAGCATCATCTATGTCCCTAGGGAATAGGACCCCTAATAGGAGGTGACAGGCAACATTTTCAGCATCATCTGTTAAAAATGCACATTTCTAGGCTCCACACCAAACCTACTGAGTTAGAATCTGCGAGTGCAAGATTGGACATCTGCCTGTAGTGATGCTGATGCTTTCCAAATTTACACCCAAAGCCCTAGACTACAAGGACGATATAGCCCCACTGTCAGAGGCACATGCCCTCCTCAAATATTGTGGTCACTATCTTAGCGATGGAGGGGAGGTAGTTTGGCAACTACACATTGCAGAAATGAGAACACGTGGGAAGTATTCAGATGAAAGCACTTGACCCTACTTCACAAATCATGTATTTATCCTCTTCCCCAGTGCTTTTTCCAAAGGTGATAGTCATTCACTACAGCAAATTACATGACTTCTGTGAAATTTTCAAGCTGGCCTCTGGCAGATACATGATCTCAAGGTCTACTTATCTTTCTCTTTGATATAAAATTCAATTTTGACTATAAAAGAAGCAAGCCAGTACAAAATTTGAAAACTCAGAAAAACATAAAAAGGTAATTAAAAAATCACCCTTAAATGATTTTTAAAATGAATTTCCTCCTGATCTTTTTAAAAATTCATAGAAAAAGTAATGTTGTTTGTAGTTGTCATTGGTACTGCTTAAAATGAACAAAATGGGATAGCTGTATAAGCAATTTCACAACCTGCTTTTCTTAATATTTCACTATTCATTTTGTCGATAAATATAAGTATATAAAATTGACACATGGATGTTCCCAAATACATTAATCATTTATGTTTCATACTTATGCTTTTCCAAATTTGCTTATTAATGTTGTTGTAATTAACATACTTAGAAATACATTTATATGCATTTGTCTATTTCCTGAGATTAAAATTCAAAATATGGAGTTGCTATGATTGCTTTTTAATTGTGTTACATGTTACCAAATTGCCTTCCAGAAATGTTATAATAACTTTGCCTTTTAACAACATATTTCTATTTCTCCTCATCTTCATCAACACTGAATATATTAATATTTTAATCTTTGCTTATATGTGAAAAATAGCCCATTGTTTCAATTTGCATCTTTTCAATTCCAGTAATGTTGAGCATTATTTCCTGTGTTTTTTTAATTATTCATTCATTTTTAATTGGATGTGCTTGCCCTTTATCCTTTCCATCCCTATGGTGATATCTTTTTCCACACTGATTTACAAAACTCTTTATAAATTAACTCTTTACTATGCATACCCATTTGTATATTTAACATAAAATGATTTATGGTGATGTTTGAGACATGCAAGTTTTACTTTTTATAATATAATAAATTAATCTTGTTTTTACAGTTTCTGTCTTGACATCAGGATAATTCTTTTCAACTTTGTTATGAATTTGTAAATATTTCCATCACTTGTGGAATTATTTTGGGTAACATTTTTTTCTAAGAAATTGCTTATTTTATCAAGGGAAGTTTTAGGGAGATGTGAGTATCTCTTCTTGTTTGGGAACCAGTTGACCCCCAGATGGATATCAAACTATCAGATTTTTCTTGGGGAAAACTTGGTCAATCATATCTGTGGTTTAAGGACATAATGAATTTTCTAATCATTCACATGACTTAAAATTAATCTTTCAGTGTTCAGGAAAGGAAAATCCATGGAGACTGAAAGTAGATTTGTGGCTGCCCAGGACTGAAGAGGACAGAGGGATATAGCTAAGGAGAACCAGGTTTCTTTTGGAGATGATAAAAATATTCTAAAACTATAGAATATACTAATGTCTACTGAATTGTACATTTCAAAAGACTAAATTTTGTAGTATGTGGATTGTATCTCAATAAAGCTGTTTGTTTGCTTAATTATCTTTCAGACCCAAGCACAGATGAAAGATCTCAGTCCTCCCATCACAGCTAGGATATTCACGGCCTAGAATAAAGACTGACCAGAAAGCTTCCTATCTGCAGGTGGGCAGAAAGAAAACAAAGCCATGTGGAGAGGCTAAGTGCAGCATGCTCAGTTCTGTCTCCTAAACTCCCATTCAAAAAAGTCTAGAAGGACTGAGTAGGAGAACCAAGAGATGCTGGACTGCCCCACCTGTAACCTACAGTGTCCATTCTATAGAAACTTGAGAATTTTCCAACTAAAATCCCAGTTTACAAATTATATGATGGAATACAACTCTGTAATCCCTTATACTAATGCTTCTCAAACCATGTTGGATGTCAAAATCACCTCAGGAGCTTTTAAAGGGTGCCAGTGCGTAGACCCCAGCCTCAAAGATGCCAATTCAACCCAACCTCAGAGGTGCTTGGGTATCAGGAGTTTGTAAGAGCTCTCAGGTGATTCCAATGGGCAGTCAGGTAGAAAACCACTAAATTAATGCCTCTGTTTCCTCTGTTTCTATGGCTATTTACCTAATTGGATTTTATTTACTTTTCTTTATGTGTGTATATATGCTTCTCTTTTTCTTTTTTCCTTCATTTATACTAGCTAGTTTCTCTGTTTCAGAATTTATTAGTGGATTTCTGGGTGTAGCTATACCAATTTCATCAGGAAAATCATTGGAAATTCATTGCTTGGGCCTCACTCCAAACCTGCTAAATCAGAAACTCTTCATGGGGAGGTGGGTGTCCCAACCATCAGTTATTTACAAGACCTGGAGATGGTTCTGATGGTGTGCTCGAGTTTTAGAAACAATATGG
This sequence comes from Phataginus tricuspis, assembly GCA_029783875.1. Taxonomy (NCBI): domain Eukaryota; kingdom Metazoa; phylum Chordata; class Mammalia; order Pholidota; family Manidae; genus Phataginus; species Phataginus tricuspis. Next base: position 521,482 of record JAQQAC010002629.1, on the reverse strand, counting down.
CGATTCCCCAAAAAATTAAAAATAGAACTCCCATATGATCTAGCAATTCCACATCTAGGTATATACAAAGCAATCATAGTAACTCCATATTTTAAATTTTAATCTCAGGAAATAAATGTGTATAAAAGTATTTCTAAGTGTGTTAATTATGGCAACATTAATAAGCAAATTTGGAAAAGCATAAGTATGAAACATAAATGATTAATATATCTAGAAACATCCATGTGTCAATTTTATATACTTATGTTTATTGACAAAATAAATCAAAGAAATATTAAGAAAAGGAAATGAAGTCATAATCTTGTAGAGATGTCTGCATCCTCATGTTCAATGCAGCATTATTCCCAGTAGCCAAGTCATGGAAAGAACCTGTATGTCCTTCAATGGATGAATAATAAAAGATGTGTTTTATATATATATATAAACTTGAGAATGTGTGTGTAAATATATATAAAGAGAAAAAAAAATCCTGTCTTTGTGACAACATGGATGGAACTTGATGGCATTATGTTAAGTGAAATAAGGGTCACAGAGAGACACATACTATATGATATCCCTTATATGTGGAATCTTAAAAAGCCAAAATTACAGAAACAGAGTAGAATTGTAGTTACCAGAGGGTTGAGCATGAGGGAAATGGGGGGACTGGTCAAAGGGAACAAACTTCCAGTTAGAAGATAATATGCTCTGGGGATCTAATGCACAGCATGGTGATTATAGTTAACAATATTGTTATATACTTGTAAACTGCTAAAAAAGTGGCTCTCATTCCCAAAGTGGCAGATGAGTTACAGATCTAGATGAGAATCTAACCATATTCCCTCCCTGCCCCACTCCTCCATGCTGAGTACGTTCCCACTATATTAGTTTATTTGATTCAATCATACTTTTCAAGTTAATGAAAATATAACCTACAGATAAAGCACATAGAGGAAAGAGGATGTTGCCCTCCAAGGTAGAACACAGAGTTTGTCAAAACTATCCATTCCAATTTTCCTGTCCTGCAGGTTCACAGGAAGCCCATTCCTAAGTGGGCGGCAGCTCTAGGCTGATGCCAGTAGAGATGCTGCCTGTGAGAGAAAGAGGAGTCCCGAAAAGGAGCCGCCGTCACAAAAGTCCTTGTTAAGCTAGACTTGGCCAACATATTACAAACAAGGGTTTCCTTTAGGGACATGAGAGGGGTGAGAGGAAAGGGATCTTGAGTTTACTTAAGGAATTGATACAATAATAAATAAAGATATGAATAAAGGCTCAACTATTAAGAGATTAACATATTTGGTTCAAACAAAATCAGGAACAAAACCCTAACCCAGTTATTTCACAAAATCTAAAGCTAGGAAACCAAAGAACTTATAAATTTCGGGAAAAAATATCAAGGAAACGAACTTAGTAAGGAAGGAAGTACTACATTTTTAGTAGACAAAATGAAATCAAGGCTCCCCCCAAAACATTAAAAAACATGCAGGGTCTTTTCCTTTATCTGTTTTCTGTGTATGTGTGTGTATGTATGTAAAGGGCAATTCTAACATACAAATAAAAAATATCTTAACATGCTCTGTACACTTAGATCAAGAAGAAATAGAAAATCATAGTAACAATAGGGATTTTAAAGCATGTTTTCAATCTGAAAAATCAGAAAAAGTGAACATATGGAAGATATCAGTAATGTAATTTAAAGGTTCATTAATTCAGTATATTTCAATCTTTGTATACTAAAGAAATGACACCTTCTTTTCCAGACCACATGGAACACTTGCACAAATCTATTTTCCCCTAGGAAAAATTAACCATGATTCCAACATTAATTCTAAATAGTAGAAATATCTTTTTTCTTAACACCAATATCAGAATAAAGGAAAAATCACAATATAACAAAATTAAATCATAAGATTTTGAAGGAAGTGGGAGGAATTTTCTCATATTTTGTTCCAGGAAGTCATAGGTAATTTACAAAGATAGAAAACCAAGAAATAATGTCTTAGATATATTATTAAAAGTTACCAAAGTTACCATCAGAAAAACACAACATGGGCAATAAGCCTTCCAAATTATCAGAAGAAACACCTTAACTACACACAAAATAAAGAAAACAAAAACCAAATATCAAGATACAGAAAACAAAGAGAACTTTAAAATAAAGCATAACATAAGTGATGAATTAAGAGACCAAATACATATATATATATATATAAGTGGAAGGCAGATTTATTTATACTTTATTTTATGGTTCCATAGAATTTTAAGATTGTTTCTGTTTTTCTGAAAAGTGACATTACAATTCTGAGAAGGATTGCATTAGTCTGTAGATGGTTTTTGGGTACTATGGACATTTTCACAACAGCATTCTTCAGATCCCATTAACACAGAAAATTTTTTGTTGTTGTTTGTGTCTTTCTTTTAGCACTCACTGTCTTACAGTTTTTAGTGTACAGATACCTTCTTGGTTAAATTTATTTCTAAGTATTTTATTGTTTTGAATGTTATTGTGAATAGTAATGCTCTCTTTATTTCTTTTTCAAATACTTTGTTGTTAGTATACAGAAACTCAACTGATTTTTGTAGATTGGTTTTGAATTTTGCATCTTTATGAGTTCATTTATTATTTATGTAAGAGTTCTTTGGTGGAGTCTAGGATTTTCTATATATAAGATCATATGACCTGCAAACAAAGGTAATTTTACTTCTCAATTAGGAAGCTTTTTATTTATTTTTCCTGCCTGATTGTTCTGATCAGGAATTCCAGCACTATAGTTGTGAGAAAGGATACCCTTGTCTTATTCCTAATCTTAGAGGAAAAATTTTCAACCTTTCACCTTGAGTAGGATGCTAGCAGTGGGTTTTCATATAGGCCCTTTAAAATGTTGAGGTACATTCCCTTCATACCCAATTTGTGTAGAGTCTTTATCATGAAAGGATGTTGTATTTTGTCAAATGTTCTTCCTGCATCTACTGAGATGATTGTAAGATTTTTACTTTTCATTCTATTAATATGCACAGTTTTTACTTGCGCATGTTGAATCATCCTTGCACCCCAAGGATAAATCCTGCTTGATATGGTGTATGATCTTTTTAAGCTGTTGAATTTGGTTTGCTAATATTTTGTTGAGATTTCTCACATCTGTATTTATTGGGGATAGTGACCTGTAGTTTTCTTTCTTTCATATGATATCAGGATGCTGCTGGCCTCATAAAATACTGGGAGTAGTCCCTCATATTCAGTTTATTAGGAGCTTGAAAGGATTGGTATTAATTCTCTTTTAATGTTTGGAAGAGTTCACCAGTGAAGCCATCTAGTGCTGGTATTTTCTTTGTTAGGAAGTTTTTGATTACTAATTCAAACTCTTTACACATTATTAGACTGTTTATATTTTCTATTTCTTCATGATTCAGTCTTAGTTGTATATTTCTAGGAACTTATTCATTTCTTCTAGATTATCCATTTTGATCGTGTGTAAATATTAATACTGTCTTATGATATTTTGCATTTGTGTGGTTTCAGTTATAACTCTTAACTCTTCTTTCATTTTTTATTTTATTGAGTCTTTTTTTCTCAATCTTGCTAAAGATTTGTTAATTTTGTCTTTTCATAAAACCAGTTCTTAACTTCATTTATCTTTTCTATTGTTTTTCTGGTCTCTATTTCATTTATTTCTGCTCTAATATTTGTTACTTCCTTCCTTGTAATACTTTAGGCTTTATTTGTTAGACCTTCTTTTTTCTTTATTTGGCATGTTTGCTATAAGTATCCTTCTTAGAACTTCTTTTGCATTTAACTTATATTTCCATTTTCATTTGCCTCAAGATATTTCTTGATTTCCTTTTTGATTTCTTTGATCCATTATTTGTTCAAAAGTGTGTTGTTAATTTCCTTATATTTGTGAGTTTTTCAGCTTTCCTCCTGTTAATTGATTTCTAATTTCATACAATTGTGGGCAGAAAAGATAATTGGTATGATTTCAATCTTAAATTTACAATACCTTCTTATAACTTATATGATCTACCCTAGAAAATGTTCCATGTGTGCTTGAGAAGAAAGCGTATTTGCTTTTGTTGGGTAGAATGTTTATATTTCTGTTAGCTCCATTTGATCTGAAGTATGGTCCAAGTCCAAAGTTTCCTTGTTGATTTTCTTTCTAAATGATACAACAATTGTTGATAGTAGGATGTTGAGATCCCTTACTATTATGTTATTGTTGTCTATTTTTCCCATCAAAAACATTAGTATTTGCTTAATACACTTTGGTGCTCCATTGTTGGGTATGTATATATTTATAACTATTATATCTTGATGAATTGAGCTTTATCATTATGTAATGACCTTTTTTTATCTCTTGTTATCATTTTCGGCTTAAAGTCCATTTTGTCTGATGTAAGTATAGCTACCCAAGCTTTCTTTTGGAAATATCTTTTTCCATCCCTTCACTCTAAGCCTATGCATGTCCTTAAAGTGGAAATGAGTTACTTGTAGGTAACATATAATTATTTCTCTTTTTTTAATCCATCCTGCCCCTGTATATCTTTTGATTGGGGATTTAATTCATTTGCATATATAGTATAATTATAGATAGGGACTTACTAATACCATCTTATTCATTGTTTTCTGCTGTTTTTCAGTTCCTTTGTTCCTTTTTTCTTTCTTTATGAATGATGATTTTCTGTAGTGTATGCTTTGACTAACTTCTCTTTATACTTTGTGAATCTACTGTTGATGTTTGCTCTGTGGTCACTTTGAGGTTTATATAAAATATAACAGTCTATTCTGAGCTGATACAACTTAGATTAATTTTTTAAAAACTATCCATTTACTTCCCCCATTTATGTTTTTCATGTCAAAATTTACCTCTTTTTATATTGTATATTAATTAACAAATTCTAGTGGCTTTAGTTATTTTTTAATATTCTTGTTCTTTAACCTTTATATTATAGTTTGGTGGTTAAACTGCACCATATTACAATACTTCAGTATTCTGGTTTTGACTATGTATTTATATTTACCAATGTGTTGAATATTTTCATATGTTTCCATGTTAAAAATTAGCATCCATTCACTTCAGCTTGAAGAAATCCTTTTAGAATTTCTTGTTAGACAGATTTAGTAGTGAGGAATTCCCTCACCCTTTATTTGCCTGAGAAAGTCTTTATTTCTCTTTCATTTCTGAAGGACAACTTTGTCATACAGAGTATTCTTGATTGGAAGTTTTTTTTTTATTTCTACACTTTGAATATATCACTCTGCTCTGCCCTAGCCTACAGGTTTCTGTTGAAAAATCCAGAGATAGCCTAATGGGGCTTCCAATGTAGGTTATGATCTTTTGTCTTATTGCCTTAAGTTTCTATCTTTGTCTTTAACAGTTTTATTATAATGTGTCCTGGAGAGAACTTCCTTAAATTAATTTTGTTTGGTGTCCTGTCACTTTTACTAACTCTCCCCAGATTTAGAAAGCTATCAGCCATTCTTTTTTTTTAATAAGATTTCTGCCTCATTTCTCTCTTATCCTTATGTAATTCTAGTAATTGACATATTGGTTCTTTGATGGTGCTCCATATATCACATAGACTTTCTTCACTCTTTTTCATTTTTTATTTTTGTTCTTCTCTGAATAATTTCAAAGTGCCTGTCTTCTAACTCACAGATTCTTTATTCTTTTGGTCTATTCTGACACTGATGCTCTCTAGTACTTTTTTTTTTTCATTCATTGAATTTTTCAGATTCAGAATTTGTTTGGTTCTTTTTTATTATTTCCTTCTTTTTGCTAAATTTCTCATTTTTTCATATATTGTTTTCCTGATTTCATTGAATTATCTTCGTGTTTTCTTGTAGACCACTGAGTTTCTTTAAAACAGCTATTTTGAATTCTTATCAGGTAAATTGTAAACCTCTGTCTTTGGGTTTGGTTGCTTGTACATTATAGTGATCATTTAGTGCTGTCATGTTTCCTTGTTTTTCATGTTTCTTGGAGTTTTGCGTTGCTGTCTTCACATCTGAAGTATAAGTCACCTCCTCTAATACTTACTAACTGCCTGGGGAGTTATTTCAGTGGACAAATAACTTCCATCAACTGTGCTAGAAATTCTGAGGCTTCTCAGACTTTGTATGGATACACCTGCTCCACACTTCTTGTTCCCTCTTGTGACACACTTTTTAAGCTTGTATGTCTTCCTGATGCTCCAATACACCAGCCTGGCTGCTGAGAGTCTCTCGTTTTCCCAAAGGTGGCACTACATCTCAAGTCTGCCGATTCTCCCTGGCCTGCTTTCTGTACATATTCCCTATCCTGTCAAAGCCTCTTCTTGCTGCTTCCCTTCAGCACACTCACATGGAGCCAGCCGCACAGTGAGGGAGGTGTTGGGGAGGCACATAGGGCACTTGGGGTGCCTGCAAGATAGTTGGGGGACAGTAGGTGAGGCTTTCCGAGAGGCTTCCTGATGGAGCCCCAACACAGTAAGCAGGAGTGTCTTTTTAATGCCTTCTTAGATTCTTGCCTGCCACTTTTCCAGTCTTCCGCCTCCCCCTAGCATGGAATTCCCAATTTAGTATTCTAGATGCTGTGAAAAAGAAATGAGTCTCTTTGGCAGTGTCCCACACAGCCAGGGAAGCTAGGTACTCACTCTCTCCTTTTCCAGGTGCTCAACCAGCTCTTCTTTCCTCCCACAGGAAAAGTCACTGGCTAAGACAAACTCTCTTGGCACTAAACTGTACTTCCCTGGGGAGGGGTGATGCTGGCAAAGTCAAGCTGTTCCTCTTACCCAATCTAATTGCATCTGTACTTGAATTTTTTTGCTCAGTGGAGTGCTGGAACTTCTCCACTGGAAACAAGTTCTCAGTGCTCTCTCATGCATGAGTGATGCCCAAGTCATTGTCTTCGAGGTGCTCCCAGACCATGTCTGAGGGGGCTGGTTCACGGCTCATGAACTACCACAGGGTACACAACTGGGACTGAGGTCTATGTGCCTATTACCTAATGTACAGGTGGGCAAGACTCCTCCAAGTTCCTCTGGCATAGGGACCGTACAGCTCCTCCAAAGGCATTTTTGTTCATGATGGATAACAATTTTTTATTGTTGAGTGGGGGAACTAAAATAAGAGATATCTTAGGCTACCATGATGCTAATGTCACTCCCAAGTACACTATGAACACATTTTGTTAATACAGTTCATTTGCAAGTATTTCAAAGCCCATACTTTACCCATATATATGTAATGTTCAAATGAAATAATAATTTTAATTCACCTCTTATAATAAAATAAATTTTCATCAGAAGCTTTTTGAAATTTAGCATATAATCCCATCTCCGTTTTCCTAGATTAAATATGAGGAAGAAGGGGTTAAGGGATATCTTACAAGGCTGCTCTTCCGTCCTTCTCAGTATTTGGGGAAGGCTAGAATTGGAAGCAGAAGGTAGACCCAAAGAAATATGATTAGTTTATTGTATCAGCTCTTGAACAAAGAAACAGAGAGGCAAAATATGAGTCTGGATTCAAATCTAGACTCTTTTTGTTGCCAAATGTGTGTTCAGATGCTCAAAGACAGAGGCTGTATCCATGTGGAAAGATCATTTTGGCTGAAATAAGGACGGTGGGTCAAGTTGAACAAGAAAGGATGTGAGAAAGCTATTGGAAAATAAAATCCAAATGAGGGTCCATATATCACTTGAATGACAGGATGGTTCATAGAAGGAAAGCATTTGAAAGTTTTCAAAGATATTTAGGAAAGAAATGGGCAGTGCTTGACAATGGATAAATTCTAGGTTGAAGGAAAAGGAAGTTTCAGTGTTAACTCCTGGTTTCTGGTTTAAATAACAATGATTTCAAATCTTTCATTTAAAATTTAAAAAGCCCAGTTTTGGAAAAGCAGGCTTTCAATTAGACTTCATATGTTCTACTAGAAATACCAATTACCAGTGACACATCCAGGTCTGGAACTTGACTAGGATGAACCAGCCAAAGTGGCTGGAGGACCCAAGAGCAGAAAGTAGTCAATGGCATCAAATACTGCTAAGAACCCAAATTAGATAAGAGCCTTGAATTATTTTATACATAGTGACATGAATATATTGATGATTTTTTAAAAAGCCGTTTCCAAAGAGGGAGGTACAAAAGCTTTTGAGAGATTGGAGAGAGAAGAAAATTAGAAGAGACAGATTAAGTAAGAGAATATAAAAACTCTATCAAGAAGTTCAGATGTGAAGTTGATATATGATGGAGGTAGAGATACAGGGTATTTAGTGTTCATTAGTTTTATGACAAATTTAAGCATTGTATTAAGAAATTAAATATCTTCTATATTTTGAAAGATATAGACATCTATAATCTCTTAAAACTCTAAACGTTTTATTAACAGTTTTTAATGAAGCATTAAACTTTCAACTAGTTGCTTTTAAATCTCTAATAATGATTGAAAGAAATCATGGAAGAAAGAGAAATATAGTTCCAGAATTTTTATTTTTTTTAATAAAAAATAGATCTTCATAATAAACAGTCACTAAATAACTGTCCAAAAACTATCAGATTCTTATATGTTGGACTCTAATGCTGGGGTGGCAGTTCTCTGTTTTCTCTACTTAGATGTCAGTTATTTAGGTGACACAAAAAGCTCCAGTGCCCTGATATTACTATTCAAGTAAAAATTTATCTAACTTAACATTTGATACATTACATTAACTTACATTATTTATAAACAGAAGCTGCCTTGCCTTGCCCTGGCAGATATGCATAATATACACACTGCAGTTAACAGCCCATTGCACAACAAACATGAGCTGTCCAAACACCCAGGCGAGTCCTCCACAGGCTCACCACTATAAGGAATCTCAGAAGAGATTTATTCTCCCATAAAAAAAATAAATGTGCAGACCTGAATTCATATAGTCACCTGTCTTTGTCCATACTACTTTTTTCAATCTAAATGTACAGATTTCCCTTTGTTGTGCCAACCTTTCACTTTACGTTTTTCTCTACGGTTCTTATGTGTCTAGGTTTGCATGCGTGCGTGTGTGAGTGTGATCATGCATATGCAAGCATGTGTGCCTGAGCATATGAAGACTTAACCCATTCTTTCTTCTGTCCCCATCACATCTCTTCTATGTGGAAAGAAAAGCACTGTATCTGTCCAATAAATTCCAGAAGCAAATATGCTCTTGAGTCTAGTATAATATATTTTTACACCATGTCAACTGAGTAGTATAAGATTCCATTGTTCATAGTCAGGTGGAAGGCAAAATACTTACAATAAGTCTTAATAGACTCTGATAGAAAAAGTAAATTCATTTTGGAAAGAAAGAGTAGGAAGCAAAGGAAGAATGTGTCTTTGCTCTTTTATTTCACAGGAATGTGTCCAAAGACCTATGATCGTTGATCACAATACACACTGGATAAAGTTCATAAACTATCTTCAGCTTTTCCCTCACTTTTTCCACTTTACAATAGAACTCCTTTACCATTCTGAAATATGTTTAAAGTGATATCAAGAATGAAGTAGAATCCATCACAATTATCAATGGATTTAAACTGGCAAGATTTTCTAGACCATGAGCTCCCATCAAACATTCTACCATCATTTAGGAATATCACACAGTTTTTTTAACAGTACATTTGCAATTTCCATAATGATTTTGACCTCCATTATGTAAAATGTTGAAGTGTCAGGATAACTGCTCATCAGATTGTTGGTTACCTTTTTTATATAAACACTCATATGTAGTTTTTCAGGAATTTGCTCTTCTTCGAATTATGATGAGTGGATTTAGATTTATTTTATATTGCTAAGGAACTTTCCTTAATTTTTTAAAGCTTGTTCAATTTATTTTTCCATGAATTATAGAAGATATATTATAGAAAATATTGAAAATAAAATTCTAATGAAGAAATCAAATCACAAAGGTTCCAGAAAAAGATGGCAGAATAGAAAGGCAAGGTGGAGGCCTCCTTCCAAAAACACATAAAAGAAAATACAGTAAATCCAACTAAACCTGCAAACAAAATGAAGACTGCAGAACAGACCACCTACACCTAGGGAAGAAGACACCACATGCAAAAAAGGGTAAAGTGGCAGAGCTGAGATTGAGTAGGACCCAAGCCCTCCCCCCACACCAGCCTACAGGTGGGAGAAAGAGGAATGGAGCAGGGAGAGCATGGGAGCCCAGGAGCGCTGCACACCTGGCCCTGGAGACCCGCTCTGGGAGCACTAGCCCACATTACACTGGGTTCTAGAGACTAGTGGGGCCAAACACCAAGGACAGGTGAAACACTATGGGAGGCTGAGACTCCAGCCATTGTGGAGAACAGGCATGTTCTGCCAGTCCTGAGACCAAAAGCAGAGGTGGCAGTTTGAAAGACTTGCCAGCAATGGGAGGGGTACCAGAGGGGTGAGGGTTGGACAGAACTCTCTCCTCAGTAGAAAGGGCAGGCATAAGATACCTCTGTGCCCTTCCTCAGCCCAACAGATCAGGAACTCTTGGGAGCCCAAGATGCTCCATGCCCATTTCTGAAAATGCAGCCCTGAGGCTCCTCCATGCACATGCTGTTGGGGGCCAACCCACTTGGCCCAGAGGCAGTGGCCAACTTTGCTGCTTGGCAGGCAGAGGGAGACTCTCCCAGCTTCCTTGGTTCTGTTTCAGCCCAACTGGTGAGGTGCCTACATGATTCAGCCCCAAGAGCTCCCTCCTTCCTTTGGATGTCCAAAAACAGAGCTGTACATCCAGCTCAGGCAGAGCTGCACATCAGCCTGTCCATCCCATTATCCCTGTAGCCCAAAATTGCGCAGTCCAGGCAGAGGGTGTCCCTGCCCACAGAGAGCTCAACAGAGACTCCTGAGCTGATCAAAAAAAAATAAAAAAGCAACTGAAGCAAACTTCCAGAACAGACAGAAAGACACCCCCACCCACTGCACACCAATAGCTTGGACCATGCAAAATAGAACCAGGCACTAAAGATGAAAGAATCTTGAGTTTATGGGCACCATACGATGCCTTCTTCATAAAGCTATTACTTCACAGCCCAGGAAACATAGCAGAGCCATTTAATACAAAGAAGAAACACAGAATCCCTGAAAAAATGAGTAGGCAGAGGAACATGATCCAAACAAAACGAGAGGACAGAACTCCAGAAAGAGGGCCAAATGAAACAGAGATCCCCAATCTTCTGGATAAACATTTCAAAATGAAAGTCATAAACAAGTTCACAGATTTACAGAAAAATATTCAAGATTTCAGGGAGGAATTCAACAAAGAGAAGACCAGGGAAAGAGCCACACATAACTGAAGAATACAATATCTGAAATGAAACATAGAGTGGAGGGATTTAAAAGTAGATTATTGCAGGTAGAGGATAAATATGGAAATTAGAGAACAGGAAAACAAAGAAGCTAAGGAACAGAGAGATAAAAGGATATATAGGAATGAAAGACTGATAAGAGAGCTATGTGACCAATCCAAATGAAACAACATTCACATAACAGAGGTACAAGAAGGAGAAAGAGAAAAACAAAGGGATGGAGAGTCTCTTTAAGGAAATAATTGTTGAAAACTTCCCCAATCTGGGGAAGGAAATAGACACTCAGGTCATGAAAGTGAAGAGATCCCCTAACGAAAGGAACCTCAGGAAGATAACACCAAGACATATAATAAAATGGCAAAGATCAAGGATAAGGAAAGAGTGTTGAAAGCGGCCAGATAGAGAAAAAAGTTTACTTATAAAGGAAATCCCATCAGGTTATCAGCATACTTCTCAACAGAAACTCTACAGACCAAGGGGGAATGAAATGATATATTTAATGTACTGAAACAGAAGGACCTTCAAGCAAGAATCCTCTACCTGGCAAGATTATCATTTAAATTTGAAGCAGGTATTAAACAATTTCAAGATAAACAAAAGTTGAGGGAATTCTCCACCACTAAGCCAGCCTTACAGGGTATGTTAAAGGTACTTCTGTAGATGAAAATGACCCTAAGGCTAAATAGTTTTCACCAGTAAAAATAAACCCACAGTAAAGGTAGTAGACCAACTAATTACCAAGAAATTACAAAATTAAAACAAAATAAAAGAAGAGCCTCAATAAATTAAAAAATACTGAAGTTGTATCATGCAGCTTCTAAGACCACAATGGTATGAACTTAGAAATAAATTATGCTAAGAAATCAAAAAAGCATACAAACACATGTAAGCTAAACAACATGCTTCTAAATAATAAATGGATCAATGAACAAATTAAAACAGAAATCAAGCAATACACAGAGATAAATGAAAATGAAAACACAACAGCCCAAAATCTGCGGGAGGCAGCAAAGGCAGTTCTAAAAGGAAAGTACATAGCAATATAGGCTTACCTCAACAAATGAGAACAATCCAAATTAAACAGTCTAAAACCACATTTAAAGAAATTTAAAAAGAAGAAAAAATGAAGACCAAAGTTAGTAGGAGGGACATAATAAAGATCACAGCAGAAATAAACAAGAATAAAACAATAGAAAAAAAATCAATGAAATCATGAGTTGATTCTTGGAGAAAATAAACAAAATAGTTAACCCCTAGCCAGACTTCTGAAGAAAAAAAAGGAGAATGTACACACATAAACATAATCAGAAAAAACAAGGAATAATCACAACAGATACCATGGAAATACAAAGAATTATTAGAGAATATTATGAAAAATTATATGCCAATAATCTGGACAACCTAGAAGAAATAGACAACTTCCTAGAAAAATACAACCTTCCAAGACTGACCCAGGAAGAAACAGAAAATCTCAGCAGACCAATTACCAACAATGAAATCGAATTGGTAATCAAAAAACTCCCAAGAAAAAAAGTCCATATTTAGATGGCTTCACATCCAAATTCTACAAAACATTCAAAGAACAACTAATACCCATTCTTCTTAAAGTATTCCAAAAAGTGAAAGACAAAAGAATACATCCAAACTTATTCTATGAAGCCAGAATCACTGTAATACCAAAAGCCAGGAAAAGACACCACAAAAAAACGAAATTACAGAAAGATAACCCTGATGAACATAGATGCAAAAATCCTCAACAAAATATTGTAAACCAAATTAAAAAATACATCAAGATCATCCATCAAGATCATCCATCAAGACCAAGTGTGATTTATTCCAGGGATGCAGGATGTTACAATATTTGTAAATCAATCAATATCATACACCACATTAATAAAAAGGATAAAAACCACATGATCATCTCAGTAGATGCTGAAAAAGCATTTGAAAAAATTCAATATCCATTCATGATAAAAACTCTCAACAAAATGGGTATAGAGGGCAAGTACCTCAGCATAATAAAGGCCATATACAACAAACCATAGCCAACATTGTATTAATACAGAAAAACTGAAAGCTTTTCCTCCGCAATTGGGAACAACACAAGGATGCCCACTGTTAACACTTTTATTCAACATAGTACTTGAAGTCCTAGCCATGACAATCAGACAACACAAAGAGATAGAAGACATCCAAATTGGTAATGAAGAAGTTAAACTGTCACTATTTGCAGATGACATGATATTACACATAAAAAAAACAAAAGAATCCACCCCAAAACTATTACAAAGAATAACTGAATTCAGCAAAGTTGCAGGATATAAAATTAATATGCAGAATCTATTGCATTCCTATATACTAGCAATTAACTAGCAGAAAGAGAAATCAGGAAGACAATTCCACTTACAGTTGCAGCAAAAAAAATAAAATACCCAGGAATAAACCTAACAAAGAAGGTGAAAAACCTATTCTCTGAAAACTATAAGAAACTCATGAGAGAAATTAAAGAAGGCCCCAATAAATGGAAATCTATCCTGTGCTCATGGATTCGAATAATCAATATTGTCAAAATGACCATCATGCCTAAGGCAATCTACAGATTCAATGCAATCCCTCTTAAAAAACCAACAGCATTCTTCAATGAACTAGAACAAATAGTTCTAAAGTTAGTATGGAATCACAAAAGAGCCCAAATAGCCAAAGCGATTCTGCAAAAGAACAAGGCTGGGAGTATTATGAACACTTACTTCAAGCTCTACTACAAATCAACAGTAATTAAAACAGTTTGGTACTGGCAAAAGAACAGCCCTATAGACCAAAGGAACAAAATAGAGAGCCCAGATATAAGCCAAGTATATATGGTAAATTAATATATGATAAAGGAGCCATGGATTTACAATAGGGAAAATACAACCTCTTCAACAACTGGTGCTTGGAAAACTGGACAACTACATATAAGAGAATGAAACTGGATTATTGTCTAACTCCGTACACAAAAGTAAACTTGAAATGGATCAAAGACCTGAATGTAAGTCATAAAACTATAAAATTCTTAGAAGAAAATATTCTTGAGTATAATCACAAGAAATTTTTTCCTGGACACATCTCCTCAGGCAAGGGAAACAAAGCAAAAATGAACAAGTGGGACAATATCAAACTAAAAACTTCTGTACAACAAAGAATACCATCAGCAGAACAAGAAGGCTTCCTAAAGTATGGGAGAATATATTCGTAAATGATTCATCTGATAAGGGATTAACACCCAAAACATATAAAAAACTCATATGCCTCAATACCCAAAAAAGAAATAACCCAATTAAAGAAAGGGTGGAGGACCTGAACAGACATTTCTCCAAAGAAGAAATAGAAATGGCCTACAGGCACATGAAAAAATTCTCCACATCACTAATCAGGAAAATGCAAATTAAAACCACAATGAGAAATTACCTCAACCAGTTAGAGAGGCACTATCCAAAAGACAAGAAACAACAAATGCTGGCAAGAAACACTCCTACACTGTTTGTGGGACTGCAAATTGGTGCAACTTCTGTGGAAAGCAGTATGGAAGTACTTCAAAAAACTAAAAATAGAAATACCATTGGACCCAGTAATTCCACTTCTAGGAACTTAACTGAAGAAAACAAAACCCCTGATTTCATAAAACATATGCACCCCTATTTTTATCATTGCCCTGTTTGCAGTAGCCAAGATACAGAAGCAACCTAAGTGTCCATCAATAGATGAGATAATAAAGAAGAGGTGGTATATATACACAATGTAATATTAATATTATTCAGCCAGAAAAACAAAATAAATCCTACCATTTGCAACAGCATGGATGGATCTGGAGGGTATAATACTCGGTGAAATAAGCCAGGCAAGGAAAGAAAAGTATCATATGATTTCACTTATCTGTGGAGTATAACAACAAAGCAAAACAGAATGAGCAAAGCAGCAGTATTCTTATAGACACTGAGAACTGACTAGTGGTTACTATTTGGGAGGGGTTGGAGTGGCTTGGGGAGAGGGAGAGGGGCCAGAAGGGCACCATAATTCACAATCACAATATAAGTTGATCACAGGGACTGTTGAACCACTGTGATGTACATTTGAAACCAGCATAAGATTGTTTATTAACAATATTTTAATAAAAAATAAGATATCAAAAAAGATGCCAGTGTGAGAGGTGAAACAGAAAGCTCCTTCCAAAACCACATATAATATGAACATACAGCAAATACAACTGATCCTGAAAAAGCAACAGAAATGATGGCTATGGCAGACTGCCTAATCCTGTGGCACAGAGCCGACCTGACAGAAAAGAGTAAAGTACCAAAGCCGTGATCAGGTCGGACCCAAACCCTGGCCCCAACACAGCTCACCGGTGGAAGAGAAACAGATCAGTGAGGGGGTGGAGGCCTAAGACTGCTGAACACCCATCCCTGGAGAAATGCTCTGGGAGAGCATTACATGGTATTGTGGAGGTTAGTAGGGTTGGAAAGCTAAGACAAGCAGAATACTTGGAGAGACTGAGATTCCAACTACTAGTAGAGAACAGGTACAACACAACTGGTCGCTCAGGGACAAAAGAAAGGCAGGCACTTGGAGAGGCTTCCTAACAGTGAGAGGACTGCTAAAGAGGCAAGGGTTGCACAGAGATTGCTGCTCAGGAGAAAGGACAGGTGGACAAAAATGTCCCAGCACACAGCCCAGCAGGTTGGGAACTTTCAGGAGCTTCAAGTGCTCCATCCCACTGGCTGGCAACACACCTACGAGGCCACCCACGTGCGATGGGCAGCCTGCCACTCCTTCCTCCCAGCCAGCACTGGGTCACAAACCAGCTGCCCCAGCCATTGCACCAGGCCAGCCAGAGGACAGCCCTGCGTACAGCAGCTACAAGCACAAAGCACAGAGGCTTACACCTTCGCGCTTGGCCCACTGGCCCTGGCAGAGGAGGCCAGCACTGCAGCCAGGATGCAGGAGGGAGCTCTTTCCTCCAGGCAGGAATCAGAGCCACTCGTCTGGGACCCACACCATTGCTCCAGGGTCTGAGCAGCTCCATAAAGTAGAGCTTCTGGGCACTAGAGAGTGCCACCTACAAATATAAAACGTTAAAAGAACCTGGTTCAAACCAAAACCCCACAAACACCAGAAAGAGGGCCAAGTGAAACAGAGCTCAGTGATCTTCCTGAAAGAGATTTCAAAATAAAAATCAGAAACATGCTCAGGGAGGTACAGAAAAATATTCAAGACCTCAGGAAGTAATTCAAGAATGAGATACAAACTTTGAAAAATACAGTGTCTGAAATGAAATATACAATGGAGGGATTTAAAAGCAGAATAGGTGAAGTAGAGGAGATGTAAGTGAAATAAAAATTAGAAAACAGGAATACAAAGAAACTGAGGCAAAGAGAGAAAAATAGATCTCTAGGAATGAAATAATATTGAGACAACTGTGTGACCAATCCAAACAGAACAATATTCACAATATAGGGGTACCAGAATAAGAAAAGAGAGAAAAAGGGATAGAAAGTGTCTTTGAAGAGGTACTTGTTGAAAACTTCCCCAATCTGGGGAAGGAGTTAGCCTCTCAGGCCATGGAGGTGCACAGATCTCCAAACACAAGGACCCAAAGAAGACAAAACCAAGAAATATAATAATTAAAATGGCAAAGATCAAGGATAAGCAAAGAGTATTAAAAGTATCCAGAGAGAGAAAAAAGATAATATACAAAGGAAAACCCATCAGGCTATCATCAGACTTGTGAAGAGAAACCTTAAAGGCAAAAAGGGTGTGCATGATATATTTAACACAATGAAACAGAAGGACATCAAACCAAGAATACTCTACCAAGGAAGATAATCATTAAAATTTGAAGTAGGGATTAAACAATTTAAAGGTCAGCAAAAGTTGAAAGAATTTACATCTGACAAAGCATCTCTATAGTGTATTTTGGAGGGACAGATATAGATGGAAGTGTTCCAAAGGTTAAATAGCTGTCACCAGAAAAAAATAAAACCACAGTAAAGAAATTAGACCAATTAATTACTAAGCAAATGCAAAATTAAATCAACAACCAACAAAGTCAATCAAGGGTTAGATAGAGTTCAGAATATGATACCTAATATATAAAGAATGGAGGAGGAAGAAAAAGGAGAAAAAAAAGAAGAACCTTTAGATTGTGCTTGTAATAGCATACTGAGTAAAGTTAGACTGTTAAATATTAAACAAGTTACCATTGAACTTTTGGTAACCATGAATCTAAAGCCTTCAATGGCAATAAATGCATATCTATCATTAATCATCCTAAATGTAAATGGTCTGAATGCACCAATCAAAAGACATAGAGTCACTGAATGGATTAAAAAACAAGACCCATCTATATGCTGCCTAGAAGAGACTCACTTCAAACCCAATATATACAAGGACTAAAACTGAAGAGATGGAAAAGGATATTTCATGCAACATATAGGGAGAAACAATCAAGAGCTGCAGTACTTGCATCAGGCAAAATAGACTTCAAAACAAAGAGAGTAACAAGAGACAAATAAGAACATTACATAAAGATAAAGGGGTCAGTCAAACAAGAGGATATAACTATTATAAATATCTATGCACCCAACACAGGAGAACAAATATATGTGCAACAAATACTAACAGAATTAAAGGGGAAAATAGAAGGCAATGCATTCATTTTAGGAGACTTCAACACACCACTCACTCCAAAGGACAGATTTGCCAGATAGAAAATAGGTAAGGACACAGAGGCACTGAACAACACATTAAAAGAGATGGACCTAACAGACATCTACAGAACCAGAACACTTCACCTAAAAGCAGTAGAGTACACATTCTTCTCAAGTGCACATGGAACATTTTCAAGAACAGATCATATACTAGGTTACAAAAAGAGCCTCAGTAAATTCAGAAGGAATGAAATTGCACCAACCACCTTTTCAGACCACAAAGGTATGAAACAAGAAATAAATTATGCAAAGAAAACAAAAATGCCAACAAACATCATGGAGACTTAACAACATGCTGCTAAATAATCAATGGATTAAAGACCAAATAAAAACAGAGCTTAATCAATATATGGAGACACATGACAATAACAACTCAATACCACAAAATCTGTGGGACGCAGTGAAGGCTGTGCTAAGAAGGAAGTATACTGCAATACAGGCTTACCTCAAAAAGAAAAACAATCTCATATGAACAGTCTAAACTCACAATTAATGAATCTAGAAAAAGAAGAACAAATGAGGCTGAAAGTCAGTAGAAGAAGGGACATAATAAAGATTAGAGCAGAAATAAATAAAATAAAGAAGAATAAAGCAATAGAGAGAATCAATGAAACCAAGAGTTGGTTCTTTGACACATTAACAAAATAGATAACCCCCTAGCCAGACTTATCAAGAAAAAAGAGAGTCTATACACATAAACAAAATCAGAGATGAGAAAGGAAAAATCACTATGGACACCACAGAAATGCAAAGAATTATTAGAGAATTCTATGAAAAATTATATGCTAAAAAATTGGATAACCAGAAAAAACGGACAACTTTCTACAAAAATACAACCTTCCAAGCCTGACCAAGGAAGAAACAGAAAATGTGAACAAATTACCCGCAATGAAATTGAATTGGTAATCAAAAAATTACCGAAGAGCAAAACCCTTGACCAGATAGCTTCACCACTGAAATTTATCAAATATTTAGTGAAGACCTAATACCCATCCTCCTTAAAGTTTTCCAAGGAGTAGAAGAAGAGGGAATACTTCCAAACTCATTCTATGAAGCCAGCATCACTCTAATACCAAAACCAGGCAAAGAAAAATAAAATTACAGACCAATATCCCTGATGAACATAGACGTAAAAATCCTCAACAAAATATTAGCAAACTTAATTCAAAAATGCATCAAGAAGATCATCCATCATGACCAAAAGTGCAATTTATTCTAGAGATGCAAGATGGTACAATATTCAAAAATCCATCAACATCATATACCATATCAACAAAAAGGACAAAAACCACATGATCATCTCTATATATGCTGAGAAAGCATTCAACAAAATTGAACATCCGTTCATGATAAAAACTCTCAACAATATAGGTATAGAGGGCAAGTACCTAAACATAATAAGGGCCATATATGACAAACCCACAGCCAACATCACACTTAACAGCGAAAGGCTGAGAGCTTTTCCTTTAAGATAGGGAACAAGACAAGGACGTCCCCTCTCCCCACTTTTATTCAACATAGTAATGGAGGTCCTACCACAGCAGTCAGACAACACAAAGAAATAAAAGGCATTCAAATTGGTAAGGAAGAATTTAAACTGTCATTGTTTGCAGATGACATGATATTGTACATAAAAATCCCTAAGGAATCCACCCCAAAACTACTAGAACTAATTACTGAATTCAGCAAAGTTGTAGGATACAAAATTGATGCACAGAAATCTGTTGCATTCCTGTATACTAATGATGAACTAGCAGAAAGAGAAATCAGGAAAACAATTCCATTCAGAATTGCATCAAAAAGAATAAAATACCTAGGAATAAACCTAACCAATGAAGTTAAAGACCTATACTCTGGAAACTACAAGACACTCATGAGAGAAATTAAAGAAGACACCAATAAATGAAAATACATCCCATGCTCATGGATAGGAAGAATTATTCTTAAAATGGCCATCCTGCCTAAAGCAATCTACAGATTCAATGCAATCCCTATAAAAATACCTATAGCATTCTTTAATGAACTAGAGCAAATAGTTCTAAGATTCATATGGAACCACAAAAGATCCCGAATAGCCAAAGCAATCCAGAGAAGGAAGAATAAAGCTGAGGGGATTACACTCCCTGACTTCAAGCCCTACTACAAAGTCACAGTAATCAAGACAATTTGGTACTGGCAAAAGAACAGACCCATAGATCAATGGAACAGAATAGAGAGCTCAGATATAAACCCACACATATATGGCCAATTAATATATGATAAAGAAACTATGAATATACAGTGGGTAAATGACAGCCTCTTCAACAACTGGTGTTGCCAAAGTTGGACAGCTACATGAAAGAGAATGAAACTGGATTATTTTCTAACTCCATACATAAAAGTGAACTTGAAATGGATCAAAGACCTGAATGTAAGTCATGAAACCATAAAACTCTTGGAAGAAAACATAGGCAAAAATCTCTTGGACATAAACATGAGCAACTTTTTTCTGAACACGTATCCTTGGGCATGGGAAACAAAAGCAAAAATAAACAAGAGTGACTATATAAAACTAAAAAGCTTCTGTACAGCAAAGGACACCATCAGTAGAACAAAAATGCATACCACAGCATGGGAGAATATATTAATAAATGACTTCATATCTGACAAGGGGTTCACATCCAAAATATATAAAGAACTCACATGCCTCAACACCCAAAAAGCAAATAACCTGATTAAAAAATGGGAAGAAGATATGAACAGACACTCCTCCAAAGAAGAAATTCAGATGACCAAGAGTCAAATGAAAAGATGTTCCACATGGCTAATTATCAGGGAAATGCAAATTAAAACCACAATGAGATATCATCTCACACTGGTTGGGATGGTCAACATACAAAAGATAAGAAACAACAAACAGTGGCGAGGATGTGAAGAAAGGAGAACGCTCCTACACTCCTGGTGGAATGTAACGTTGTTCATCCATTGTGGAAGCAATGGAGGTTCTTCAAAAAACTAAAAATAGAAATACTATTTGACCCAGGAATTCCACTCCTAGGAATTAACCCCCCAAAAAACAAAATCTCAGATTCAAAAAGACATATGCATCCCTGTTTATCGCAGCACTATTTACAATAGCCAAGATATAGAAGCAACCTAAGTGTCCATCAACAGATGAATGTATAAAGAAGATGTGGTACATATACACAATGGAATGTTATTTAGCCATAGGAAGAAAACAAATCCTACCATTTGCAACAACATGGATGGAGCTAGAAGGTATTCTGCTTAGTGAAATAAGCCAGGCAGAGAAAGACAAGTACCAAATTCTTTCCCTCATTTGTGGAGTATAACAACGAAGCAAAACTGAAGGAACAAAACAGCAGCAGACTCACAGAACCCAAGAAAGGACTAGCAGTTAACAAAGCGGAGGGGTGTGGAGGGGGGGTGTAGAGGGAGGAAGAAGGGGATTGAGGGATATTATGATTGGTGCACATAGTGTGTGGTGGGTCACGGGGAAGACAGTGTAGCACAGAGAAGACAAATAGGGACTCTGTGGCATCTTATTACACTGATGGACATTGACTTCAGTGGGGTATGGGGGGGACTTGATAATATGGATAAATGTAGTAACCACAATGTTCTTCATGTGAAACCTTCATAAGAGTGTATATCAGTGGTACCTTAATAAAATAAATAAATAAAAATAAGATATCTAAGTCACCTTATAATTCCTTTAATTCCCCCAAAATTATAAGAAAGTGAAGTTTCCCACTTTATTTTACCCTTTTAGATTTTTCTTCGCAGAATTAACTGTTAACACAACTTTTAAAAAATTCTGTCAACTTTTGAGCATTTATATGTTTATAGGTATTGAGCATTTATATATTTATTGTATTGCCATTATAAATGGGATGAATCATGACTATTCTACAACATTTACTCTTAGCAATATATTCTTGAAACCTTAGGAATATTTTTGATTGCTACGTGATGTTCCATAATCTGTATTAACTTTTATTTAATTATTCTTTCATTGACAAACAAGGTTACTTTTAGTTTTTCACTATTAAAAATGATGCCATAACCATCATGTCTGTAGATAAATTTTTCTTTTTTTAATCTATGTTTCTAAAGAATTGGGAATGTGGAATAGTGAGATCAACAAGTATATAAGTTATACATTGTAGGTGTTTTTTTCAAATTTCCATAAAATCCAGATGATTTTTGAGGGGCCTAATATCTAGTCTGGAAATTATGCTGTTGCACATTGCATGGATGTTTGAAATTACTGTCTTTTTTTGATTGAATAAAGGGTATTATATATCCACAATATTAAACTTATACTTTATCACCCAAATCCTCCATAACCTTAATTGGGTCTACTTTATATGTAAATTTAACTAGGTGTGTTAAATTTCTCCACTATAATTATGGACTCAAGTTTCTACAAATCTCCTATATTTTATTTATTTATTAATGAAACTATGAAATCACTTAATTGAATTTTTACTCCCTTTTTAATAGAGGAGTTTAACTTACACATTCTATTATGATTAATGATTTGATTGGATTTATCTTCCATCTTATTTTATGTTTTCACTAAATTCTTTTTCATTTATTCATTTTTATCTTTTATTAAATCAATTATTTTTGTTCCATTTTTCCATATCTCCTTGTTTGGAAATTGTGTATCTTATGTCTATTCTTTAATAATTACCTTTTATAAGTTTATGCAACAAATATGTATTGAGCTTCCACTATTGCCAGGCATTGCCCTTGCTTCCAGGGGTAAAATTCTAGGGAACAAAAGCGACAAAGTTCTTACCCTCAGGCCATTTATATTCTAGTGACCAGGAGAAATCCTACACAGTTGTATGCAAATCACACACTATCTTAGATGATGACAAGTGCTCTGAAATAAAGTAAAGCAGGAGAGAGATATAGGGAGAGTGAGGAGAGGAACACGTTTAGGCAGCATTCTCAAAAAGGACCAAAGCAGCTATCTGGGGCAGAATGTACCAAGAACAGGGAACAATTACAAAACTCCTGAAGTGGAAGCAGGCTTTGAATGGTCAAGGAACAACAGTGAGTCCAGGTGGCTAGAATAAAGTGACCAGTGTGATAGGACCTGACGTCAAAGCAGGGTGACAAGATGCCAGAATGACTGGGACATTCCAATGCAATGAATTTGGATTTATATTAAGAACTGAATTAGTGTAAAATATTTTTCATTACAACAGATTCATTCCTTTTTTAGGACTCCATTTCACTGAAATGTGTAAGATAGTGTTGTATTACATGTCAAGCATACACATTATGTCAAATGTTACACATAAACACACCACCAATATAGCCAATGTCAATAAATTGTCCAGTCTGAGTGATTTTTTTCTATACACTAATGTAATAGTAAATGCATTTGCTGGAATAGTTTAGGTAAACTGAATGATTACAGGGATACCTGTGTAAAATGTAAATGTTAAGTTTTACTTTAAAATATTTTTACATAATATTGATGCAGCCAAATAGAAATGCAAAAGCTGTACTATGATCAAACAGTAAAGAAAAAAGGAATTCAAAAAGGTACATCACGAATTCCACAGTAAGTGGCAATTACGACTTGCTGCAGCAAAAAATTTTAAAAGCTGTTTAGAAAAACTTTAAACATGTTTGGAACAACTATGATATGTGAATTTACTTTCTGAACTATGAATTTCATGAAATAAAAACATAGATCAAATCATTCCAATGAAAATTTAGCATCCAAACCGAGATGTGCTTTAAGTATAAAATTCACATTGAATTTCAAAAATTTAGTACAAATAAAAAAATGTATAAAATATATAATGAACAGTTTTGTATGGATTACATACTGCAATAATAACATTCTGGTTATATAAAACAATATTAGAATAATTTCGCTTCTGTTTTAATGTGTCTAGAAAACATTAAAATTGTATGTATGGCATGCATTGTGTATCTACTGAAGAGTACTCATCTAGATAATTCGGGTAAAGATCACATTGCTTTATGCAGGGGTGCCTTGTGTACAGAAGGACATTTAGCATTCCTGGCACCTGGGTATTAAATGCCAGTAAAATCCCTGGTCATTCCAACAATCAAAAATCCTTCCACCTCCTATGGAGAACCACTGTTTACATTGAAATGTATGAGAATTCTCACAGCTAGAAACCACAGGCAGAACATTCACATAGTTTAGAATAAAGTCCTAGGAGTTTTAACCTAGAGGAAGATGTATCTGTTATCTGACCCTGAGAACCACCTTGGGAAAGGAACACTTTCGGATGACCGACTTTTTTTTTTTGGGTATTATTATTGTTTATTATTATTATTACATATACAATTACATGAGCAACATTATGGTTACTAGACCCCCTATTATCAAGTCCCCACCACATACCCCATTACAGTCACTGTCCATCAGCGTAGTAAGATGCCATAGAATCACTACTTGTCTTCTCTGTGTTATACTGCCTTTCCCGTATTCCCCCCCAGCTATATTATGTGGGCTAATCGTAATGCCCCTTTTTCCCCCTTATCCCTCCCTTCCCACCCATCTTCCCCAGTCCCTTCCCCTTTGGTAACTGTTCATCCATTCTTGGGTCCTGTGAATCTGATGCTGTTTTGTTCATTCAGTTTTTTCTTTGTTCTTATACTCCACAGATGAGTGAAATCATTTGATACTTGTCTTACCACCTGGCTTATTTCACTGAGCATAATACCCTCTAGCTCCATCCATGTTGTTTCAAATGGTAGGATTTGTTTTCTTATGGCTGAATAATATTCCATTGTGTATATGCACCACCTCTTCTTTGTCCATTCATCTACTGATGGACACTTAGGTTGCTTCCATTTCTTGGCTATTCTAAGTAGTGCTGCGATAAACATAGGGGTGCATATATATTTTTCAAACTGGGCAGCTGCATTCTTAGAGTAACTTGCTAGGAGTGGAATTCCTGGGTCAAATGGTATTCCTATTTTAAGTTTTTTGAGGAACCTCCTTACTGCTTTCCACAATGGTTGAACTAATTTACATTCCCACCAGCAGCATAGGAGGGTTCCCCTTTTCTCTACATCCTCGCCAATATTTGTTGTTATTTGTCTTTTGGATGGTGACCATCCTTACTGGTGTGAGGTGATACCTCATTGTGGTTTTAATTTGCATTTCTCTGATGATTTGTGATGTGGAGCATCTTTTCATGTGCCTGTTGGCCATCTGAATTTCTTCTTTGGAAAACTGTTCAGCTCCTCTGCCCATTTTTTAATTGCCTTATTTGCTTTTTGTTTGTTGAGGTGCATAAGCTCTTTCTATAATTTGGATGTCAACTCCTTATCATATATGTCATTTATGAATATATTCTCTCATACTGTAGGATGTCTTTTTGTTCTACTGATGGTGTACTTTGCTGTACAGAAGGATTTTAGTTTGATATAGTCCCACTTGTTCATTTTTGCTTTTGTATCCCTTGCCCAGGGAGATATGTTCATGAAGAAGTTGCTCATGTTTATGTCCAAGAGATTTTTGCCTATGTTTCTTCTAAGAGTTTTATGCTTTCATGACTTACATTCAGGGCTTTGACCCATTTTGGGTTTACTTTTGTTTATGGGGTAAGACAGTAATCCAGTTTCCTTCTCTAACATGTAGTTGTTCAGTTTTACCAACACCAGCTGTTGAAGAGGCTGTCATTTCTCCATTGTATACCCATGGCTCCTTTATCATATATTAATTGACCATATATGTTTGGGTTTATATCTGGGAGCTTGAGTCTGTTCCATTGGTCTATGGCTCTGTTCTTTTGCCAGTACCAAATTGTCTTGATTACTGTAGCTCTGTAGTAGAGCTTGAAGTCAGCAAGTATAATTTCCCCAGCCTTATTCTTCCTTCTCAGGATTGCTTTAGCTATTCAGGGTCTTTTGTGGTTTCATATGAATTTTAGAATTATTTGCTCTAGTTCATTGAAGAATGCTGTTGGTATGGTATTTTGATAGGAATTGCATTGAATCTGTAGATTGCTTTAAGCAGGATGGCCATTTTGACAATATTAATTCTTTCTATCCATGAGTATGGGATGTGTTTCCATTTATTGGTGTCTTCTTTATTTCATGAGTGTCATGTAGTTTTCAGAGTACCGGTCTTTCACTTCCTTAGTTAGGTTTATCCCTAGGTATTTTATTCTTTTTGATGCAATTCTGGATGGAATTGTTTTCCTGATTTCTCTTTCTGCTAGTGCATCATTAGTGTACAGGTATGCAGCAGATTTCTCTGTATTAATTTGCATGCCACAGTTTACTGGATTCAGATATTAGATCTAGTTGTTCTGGAGTGGATTCTTTAGGGTTTTTTATGTACACTATCATGTCATCTGCAAACAGGGACAGTTTGACTTCTTCTATACCAATCTGGAAGCCTTTTATTTCTTTGTGTTGTCTGATTGCCATGGCGAGGACCTCTAGAACTATGTTGAATAAAAGTGGGGAGAGTGGGCATCCTCATCTTGTTCCCCATCTTAAAGGAAAAGCTTTTAGCTTCTTGTTGTTAAGTATAATGTTGGCTGTGGGATTGTCATATATGGCCTTTATTACGTTGAGGTACTTGCCCTTTATACACATTTTGTTGAGAGTTTTTATCATGAATAGATGTTGAATTTTGTCGAATGCTTTTTCAGCATCTATGGAGATGATCATGTGGTTTTTGTCCTTCTTTTTATTGATGTAGCGGATGATGTTGATGTATTTTGAAATGTTGTACCATCCCTACATTCCTGGGATGAATTCCTCTTGATCAAGAGGGATGATCTTTTTGATGTGTTTTTTAATTTGGTTTGCTATTATTTTGAGTATTTTTGCATCTGTGTTCATCAGGGATATTGGTCTGTAATTTTCTTTTTTTTGTGTGGTGTCTTTGCCTGCTTTGGGTAGTAGAGTGATGTTGGCCTCATAGAATGAGTTTGGGAGCATTCCCTCCTCTTCTACCTTTTGGAAAACTTTAAAGAGGATGGGTATTAGGTTTTCACTAAATGTTTGATAAAATTCGGCAGTGAAACCATCTGGTATAGATGTTTGTTCTTAGGTAGGTTTTTGATTACCAATTCAATTTCTTTGCTGGTAATTGGTCTATTCAAATTTTTGTTTCTTCCTAGGTCAGCCTTGGTAGGTTGTGTTTTCCTAGAAAGTTGTCCATTTCTTCTAGGTTATCCAGTTTTTTAGCATATAATTTTTCATAGCATTCTCTCATTATTCTTTGTATTTCTGTGGTATCTGTAGTGATTTTTCCTTTCTCATTTCTGATTCTGTTTATGGGTGTAAACTCTCTTTTTCTCTTGATAAGTCTGGCTAAGTGTTTACCTATTTTGTTTATTTTCTTGAAGAACCAGCTCTTGCTTTCATTGATTCTTTCTATTGTTTTATTCTTCTCAATTTTATTTATTTCTGCTTTAATCTTTATTATGTACCTCATTCTACTGACTTTGGGCCTCATTTGTTCTTCCTTTTCTAGTTTCATTAATTGTGAGTTTAGACTGTTCATTTGGGATTGTTCTTCTTTCCTGAGGTAGGCCTCTATTGCAATATATTTCCCTCTTAGCATGGCCTTCACTGCATCCCACAGATTTTGCGGTGTTGAATTATTGTTGTCATTTGTCTCCACATAATGCTTGATCTCTGTTTTTATTTGGTCATTCATCCATTGATTATTTAGGAGCATCTTATTAAGCCTCCATGTGTTTGTGGGCTTTTCCATTTTCTTTGAGTAATTTATTTCTATTTTCATACCTTTGTGATCTGAGAAGCTGGTTGGTACAATTTCATTCTTTTTGAATTTACTGAGGCTCTTTTTGTGGCCTAGTATATGATCTATTCTTGAAAATGTTTCATGTGCACTTGAGAAGAATGTGTATTCTGTTACTTTTGGAAGGAGTGTTGTGTAGATGTCTGTTAGGTCTATCTGTTCTAATATGTTGTTCAGTGCCTCTGTCTCTTTAATTTTCTCTGGTTGATCTGTCATTTGGAGTGAGTAGTGTGTTGAAGTCTCCCAAACTGAATGCATTGCAGTCTATTTCCCCCTTTAATTCTGTTAGTATTTGTTTCATATATGTAGGTGCTCCTTTGTTGGGTGGATAGGTATTTAT
This sequence comes from Phataginus tricuspis, assembly GCA_029783875.1. Taxonomy (NCBI): domain Eukaryota; kingdom Metazoa; phylum Chordata; class Mammalia; order Pholidota; family Manidae; genus Phataginus; species Phataginus tricuspis. The sequence continues at coordinate 493,334 of JAQQAC010002629.1, read as the reverse complement.
AATGGTTATATCCTCTTGTTGGACTGACCCCTTTATCATTATGTAATGTCCTTCTTTGTCTCTTGTCGCTTTCTTTGTTTTGAAGTCTATTTTGTCTGATAAAAGTTCTGCAACTCCTGCTTTTTTCTCCCTATTAGTTACATTAAATATCTTTTCCAATCCCTTTACTTTCTGTCTGTGTATGTCTTTGGGTTTAAAGTGAGTCTCTTGTAGGCAGCATATAGATGAGTCTTGGTTTTTTTATCCATTCAGTGACTCTACGTCTTTTGATTGGTGCATTCAGACCATTTACATTAAGGGTGATTTTCTAAAGGTATGTACTTATTGCCATAGCTGCCTTTAGATTTGTGGCTACCAAAGGTTCCAGGGTAATTCCCTTACTATCTAACAGTCTAATTTAACTCACTTTGTATGATATTACAAACACAACCTAAAGCTTTTGTTTTCCCCTCCTTTTTCTTCCTCCTCCATTCTTTGTATGTTATGAATCATATTCTGTACTCTTTGCCTAGCCCTTGGGTGATATCTATTTAGCCTTAGGAATACTTCCATCTATAGGAGTCCCTCCAAAATGCACTGTAGAGGTGGTTTTTGGGAGGTAAATTCTCTCAACTTTTGCTTATCTGAAAATTGTTTAATCCCTCTTTCAAATTTAAATGATAACCTTGCCGGGTAGAGTATTCTTGGTTCAAGGCTCTTCTGCTTCATTGCATTAAATATTCATGCCACTCCCTTCTGGCCTGTAAGTTTTCTGTTGAGAAATCTGATGATAGCCTGATGGATTTTCCTTTGTATGTGATCTTTTTTCTCTCTCTAGTTGCTTTTAAAAGTCTGTCTTTATCCTTGATCTTTGCCATTTTAGTTATTATATGTCTTGATGTTGTCTTCCTTGGGTCCCTTGTTTTGGGAGATCTGTGCATCTCAATGGCTTGAGAGACTATCTCCTTCCCCAGATTGGGGACGTTTTCAGCAATTACTTCCTCTATGACACTTTCAATTTCTTTTTCTCTCTCTTCTTCTTCTGGTACCCGTATTATGCAAATATTGTTCCATTTGGATTGGTCACACAGTTCTCTCAATATTCTTTCATTCTTAGAGATTTTTTTTTCTCTCTGTGCCTCAGCTTCTTTGTATTCCTTTTTTCTCATTTCTATTCCATTTACCGTCTCTTCTACTACATCTAATCTACTTTTAAATCCCTCTATTATATGTTTCATTTCAGATATGGACGTTCTTAATGATTGAATCTCTGTCTTAAATTCATTCCTGAGTTTTTGAATATTTTTCTATACCTCCATAAGCATGTTTATGATTTTTATTTTGAACTCTTTCAGGAAAATTGGTGAGTTCAGTTTCACTTGGCCCTTTTTTCTGGGGTTTGTGAGATTTTGGTCTGTATCATGTTCTTTTGACATTTCATATTTCTGTGTGATGCCCTCTAGTGCCCAGAAGCTCCGTTCTCTGGAGCTGCTCAGCCCCTATAGTGAGGTTGGGGGTCATAGGGGATCAGATCTGGTGCCTGGCGGGATGAAAGGTCTGTTTCCTGATTCCTGTCTGCCATGCCTGTCTCCCGTATGAGATTCTGTGGGCTGAGCACACAGGTGTAAACCTCTGTTCCCTTCGTCTCTAGCTATGGTAGGCGGGATCTCCCTCTGGCTGGCCTCATGCCTGTACAGTGACTGCCAGTTTGCGAGTAGACGCCAAGAGGCCAGGAGGAGGCTGGCTGCAGCAGGCTGCATGTCACAGTGGGTGCCTCAGAGCTGAGTAGTCACCCAGTGGAATGGAGCACCTGGAGCACCTCAAAGTTCCCAATCTGCTGGGCAGAGCATGCCCAGAGAACCTTGTGCCCCTATCCCTTCTCCCGTGCAGCAAGCTCTGTTCAAGCCCCACCCTTTCAGCAGCCCTCTTGCTGCTAGAAAGTCTGTCAGATCGCCCACCTTTTCTTTGTTCCAGAGCAGCCAGGTGTGGATCTCGTACTCCACAAATGGCCGGAATCTGTCTCTCAAGCACTCCACCTGTCCCAGCTCCCCATCCTCCAGAGCACCACACAGTGTAGGTTTCTTCTCACAAAGCAGACCTCCAGGGCTGGGTGTTCAGCAGTCCCAGGCTTCTACCCCCTCCCCCACTCCAATTCTCTTCCCCCCCCCACCCCGTGAGCTGGGGTGGGGAAGGGCTTGGGTCCCCCCTGGATCAAGGTTTTCCTACGTTTCCCGGTTTGTGAGGTCTCCTCTGTTTGTGAGGTCTATATGCAGTCTGGTGCAGCCTTCTTTCCTGTTGTTTTGGGGTTAGTTGTATTAACTATATTTTCGCACTGTCTGTGGTTTTGGGAGGAGTTCTCTGTCTCACCTCTCATGCCGCCATCTTGAAATCCGGATGACCTAGTTCTTAATCAATTACATCAAGAATTTCCCCACGGTCTCTTACTTAGGAATGCTGACTTCAAGCTTGAATTTTTCTAGGATTTTCTGGCTTACGACTTGTTTTTACTTATCTAGCTTTCTCCCAAATGGTACATGCATCAGTCAAGTTCTGTTTTTTCTGATCAAAAATTTTCTCAGAAGAATTTCTCAAAATTCCACCACTAGGTTATATTATTAGGTGCTTGCATGGCATCCCTATTTTAATAGCCTCTTTGTAAGGCAGAAGGTCAGTGAGTGTGCTCAGGGCACTATATTACTATACTTTCTGACCGTTAATTTGGGGCATGTAATAAGGTTGAAGCATTTTGACATTGTTTAGTTGAAGCCATCCTGCTAATTCTTATGTACTATGTTACTAGTTTGTCACCTGATGAATCTGAATTTTCCTGAGAATAATCATAGCAACCACACAAAAAAATGTTTTTTTTACCTATTTCTAATAAGTAGAGTACTCCTCCAGCAGTTATTGTTAGAACTTCCAAGCAGTACTGACAACGATGACAATAGAAGGCAGCCATGCCTTCCTCCTTTCAGCAGAGGTTCCCTTCTGGAGATCCAAAAGCCAAATGCAGCTCACAAATATGTCTTATTAAGCCCACCCCAATTTTTTAAGTTTAAAACAACATCTTTTATATGGGCTTTTCCTCTCCAGTTTACCGCAGTGCTGGCCATCCTCTATGGCTTTATACCAGATCGATTTCTCTTATTTCCATTATCTAACTCCTGTGTGAAGAAACTCTATTTTTTTCTTAGTTATTTGTTCTTGTGTTAACCATAAATAATGCTTTTGGCTTGAGATCTATTTTGTTTTCGGTTTCAAAGTAGTTTTGTTGTTTCATTATAAAAATGAAAGATAGAAAAGATTTTTTTTAAACACAGAAAAGTAAAATTTTATGTTGTAAACTTAGTCCCTAGTAACAAGTACCCTTAGTGTCTTGGTATTTATGGTCTAAAATCTCTCTTACTCTCTCACCCATCTCTAAAATATTTTTTTCAGACGTAGGTACATCCTTTCTTCCTTTTTCCCTTTCTCCATTCATATATTTATCTGTTTATTCATTTAACACAGTCAGTGAGCACCATAGGTCCTAGAAACACTGCATGGATAGAGCTAAACAGTGATGGCCAGGGAAGAAACAAACAAGGTAGAGACAAATAGGTAGAAGTAAACAAGCACTAGACTGTGGTAAGTAACGTGACAGAGGGCATTATGTGAGCACAAAGGAAAAGCATACAACATTATTTTGGAAAATTAGGAAATGCTCTCTATAATACATAATATCTAAACTGAAACATTAGGCATAAAGAGGAAAGAAATAACAGCATCAAAAATATATACAATTTTAACACATTGGTGTGTATTGCCAGAATGCCTTTCAGAAAGACTGCACCATTTAAATTGCTTCAGAGAATGTTTAAGACAATTTATCCACAGAATCAATAATACTGAGTAACACTTGTGCCAATTTGGAAATTAAAATGGTATGTCTTGCTTTAATTTAATTTTTTTGACTGCTAGGTAAGATTGGATGTATTTTCCCGTCTTCAGTAACTTTATATTGCTCTGCAAAACCCTCTGTACCTTCTAGAGGAACTCATTCATGGTCAATGAAATCCTTTAAATACTTGATCTAGTCTTAAACTTTTTGCTCCATATCCTGGCTCTACCAACTTTCAATATGTTGCAGTTCAAAGCTGATGTGCACTTTCTCTTTGATTTCTATATCTACTTCCAGGATCCCTATTCTTACTCATAATTACACTCCTCTGATCCTGGAAGCCTGTTCCGTTCAGAGCCATCAATGCTTTGCTGCTCTCACTCACCAACCACGTCATTTCCTTCACTGCTTTGGTTTGCATCTCACATTCCTGCCCTTCTCACCAAGTCCTACTGTTGTTATTTGTTAACCTAAATGTCCTTTGGACAGTCCAAATGTCATACTAGCTTCCTAGAACTCAACTCCAATCTCTTCTCTCTCCTCTCTTCTGGACTCATCACTTTTGCCTCCAACTCTTATGGCTATTCCTTCGGTCTTGTTATTTCCTATAGGTGGTCCTTCTCAAGAATGGATGGCTCAGACGCCAATATATTGTTCTCTGGCCAAAACTTCCTTTCAATCCAGTATTTTCAAGTCAAACCCTGTTTCAATTTTATTTCATCAAGATCCTCAGTCACTGATCCCCATTTTCTCTCAGTCACTCTTACCTCTCTTCCTTCAGGCTCTCAGACCACATCGTATCCTCTTATACCCCTGGCTATGATCCCGCACTTGTTAGTATGTTTCCAAAATTATAGTCTATACGTATATGAAAAATTACCACATAAAATATATTTAATTATGGGATTGCAAGTGAGTTTTCCGTCTCAAAATTCTGTAAGCACTGCTACACTGACATCTCACCTTTGATGTTGCAGAATAGAAGAATGAAGATATTTTATTTTTGGAAGAAATAAGGTTTTCTTTTGCAGGTTACTTTTTCTTTATCCTTAAAAATCTTAACCTATTTTTCATGATATAACCATGCCTGCGTTTCTTCTCATTGACTCTGTCCAGCACATGCTGAGCTTTCCCAGTACGCATATCCCAGTCTTTGGGAAAGTCATTACCTTTTTTATTTGAATTCATTTAATTATTTGTTCTGTTTTCTCCCTCAGGCATACCTGTTATTTATAGTTTGTCATTCATCTCAACTCCTTTTGGCTGACCATTCCCCTCTGTATCTTTTTCTCTTTAAATTCTTGATGCTCTTCTCAAGTTATCTTCTACTTCCCTGACTGATTTTTCTGTAGCTTCAGTTCTTTATAGCTGAAAACATGGATTTTGTTTCTGTCATTATGTTTTTGTTTTCTCTGAGGCCAGTCTTTGTTTTATCACCACCCTTTCTTCTAATTCCACTGCTTTCTCATCACTTTTTCTTCTCCTAATGAATGCCTACTTCTCCTTTATAGAGACAAAGCTCTTGGGAACTCTGAAGATGCTCAGGACTTGTCTAAAAATAACATCAGTGATTGATGGCAAAACGAGTCCTTCCTTTGACCTTTCTGGATACTCTCCCCTTTCCCCTGCTCTGCAGTGGTTTTCCTCACACACACGGGGAAGAATAGACCTAACTCTCTTTGAATGAAGCAAAGCTCTACCCAGTAAATGGCCTGTCTTCCCTTCATGCATATGCATCTGGATTATTTCAATATCTGTCTCAAATCACAGGTGACTGGAAGCTTGATGTGCTTTAATCTGAACCTAAAATCACAGTTTCTAACAGACTTTAGCAAAACTCTGCTGGAGTTTTCATTGCTTAGACCTCTGACAATGTGAACTCATAGAAATTAAAAAAAAAAACAATTCCAAGTATATATTGTGAACAGTCTTCTCTGTCTCTGCTCCTGCTCCTCTACCCATCACATTTTTTATTTGAGGGCTGGAAGGTGGAAGGGGATTGGATTATACTGCCAGAGATGAAATAAACACCTCCACAACACCTTTCAATTTCCTAGTCTGTAGTTTATGTGCAGTTGCTCTCTGTGAGTAGATGTTGAGAGCTATAAAGATTCAGAGAAATAGAAGTTGAGAAAAATTAGAGATTTCCTCAAAGCTGTTCATTTTGGTCCCCTTTTCATACACATTAAGACCACAGATATTGTTGATAAATCCTGTTCTGTAAAGATCACTCTAACCAACTTTTTAAGATGACTATTCTAAAATATTTTAAAAACCATCAATTTTCTTCCAGAAAAGAAACAGACCTTCATTTCTTTATTTGAAAACAGTCTGTATCATGTGCCAGAGAAGGAAAAAAATTCAATAGTATCCATGCAATTTCAGAAATATTTCCTTAGGTGGGTCTGAAATAATATTAGAGATGAGCTTATTGCCTTTTTCCTATCACTCACTTTCCCGCAAATAATTTTGTGGAAAACTTTAGAATTCTGCTCCTGAAAGGTGGCTTCCAGGCCATCTGGCCGAATGCACTAATTTTGCAAATGAGAAAGCTGAGAAATAGGAAAATAATTACTTGCACTAATTTAGACATCAGCAGAAATGACACAGAAAACCCATTTTTCAGAGTCCCCATCCAGCTTATTTCCCATGAAACCATCCTACCACTTGTCTGCTTATTATAACAGCGGGCAGTGCTTTCCTTACCAGAAAAGGAAACCTCACTAGTCTTCACGGAGATGCAAGAGCCCTCAGCCCTGAGTAACACCAGGGACAACGGTGTGGCTGTGCCATGTCTGTCAGTTCCTGCTCCTCCTAGTATCTGCCAGACAAAGGCCTCCATGCCTGTCTACCTCCCAATAAAAAGAACTGTCTTCAGAAGCGGCAGAAATCGCTCAAGGAATTATGTGAAGGAAAGATTTTTTCCTTATTTTATCTCAATCTTAATGTTGACTAACATTTGAATTGTCCAATATCTGAGAAATTAGCCCCTATTTTAGGTCATAGGTCAAAGACATAAGCTCACAATATTTATGAAATGATGAGTATCATGTGAGTGACAATATTGTAAAATCACAGTTGTCTTAGAATGAATTAGAATAATGGACAGGGTTATATATGGCTAAGGCTCTTCTCAGGGTAAAGAAGCGTGAGCTAATTCTTCCTACTCAAGGGGATAGCACAGGAGCTTGGAGTGTATCGGCCCAAAATCTCTGAGTCTGTGTAGGGAATATGAAAATATTATTCATTCTCCACCTTCTCTCCTTACCCATCATGACTGCAAAGAGCAAGAAGCAAGGTGCTGCGGCCAAATTGATACGAATCCAAATCTACATGTCATGGCTCCAGTATTTTGAGCAAATTACTTAAACCTCCTGTTGATATTTCTCACCTAAAATTGGAAGGGATAAACCTACCTCAAAGGTACCATTTTTGCTGTTCACGTGAAATCAAAATAGTTATTGTAAGTAAAGCTCCTGGTCCATGCCGGTAACATGGGTATTCCACAAATGCTAGCTCTTTTCTCCTGTATAATAATTCACAAAAGCCAAGCACAAGGAGTTAAATACATAATTATGCCCCTTCTAATTAGTCTTCTGAATATGCTCATTCCCTTTTACCTGTATAAGGATTTATTTTCTCTCATCTCTTTGTACCTTCATTCTTTCAACAACTATTTTTCAATCCCTACTATTCTAAGCATGTGAGATACCTCAATGGAAAAAAAACGAAGTCCCTTAACTCATGAGGGTCATGTTCTAGGCAGGAAAAGAATAACAGTAAACATAACAAGTAAGGTAGAAACTGTTAAATTCTATGCAAAAAAAAAAAAAAACAGCGTGAAGGATAGTGAGAGTGCATGAAGGAGCTGCTGCATTTTAAATGCAGAGACAGAGTTAGGCCACCTGGAAGGCGGAAAGGGAAGGAGTCATCCAGATATGCAGATATCTGGGGGGAAAGTTGCATCACGGAGAAGAAAGAGCCATGCAAAGGCCCTGCAGTGGGATCAAGAATAAAAGGGCACCAGTCTGGCTGGATCAAAGTCAGCAAGCAGTATAACAGCAGGAGATGAGCACAGGGGAAGGCACATGGCCAGGCAGGTAGGTGGTCAGATTTTATACTATTTATATTCGGTTCTTTGGTTTTGGTATTCAAAGCGCTGAAGCAAGGATGGGTCGTGTGCCGCGGGTACTAGAGAGGACTCACAGCCTTTGCCTTTGGTTCTCTCATCCCCACTCATGGAAACTAGTCAAAACGACACATCTGTATTGTGGCTCCTTTGTTCCTAAAATGAGGAAGGATCTCAGTCTAAAGGATCAATAAATCTAAATCAACCCAATCTTGGAAAACCTCATGGAAATTTTAAATCTCCAAAGAAATGAATGAGAAAATGAGTGAATATTCTCAAGTAGGTGGCTTAGAGCACTAAGCCAAAATCTTAAATTTCTGTCTCCTTTATCAGTCTTGTTTTTTCACCCAAAAGTGTGAACAGGAGATGCCAGGGCTTTATTGATTTTAATTTAAAGGTCACATCTTTTTTGGAAAAGGCAATGTAATTGGCACTTTAGGTGTTTTCTTTATATTTATCACAACTTAAAGGCCTTCAGAAAAGTTAGAATAGTGGTGAAGAAAAGAATCCTATGATTTTATTCATAATCTTTAGACTTATGTACACATTAAAAATAAAGAGAGAGAAACAATCCATTAAAAGTAATGTCTTTTTTCTTAATTTTATTTTTCTTGATTTTTATTTTAAGGGCACCATATTGCCCAAGAAAGAGGTATAAGGTGTTATTTTGCACATTGCCTCTGAAAACCCTCAGACACCCCACGGCCTTTGCCCAAGGCAGTATTAAATCACGTAACTCGAGAGGTTTAAAAATATTAAATGTTCAATATTTGCCTCCTATTATAAGTAACAAGAGAAATTATTTGAAGATTTCTTTTTTGTTATTTTACATCTTATTCACCTTCAGAGAAAACATTGCTTTTAACCTTTTATTGTTCAGAATGGGCTAGGTTATGCTCTGGTAACAAATCACCCCAAATCCCAGAGGCTATCACAGGTTAAATTCTTTCCATAGTTTTCAGGCCCCTGGTTTACAACAACAGAAGCTTTTTGTATTGTTTTTTTCCTCCTTCATGCTAATGTCCATCACAGATCAGCAGGTCACTCATATCATAAGGTCACTAAGCTAATGAATCTCCATCTTGACAAATGCCCCCCAAATTACCAAGCCAGTAAAAGAAAATGTATTGGATCCTTAAACCCTCCTTTGGAAACAGCACATATATCACTTCTACTCACATTTCATGGGCAAAGCAAGTTATGTGGCCCACACCTAACTTCCCACTCTGGAAAAAAACCTGACCAGCATGTCTCACAGACTTTCTCAAGAGTACAAAGCTTTGACTGCATCACTGAGATTCTTGTTTTTGGTGTCCATTCTGGCCATCTGGATTCTTTAGATTTTAGAGAGTTCACATAAACTTCAATTTGAGGTGGAAAAGAACTAAATTAGAGAAAAAAAACAAAAACAAAAACAAAACCCAGGGAGCCCAGAAACCTCTTCAACAAAAAGTTATTGCTCAAGTTAATTTAATGGTATGAAATTCTATAGCAACAGAAAAATCTCTAAGGTTTCTATGCAATTCCCATCATTCCTGTTCACTGTCGATGGTCCCTCTTCCCCCAGGGTAAGCTGTTCCTCTTTCTTCAAATTGTTTTAGGGACTCTTGTCAACTGTCGTTAATCCATAAGACTCAACTACATAGAATAACGATCCATAAAAAGCTCTAAAAGAGCTCTCCGATAGAATAGATCACACAAAATATAACACTAAATGCAATCATAGAGAAACAGTCACATCTTCACTCACTGCCTGTTTGTTTTTTATGTCCAGTTCTAATAAACATCGTTTTGAATTCCCAGAGAGCACACTCATTCAGAGGTTGCTTCCTCTGATACCCACTCCCCAATCTTTAACAAGAGCATGAAGCTGTCTTTGGAGAAACCCCCATTCCAAATTTTCAGTCACATAGTTTCAGGGAGATTCATCCCACGACTAGCCCCAATGTGGACTCTAAGTTACTCAGGCTAGTTGTGTATGATCCCTTCTCCTTGACCACAGTGACTGTTCTAAGAGGGCATGAGTCACTATGTCCATTGTCCATCAATGATGCAGTAGGAGACTCTTGATGGGGACTTTTGGAGGAAATTTTCTCCTGGCTCCTAAGGAAGACATCGTGAGAGATTAGATCCTTCCGACCGTCTGGAGGAAGAATGGGAGTTCTGGGAAAGCTTCAGCCATGGTATTTCCATGACTCATTCTGAGGACAGCTCTGGGAGGGGGAGCAGGGCAGGGTCTGAGAGTCACAGAGAATTGCACCAGGAGTCCCCTCAACCTATGAATCCCTAAATCTATTGGACATTTCCACTGGGTGAATCAAGACATTTTTCTTTTTTTGTTTGTTTGTTTAGGTCAATGTAGTTTGGGTTTCTGTCATTTGGAACCAAAATTTTCTAAACTGTGGCATTATCACATACGTAGAGAACAGCAGATAAGAAAAGAATGGCTCCTCCTCTTCCAGGGAGAGGCATCTTGGGGCACATGAAGCTTAGCTGAGAGCTTAGCGAGCAAAGAGAAGAGAAACACCGAACTAGCTGGGCGCCCTTAGTGTCACAGACCTGCAGGCTCTCCTTGCATGGGCGAGTTTAGTTTCATGACCCATGGAGTCTTAACCTGGAAAGGAAAGGAACTGTATTGGATGATTTCTCAGGTCATGCACTGGTTTTTTAATTATATGATCTTATTAGTAATATAAACAAGTACAATAACTCAAAGGGGCCATTTAGGATAAGGGCAAATAGTCCCTGAGAGACTGGCTGTTGATTTGCCCGCAGTGCAAGAATCGATATCCATAATCATGATACCAGGTGATCAAGTAAAGTTCAAATATTCAATAGCCTCTGTTTTATGATGGTAATATATTTTAGAATGTCCTGAACATAAATGATTAAAATAAAAAATGCAACCCGCAATCCCACACGTGTGCCCTAAGAGATTGGTGCACTGCCATGGCAGCGTTGTTTGGAACAATTAAAAGTAGGGGAAATATGAAAAACAAAAAAAGTGGAGAAATGAATTTTATTGCATCCTAACTACAAAAGAAATATATGGAAAAAGGAGTAATTAGCAATAATGTCTGGGGAAAGGAGAGGAAAAGGGGGAAAGAATGAGTTCGGTGGAGAAACTGTAGAATCACCACAGGCCCTAGTTTGCCCAGGAGAGTCTTGTTAATGCCAGTGTGATTGCTAACAGCCACCCTTTCATTCTTAAAACTGTCCTTGTTAGAAAGATATGCTATACAGTCACCCTAAGAAAATGAGAGCTTTCTTTAATCCATTGCATAAACATACTGCTTAGTATTTTACAGTGGCAATATATTAACATACCACTTTTTCAAAGGAAAAAAAAGAAACTTCATGAGAATCATTTGCAACATCTAGAATAGTGAATTCCAAACATTTGTAGTATCACAGGCCCTGTGATTCAAAGGACAGATTACTGGGAAGACTGATTGGTGACACTCTTCTAAGGGGAGGGGAACGTGATGATTTGTGGATACCCATCCACTCGCCCTCCCCTTTTCTCACCGTGACACCCTAACGGGATGCCTCAAGGACCCTCGGAAAACCATTGCTTCTTGGATTATTTCAGGTAACAGAGGAAAGCATGTAAGCTGATAGATAATTAAGAGCTGTTTTTGTAGAGAGTTCTAAATATGAGGCAAAGTCAGTCATTTTCATATATTTAAAAGATGAACTGTAGACCAAGCTACAAGGGAGAAACTTAATGAAAAAACCTTAGAAAACTCTCTTACCAATCATCCCTTGCTAACTTTCTATAGTCAGAGAAATTCTTATTCAGCAAACCAAACTAAGCATGAATATGAAAGCATGTCCCTGACAACCTCCCCTGCAGCTGGCCCTTACCCAAGACTGACTAAATCAGAACCTTTGGGAATGAGGTCCTACAATGTGCATGTCTAGGTGAAATGAATGATTTCTACGGTTTAATCCACAAATAGAGTCGTTCCTCTCAAGAGAGCTCACCCCAGCAACAAAGACTTCTTTCCCCAGAAAAAAAATCATCTCATTAGACCACAAATATCACACAAACTGAATAAATTGGAATAATGCTACACTACCTACCAGTAACACCAATTGGTTTTAAAGAAGAGTTGGTATTCTGGCAGAAATAACCCATCGTAACACAGCCTAGAAATACTACCAGTCAAACCATGTTTCCTAAAACATAAAATCCTGTTCTGATACGTTTAGCCTGATATAAAGGCATAAATAGGCATGACTGTTTTAAGAGAATTACACTATATTTAACAGCTGAGCCAGGCCATTTGTCATTTGTTAAAGAGGTGTCATCAATCTTATACTATTCCAAAAAGCCAGGCCTCTTCTGCTACCCCAATCTATTTTAAATCTAACAACCATTTATTAACTGTCTTTCGCATCCTTGGCACGCTGCTCCGAGGCACAAAAGTGAGGGCAGATGGGATGTGCATTTGCTGGGTGCCCACCTCACATTAGACGACTGGGCCTTTTCTTTAAACTGGGTTATGATGCTTTTTGAGAGCACTTTATTTGCTTAAAGGACCCTATGCTACTATTGGATATGAAGAATCATTTTTACAAAAGGTTAGTAATTAAAAGGGAAAATGCCCATGCTATAATTTTATGAGGTAAAAATCATCTGAATTTAAAATATTACATAGAAAAATATACTTGAAGAAAACATATCAAGTGTTAATCATAATTTCCTGTGAGTTAGGGGGATTATGAGGATAAGCATCCATTTCACACTATTTTGTATTGCCCAAATTTTGGACAACAGTTGTTAAAACTTTGAGTAATAATAAAGTAATACAGCATGCAAAAACACTAATACAAAACACTACAAGCTATGGGTAATCTGTCGGCTAATATGCGGAATTTTTATTTTTATTTTTATTTTTATTTTTTCCTCCAAAATTCTGGTCTTCTTGCTACCCAATAAGGTTTCTGATTTGGGTCACACCTTTCCTTTTATGGTATCTTTTATTCATCTTTTTCTAGGGACATTCTTTATTCTGTTGCTACTCATGAACTACACTTATCAAATCAATGGCTTTCAAAAGTACTATCCATTCTAAGTATCCTCTAAACACAACTTTAATATAAAAAAGTTAGAAGCCTGTCCAATATACAGAACACAGATTTTACTAACCTTGTGATTCCTTCTACAATTGTGAGAGCAGAGTGTTCCTTACCCCAATTCCTTACTCAAAAAAGCCAATATTTATATGGAGTTTTTCTGTGAGATCTAGTTTGGGGAAAACTCCCTATAAGGATGTAAAATTCTTCTCATGTCAGCCATGTGGGATTTGTCCCTCTTTTGATACTAAGGGACCATTGTTCCTGAAGGGAAAATGGAAGTTTCATGGCCAGGATCCTCACCTGATACCCACTGCGTGTGTGTGACGAGGTGATAGCCCACTGTGTGGGCACATGCTTGCATACCCGTTGGCGGTAAGCCATTACTGCTGGTATTGCTCTAAGAGTTCTGCCCATTCTAAGGGCAGAGAGAAGCAGGAGAGATCTTAGAGCAGGAGAGGGGGAAGCAGAAGCTGAGGCGAGGGCAGAGACGGAGGGGGACGGTATTCTAGTGATCGACCTACCACCGTGAGAATAAGCTTGGTATGAGTCCCTTTTTACCCCTAACGTTCTGTCATCATTATTCAGTCTCACTGAATCCAGAGTGAACTGAAATGCTCAGATGAGATAGTTCCCAAATGTGTTTTGCCATAGGAGGCTGTTTATATAAAAAGATAGCCACCAGTTTATATAAAAAGACAAACAGCATACAAAATCCCATACTTTCACTTAGCAGTCCTGCTCCGTACACCTATGAGATGTGTCCTGCCTATGTACCTACAGAAGGAGAAATTTATTGCTTTGTTTAAGATTTAGTAAGACTGCCTGGCAAAGACCTTTCCATGCCCCTCTTATAATGAAGTTACACCCTGAAAAGACAGAGGTAGATTTTCCCATTGCACTTTCTCTACCCTGTCAGGTTCTACAACTCAGAGCCCTGCCCATCACAGTACCCCAGTCTCTTTTACTCCCAACTTCCAAGGAAGAAAAGACATTTAGAACACAAGACCCTTTACCTGCTCAAGTTCTCCACTTGCAGATCTGATAGTAGTAGTAACACCCATATGTCGTTTAGGTATCGCATTTACTAGAGAGTAAAAAGCCTCACGAATACCTCCGACCACTGCCAGTTCTCTTGGGGTTCTTAAACGTCTATCTCATTTCAGTTACATAATAAAAATACAATCTCATCTGTAAAGAACATTCACCCCTGATTTGAGACAATTCTTATAACAACCTTACCTAATACTACAATATATTCTCCAATCTCCTCTCATCATTTCCCCTTCTATCTCAAAATTTATAAGGGCCTTAAAAATAAACCCCATGATCTGTATCACTACCAGTTAGGAAATTTATCATTTCTTAGTCATGTAGAATTTTGAGTCCTTTTATTTTTCATCTACTGGTCAGCATATGTACAAAAACTTCTGAGTTACATAGATTTTCACGTAACAGGTAAGTAAGCATTCCTTCCCTTCTCTCGACTATCACAGGAGTTGTAACCAGTCACAATCAAAACTTTAATGCATGGAGACTTTCCTTTGGTAAAGGCAAATATAGAATCTGAGAAAATAGCCACAATCAAATAAAAGCTTTTGACTAGTAAAATGAGATGAGTCAAAATGCATACAAAACTACTCAGCCTCAGAGAAAGGGCAACTCTTTATACTAATTCCTGGTTAAGACACAAAGAGGAGGAAGTGGGAGGTGATTCTAAATCCTTCTGCCCTTCAGTACGGCTCCTTTAGATTCTCTCTGAATTAAGTTACTTGAGCCCTAGGCGTCTGCCACACTAATGCTTATTAATAGGTAACAGGGAGTAATTTTTAACTATAGCTCGACTCAGGAACTTATCATTCACACTAGGTTTTGCAAAGTACAATTTCTGGGAAAGAAAATGATGCTGATGGAAGGGCAAATGTTAGTTAAATGAGTGAAGCTGGGGTTAAATTCTCTCAGCATTATTGATTTGCTTCTCTTTTCAGAGCACCTAAAGAAATCCCAACCACAGCAGAATTTTTGCAGAATCCAGCAGCAAATACAAAAATATTTTATTACAAACCACCTTTATTCATACTTTTTCATTAGATATATCAATTAATTACTAACAAAGCCTTGTTTAAAGGAGAATAAGATATGACTTATTGCAATAGATAAATTATCAGTGATAATTGGGTGAGGCATAAATCATATGAATAATCTTGTAATGGTTTAAATACAAAACTTGAAATCTGTTCAACTAATTTCTGTCCAGAACATTTCTTAGGGAATATAATAAAATCAGTGATTATCTATCCAGCACCTAATGTGAAACACAGCAATGTCCTAGGTACAGTTAGGAATTGAAATAACAGACAGGTAGACATAAATGAATATAAACAACACATTAAATTGGATAGAAAAGCCCGGAGGTGCAATAGAAGTTTAGTAAATGTGTGAGTAATCAAAGGAAACTGACAATGCTGTCATCATAAAAGGAAACTTTGACATACAGCTCTTGGCTTTTGACAAATTAGGAAGAACAAAAATAATCAGATGCCTATAATAATAATAACACTATGAACTAAATTTAATAGATTTATCTACATCAAATTATATATCCTCTACCTATCACAATTACATTCTATTCAAGTGTTGATGGAACATTTACAAAAATAGATCATCTATTTAGACATACAGCAAACCTCACTACATTCCAAAGTGCAGAAATTGTAAAGTTTATATTTGCTGACCTCAGTGCAATAAAACACAAAATGACAAAAACATCAAACAAAACCAGCAGATAGAATGCAGCACTCTACTAAAGAACAATACACTTTGACCAGAGGGGTTTTGTGTCAGCGGTATGAATGGTTCAATACATCAACACTATCGATATTACTCATTACTTTATTAAGTCAAGGAGAAAAATTCAACATTCCCTTCTGATTTTTTTATGGCTCTAGACAGCTACAAGTCACAGAATACATTTGTGATCAGCTGAATAGCATCAATATCAAAAAAGCAAGTAATATCATACTTACAGGTAAAACCCATGACTTTTTCCATTGAAATCAAAAAGAAACAAAGAAGTTGACCTAAACACAGCAGTATTATTCAATGTTGTTCTGGAATTTAAGATAAGAAATGAAAGGCACATGTTCTGACAAGAAAGAAAGAAAGCATCGTGGTTTGCAAATATGTCTCTCTACCTTGAATATTCAAGAATCACTGTACAAATACTGAAACCATTAAGTGTGTTCAGGATGGTGTACATTTAAAATAAAGATTTAAAATTTAATTATATTGTTATATTAATTACAATAATATTCAATAATTAGCAATAATGACATACATATAAAACTATAGAATCTTTTAGTCTCTAACCAATTGACTCCCAATAAAATCACCATCAAACCTACTCCAACATACTAGAGAGAAAAAAATACTCTTTTTTTCACAATTTCCAAATATTTACTAGTGTAGAAAAAAAATCATGAAACATAAGGGAGATATATGCATCTAGGGTGTACAATGGGTAGATCGAAATGTAAGCAAAATACCTAAAATGTATTTAATGATATCTCATTATTTATAACTGATCTCACCTTGCTCTTGAGATCCACTCCTGATGATAGAAGGAATAAATTTGGTAATTTAAAAAAAAACTTGGCCTCTTCTTGTCTACTTCATATACTTATTCTAATTTAGTCATTTTGGGGAAACTATTCAATTCAAAATTAAACATCCAAACAGGTCTGTTTGTCTTCTTTACAGAGGGTTTCTTCTCCCTTCCTCCTTTCCAAGAAGACATCTGGATACATGGGAGACTTTACAGAGCTTTGAGACAGTTTGCTCGTTATGGGTCTCCACCTACCTGTGCTCTGTGATGGTCAGTCTGGTCCTTGAGAGTCTAACTCCGGTACCGGTTAATGCGGCTGATCCCTCCTGGTTCTCCTTCTGGGGCACTGCCTCTCTCTCTCTTACACACACACATACATACCAGTCATGTTTCCTCTCTCCCTGCCCACTCTCTACCCCAGAGATATATGTTTATCTCCCTCATCTTCCATAACTTTTTCCATACCAGAATAGATGATTTTGTTTGACATGTTATAAACTGATACACCAAAAACACCCCAAAAATTTCTAAACCTGGGTTTAGCTGGATATAGCCAGGAGAGAATAGATGTTTTGATGGAAAACTATGGCTTGTCTAGACTCCAGAGGACCTCTCTGAGTTACCTGATTCTATAGGAGGTTTTCTACAACTCTGCAAAGTGGGGATAACAGAGAGTAATGGAAACATAATTCTTATTTATTCACATGTAAATTCTATCCTGTCTGGTAGAGGTTCAACTGACATGGACTCAAAGGAGCATCCTTCTTCGGTGCTAAATCTTCCCACTGTCTTCCCTGTTTGTCCCTCTTCACAGTGCTCTCCAGTGGAAACTCAACTCTGCCTCCATTTGCACATTCACTTCAATATTCCTGACCTATGCAGCCACCTACCCTGGATTCTCTCTTGAACCAGTTGTAGCATCTGCCTGCTTCCATCATTTAATCATGACTTAAATAAAATGTTTAGCTTATGTTCACCTTATGTCTATATGAGAGTCATGATTTACCTTTTAATGAAAATTATCTTTTAACACCACACTGGTATATTCCAGGACCCTAAGCCATTCTCCCCTGTCATCTCAGAACTGAGGTCTTAGCAGAGCAGAAAACTGTACCTATGGGAATTTCAGACACT
>JAQQAC010002629.1:397002-475516 GCA_029783875.1 Phataginus tricuspis | reverse complement strand
TGCACACCATCATACAAAATTGTGACATTTGGCTTTCAGTCAGTAAGTGAATGAATTTATAGTGAGGAAGGCTTCAAAACAAATATATTGCCTAACTCAAACTACTGACAGAAGTCTCACTGGAGTGATAGCATGATGAACTGTGCAATGCACCCTGATGGGCACACTGGTTTCTCCAGCAGGGGAATAATTGTTATCTTCCTCAAGGTATTTCACCTGTTCTAAGGCATATAACACATAATAAAATAACTAATTTTATTACTCAGAGGAAGAATATCCTAATTTATGTCCAGCAGTATAACAGGAGAGTTTGCAGTATTGAATAGAGCTCTGGCATGTGTTGACCGATAGCTGTTGACATGGAGGCCCTTCAGTTAAAAAATGAATTCTTTCTAATCAGTTCAGAAAAACAACCCTACTGCATCGACTAGAGACATGGTTATTATAATGCACATGTGTCTGTCAAACACTCATTCATTACCTTAGGAGGTAATTGCTACACACCGTGTTGAAAGTTGGTGTGAACCAGAGGATATGGTCTGTGATGAGTTGAGGTTCAGGAGATAAAAGAATAAATCACAATACATGTCCACATGCAAAATACAGTGGTCACTATACCTGGACTCTTACCATCAAGCCCCTACCTGAACATTGGCAACATTAAGATTCATTAAGACAGAAATACAAATTTCAATACTGCATTTACTGCCTAAAATGCAAGGGATAAGTCTTAACAAAAACAATGTATTAGATGGTTTGTTAGTAGCTTACTTTCCTGAAAATCTCAGGGAGGATTTTGGAGGAGATTTTTAAATGATGTAGTTTAAAAATGTGTTTTGATAGGGTGATTTTAGGAAATACTTTGGGATGACAAATATATTCCTGGGCCTAGCAAAACAGAAGTTGTAGATCAAGAAAATGCCTTGTCAGATACTACCAGAATACAGTTGCTGGATGGCTAAGAGTGTCCCCCAGACAGGTATCTCTAAATCCTAATCCCCAGTACCAATGAATGTGACCTTATTTGGAAATAGGGTCTTTGAAAATGTAATCAATTTAAAATGTGGTCATACTACATTAGAGTGGGCCCTAATCCAGTGATGGTGTTCTTTTAAGAAGAAGGAAATTTGGATACCCAGATACACAGAGAGAACACCATGTAAAGATTCTGAGCACACAGACCCAGAGAGAATGTCATTGATGAGAGAGGTTGAGACTGGATCAGCCAAGGAATGCCAAGGATTGCCAGAAATCACCAGAAACTAGGAAGAGAAAAGAAAAGATCTTCCCCTATAGACTTCAAAGAGAGCATGGTCCTGGGACAGGTTGATGTTGGACTTCTAGCCTCCAGAAATTGAAGAAATACATTTTTGTTGTTTTAAGCCACCCAGTTTGTGATACTTTGTTCTGGCAGCCCTAGAAAACTAACATGGTAGAAATGATCTGTGATAGGCATATAATGGGAATAATTTCCACGGGGGGCTGAGTCAGACCTTTCCACTCAGCATCAATACCCGGGACACCAGTGTTGCTGAAAATGAACTAAGGTTATTCTCATTGTAGAGAAGACTTCTTTGTACTAAGTGGGAAAAGGAATTACAGTAAATCTAGGTAGGCAGAAAGTTGGCTTCTTCAGTAAATTCAATGATTTGCCATTTAAGTGTCTCACCCTGACTGGAAATTATTATCATGGCCTTTCTTAGTAAAAGGGAATGACATCACCCCAATGCTTGTGGCTTGTGCAGTCCAAGCAATCCTTCCAGATTTCTCTTCCTTCGTCCTAATGGCCTACTCTGCTTTCATAGAGGCTCAGTTCTCTCAGCAATCATTGGTAATACAAATTCAACATTTTCTATAGTTGTATTATATTTCCCATAGAAACTGTAATTTGTAGGAAGACACTGACTCAGATGAGCATCCTTTTTTGAACTGCTAAATCCTCTCCTGTTTCTATTCTTCTCCATTTCTTTCATCTTTGCAGGATAAAGTACTTTGTCTCATGTTGGGAATTGAGACAGGCTCTGTCAGAGTTGGTCTGAGTTAACATACACTCCTTTCGGCCCCGAAGAAGAAAGAATAAGTTGCACTGAGTGGGGGCTTCATTGGCAAGAGAAGGAGGCTGATAGCTGATGAGCACTGGGAAGGGAGCCACGGTCAGAGGGAGCCAAGGGAAGGACTGCCTCTTTGTCGACATTTCCTTGCCACATGGTCGTGGGGGCACCCAGATGGGCAGTGAAAGTACTCCGCTCCCCTGCAGCAGGCGGCACGCCCTCACGGCAGGCTGGGCGTGCTTCCAAGTGCTGTCAACCCTGGTAACTATAGACAAATGCTCTAGCAGGACCACCGTCCCATGGGCTAGTTTTCGTTTGCTCAGGTGAATGTTTCCCAGAGTGCACCGCGGCAAGCATGTGAACTGAAAAGACCAGGCATGTTATATACACTATAAAGGTTAAATAACACAAATAAGTCCGATATGGCCAAAGCACCAGGCGATGAGGAGATGCCAGAAAGCAGAGTGAGGGAAGCCACACCACTGGAAACTGAAGCATGCTACAAGAAGTGTTTGATGTTGGATGTTGTCAACAGTGAGACATCACCTCTTCCCCATCCCATTCAGCCAGGATGGTCTGTGTAAAGAAAGGACTTGAGATGAGGATGAATAAGAAAGAAAAAAAGTATTACATCAAGAAATTGTGTGATAAAAATCACATCATTGTATTACAGCAGTTCCTGCCCCATAAAACTGGGTGTCTGGTGAAAGTGCTTGAGGAAAATGGTGGCTGAAGATATTAAACTGTATAATTAAAATAGAATAAAATTGTCAGAGCCTTAATTTTTGCCTATTAAATGAAATGAATATATCTCTTGAAAAGCATTACCAAAGTTTACAAGAGTATAAAAAGCCTAAAGAAATGAGAACATAAAGAAATGGAGCAATAAGTAATCATTCACTCAACAAATAGTATATAGTGAATAGTATAATTACAACAAATACAGTGTATATAGTATGTATATTATACAAAATTGTATTTTTTGTAAAATTGTAAAATATTTTACTTGTAAATTGTATTTAAAATACTGTAAAATGCTGTATATATATTATACAACAAATAGTATATCGTGAGGAATAAACCCAGACCCTGTTTCTGTGAAGCCTGTAGTCTAGTGGGATGCAAGATGTGGAACCAGCATGTCTGCAAAATCCTAGCTTTATAAACTGTAATATAATATAAGTAATAATAATAGTAATTTCTACAGCAGAAAATATTTGCATGTACTAAGGACTGTTTTAAATTTTTCACATGTATATTAATATATTTACTCCACACAATCACCTTCAGGAATAGGTATTATTTTTATCGCTATTTTATGAATGGAAAAACTGAAACACAAAGAGATTAAGTAACTTGCCCATAGTCACAAGGTTAATAAATGGCAAATCCAGAATTTGAACTCATTCTGCTCCCTGAGCTCATGAGATTAATGAGATTATCAGAAAGTATAACATGGAAACTTAACACAGGCCACATTGAGGTGGTGACATTTTTTTAACCTGAGACCTGAAGGATGATAGGACTTTGCTAATTGCAGCAGAGAGTCAAAAGTGTTCCAGGCCAAGGGAAGAGGATGGGCTAAGTCTGTAAGACAGGCAGGAGCTTCAGTGTGGAAGAAGACATGTTTGCTTTGAGCACAGCGAGACCATGAAGCCACATATGACCAAGACTGACATGAGCTGGAAGGTTCAGATTACGCAGAACCTTTCTCAACAGAATTTTGTATTTTATCCCAAGTGCAATGGGACGACTTTGGGGGAAAAATACACAGGGGAATTATATGTTTCTCCTTTTGTTTTGAGTTGCTCACTGTGCTGTTAGGTCAAAAATACTGATATCAGTTTCTTATTTCAGATAAAGTTACCCAGACATCTTTATTGGAACAAAAGAAAGGAAACCATATTTTCTTTGTCATAAGAATTATACCAAAATAATGTAAACATAAACCACAAGGTTATAAATTGTCATAAAAGTGTAAAATAAAATTTATAGTTTAACAGAAAGAATACTAATTATCAGAATTAATTATTGTTTTAAAACAGGAAATGATATCTTTGAAAGAAATTAAAAATATTGCCAAAAACTATCAAAAAAAGATAGTTTAGAAGGAGATATAAGGAGGAAATTACTATCTAACTTCTATAAAATAGTTCCAATATTTTTTAAAAGGCATAGAATACTAAATCCCCCAATTCCTTTTTTAAATTAACCCTAAAATTAATGGAAAGCCCGGAGAAATATTACTATCACACTCACACACACACACACACACAACAGACCTGACTCGGTTATTAATATGAAAGTGAAAATCTAATCTAAAATTAGAACATGACCAAAAGAGTATAGTCAGGAATCCCCTCAATTTAACAGGTTGAAATTTATAAATATCCTATAACTAGTCAGTAGATAAATGTTTAAGGAGAAACAAATAATCAGCCTCATAGTTGCAAAAAAATTAAAATAACAAATGTTAACATCTTCTCAGAAAATAAGAAAAGTATTTATGACCTAAAAATAAAATTTTACTTACTGAGATGATAAAGGACATCTATGTTAAGTCAAAAACAATTCAAAATGGATTAAAGGTTTAAATATAAGACCTGAAAATGTAAAACTCCTAGAAAAAAAGCATAGAGGGGAAGCTTCTTGACACTGGTCTTGGCAATGGTTCCTTGGATAGGACAACAAAAGTACAGGCGACAAAAACAAAGACAGACAAGTAGGACCACATCAGACCAACATTCTCTGCCCGCAAAAGAAACAAAAGAATGAAAAAGCAGCCTATAGATTGGAAAAAGGGTTTGTAAACCATATATCTGAGAGGCAGTTAATTTCAAAATATACAAAGAACTTCAATTCGATAGCAAAAAATAAATAACCTGGTTAAAAAATAAGGAATGGACTTGAACAGACATTTCTTCAAAGAAGACATGCAAATAGCCAACAGGTATGTGGAAATATGCCCAACATCATTAATTATAGGGAAATGCAAATCAAAACTATGAAATATCACCTCATACCTAAATAATGGCCTATAAGTTGGCCATTATTTTTTCAAAAAAGCACTGGTGAGGTTGTAAAGAAATCAAAACGTTGTACACTTGGTGGGAATGTAAAATGGTGCAGCAACTATGAATAACAATATGGAGTATCATACAATCCAGCAACCCCATTTCTGGGTATATATATATATCCAAAAAAGAATTGAAATCAGGACCTCAGAAGCACCTAGACTCCCATGTTCGCTGTAGAACTATTCACAATAGTCAAGATATGGAAAAAACCCAAGTGTCAACTGACAGATGAATGAACAAAGAAATGTGGTGTACACATATAATGGAATATTACTCAGCCTTAAAAAAGAAGGAAATCTTGCCATTTGTGACAACATTGATTAATCTGGACAACAATATTCTAAATGAAATAAGTCAGTATAGAAGGGCAAATACTGTATGATTCCAATTATATGAGCATTCTAAAATAGTCAAACTCATAGAAACAGAGAATACAATAGTGAATTATAGGGATTTGGTGGTTGGGGAGATAGGGAGTTATTATTCAAAGGGTATAAAGTTTCAGTCATGAAAGATGAGTAAGTTCTAGAGATCTGTATAACATAGTGTCTATAAGCTAGTAATACGGTATTGTTCTCTCTGAAATTTGTTTAGAGGGTGGATCTCATATACTGCACACAGTATATATGTGCAGCTCTTTGTATATTAATTATATTTCCATGAAGCTGTTTTTTTAAAAGGAAATTCTTCGTAAATGCTGGTTTACATTACAGTTTTAACAGGGAGTTAAATTTTACAATTAAAAAAAAGTTTGTCCCTCATTTCATCTCTCTTGTGCACACAACTCCCCCTTCTCTTTTTCTCTCTGTCTGTGTCTCTCTGCATGTACTGTATGTGTACCCATTTTTGTGTTTACAGGTGTTTACTAATATTCTAAGTCATTTCCACCACATAAACTCTTTTTCATGTGTCTGTTTTTAATTACCTTACTATCTAATTTGTTGGCTCTTTAAAAGCTGAGATTTCAAACGGGATATACTGAGATTTTTGACATAGCGTTTTTCATGTGTTTTCCCTATCTACTACCTAGGTAGCTCAACGGAATATGCTTTGCTAAGAAATAGAATTCATCTAAGTAAAGTTTGCAAAGAAACTAAGTAAATACTAATTGTATCTGTTCAGGTCTTTTCTAGAAATCTCTCTGAAACCATAACAAATAACATCTGAACACTACTTTGACTACACATATTTCACTAACTGAATTGTAGTGGCAAATGCTTATGGCTTGTCTGATTTTTCCATTCCCATAAAGAAACACAATTTCAAAACCACATATGCCCCTCTCCACTCTGAGGGCCTCAGGCAGTGGTTAACAGAGCCAAGTTTATCCTTGATGTTGAGATGAATAATGCATAGCAGTAAAACACCAGTTAGCTGGCACTACCATTGAAAGCAGAAGACTGATCAGATTTGGCTCAGGGGAGTTCTGTGAACCTCCTATATGTGGAGACATCCCTTGCAAGGGGAGCTCTATTGGCTCCAGCACCAGGTTCCTACTGCTTCTAAAACACAAGTACTTATGTTATTACTTCACCTTCCAGGTCCTTATACTGAAAGGCAGCTTCTTTCACTCATTTATAGTGAAGAGTCAAAGAGTTGAATGGGCTCACTCAATTCTATTTTTCCTAGTATTAGAGAAGTTTGAAGAAGTAAAATAATTCCAAGTAACCAAGAGTTAGTGTCATTTTGCCCATAAAAATCTATTATTTCTGCCATTTAACTTCTTAAATATCAAGCTTATTTCCTACTTTCTACTAATTCTGTTTTCTCTAACTGAAACCCACACTCTATTTTCATCTAACACAATGCATGTGTATTTAGTGATCTTCTCTTACAAATGATACACTTAAAAATATTTAAACCTACAGAAAAATCTCTCTTCTGACTGTCCTTCAGCCTCAGATTCTTTCATGACTTCCTGGCTTTTGTTGAATGTTCTCCTTAATATGCAGTGTCTTATTTCTATTCCTTTCCATTTTTGCAGGATATATATCATATATGATATATATCTCTCTATATATATTCTCTAAAATAGCACATTTTTCCTATAATGCTCTCAATATAAATCCCAACACAAAAGACATACTTTAATTAAAATAATAGTAGGAAATACTTGTTGAAAAATGTATTTGGGTTCAGAAATGGAAATGCTAAGTATTTCTAATTATTTATTAAATTTTCAAAATAATTTCATGTGAGACACTAGTATTATCCTTGTCTTACTTATGAGAAAATTGAGTTTGTGCAAGTTAGAAACTTGCCTGGCATCACATAATGAAGCTGAGACAGAATTCATATGGCTGTCTAATTCCAAAAGCCACTTCTCTAAGTACTATGAATGATTCCCTCCTAACAATTCAACTGGGGTAGAAAACAAAGTGTCTGAACCTATTGGCTCACCTCTAGCAAGTATGATGTGGCAAAAGTGAGAAGCTGTCATTGCAAAGATTAGATTGTAAAGACTGTCGCTTCTGTCTCATTCATTCTTTCTCACTCTCACTTGCCCTCATAGAAATCAGCTTCCATATTGTGAGCTGCCCTACAGAATGGCCCATGTGGCAAGAACAAAAGAAGGCCTCCAGACACAGCTAGTAAGCAACTGAGACCCTTAATCCCACAACTCATGAAGAATTAAATCCCACCAAAAACCACATGAATATCTTGAAAATGAATCCTCTCCTGTTGAGCCTTCAGATGAGACCACAGCTCACAGCTTCACTGCAACCTTATAAGAGACCTTAACCCAGAGGCACCTAGCTAAGCCACATCCAGATTCCTGACCCACAGAAACTATGAGCTCATAAATGTTTTTAAGGCACAAGTTTTGAGGTAATTTGTTACACAAAAATAGATAACTAATATACCAAGTATTAGAGAAATATGGGGAAATGAAAATGTTTCTTCTTAGTGGAAATGTAAACTTGAAAGTCACTCTGGAGGATACTGTGATAATACATAATAAATGTAGGAATTACTTAACAGTGTATGACTCAGTAATTCTACACCTGGTATGGCCTAAGAAACTGTCACAGATATTCAAAAAGGCCTAATGTAAGGGTGTTACAGGGTATTGTTTGTGGTAGCAAGTAGTTGGGAGTAGCCTAGATGTCTATCATTCAAGCAACGAATTAGTAAAAAGTGATGCATATGTACTACAATTCTAAGTAGTAGATGTCTAATGATGCAGCAAAGTGTATAGAATATTGAATGAAAATAGTAAACAAAAATTGCATGAAACTATAATACTATTTAGAGAAAATTAAAATATTTTCTAAACACAATATATTTTTCAGGGATGCATACATATCCTAGTACATGCATCAGACACATTAGACTAGGCTCCTTTGTATAGGGATGGGAGTATAATAAATACATTAAAGAAGAGGAACATTAAAAAAATAAATTTATAACAGTGGGCTATTAAACACAGGATATGACTGACTCAACTCTGTTCTTAAAACACCAACAGACAAGCAAAGAGTGGGTTCCCCACATTTGCTAAGCTTCATTTGAATTGGGTTTGAGAGTCTTTTCCAGGACATCATATCATTACTCCTCTTCCAGTAAATTGTTGCAGAAATGGAGTTCATTCAAGGCACAGAGGTGCCTTTTCTTGAGAGGAACGATGTCACTAGTAGGTTCCTTTATTCTGAAATTGTATTTGAAGGAAATGAAATCTTCTGAAGGCCAAAAGTACTAGATCTAAATTAAGACAGCTTTTAGTGAGTACTGGGGAAGTTCAGGGAAAAAATTGCTAGGTGGTGATAAGAATTTGTGAATTAGTGGAAACATGGTAGGATAGTTCACTTTACAACATACAGAGGCTTGGAGAAAGACAGGCTTGTCAGGTTATATAACATACAGATCTTCCTCAACTTATGATGGAACTATATCCCAATAAACTCATCGTAAGTTGAAAATATGGTAAATTGAAAGTTCTTTAATACACCTAACCTACCAGATATTAAAGCTTAGCCTAGCTTACCTCAAACATGCTCAAAACACTTACATGATCCTACAGTTGGGAAACATAATCTAACCACAAAGCTTATTTTATAATAAAGCATTGAATACCTCCTGCAATTTACTGAACACTGAAGGGAAAAACAGAACAGTTGTGTAGTACAGAATGGTTGTAAATTTATCAGTTGTTTACCCTTATGATTGCCTCGCTGACTGGGAAATGAGCTCCCTGCCGCCGCCCAGCAGCATGGGAGAGCGCTGTGCTACACACGGCCAGCCCAGGAAAAGATCCAGATTCAGAATTCGAAGTACAGTTTCTATTAATTGAGTACCATTTTCACACCAGTGTAAAGGTGAAAAATTGTTAAGTCGAACCATCGTTGAGTCAAAGACCACCTGTACTGCCAATTGGTCAGCACAACTCAATAAGAATTTATTAAATAGTTATAAATTGGTACAGTAGGCACTTGAAGAAATACAGCTGAAGTATGTGATAATTATGATTCCTGACCTATAGTAACTTATTTTAATTTTTGTGTTGGAAAACCGAGATAATGATGTAAGTACACAGATAATACAAAGGCAGGACTAAACAGATAATGAATTGCAAAACACCATCAAATGTGAGGAAAAATTATTATCCCTGTGCAAAATACCCCTCTGATGATCAAAAAGAATTTACTAAGAGTAAGAAGATCAGTAATCCTATTTCATGGCTTGGCTTCACTTTTCGGATGTAATAACTAAACTGAGAGGAGCAAGATATATATAAAATCTCTGTATGACTAACTTACACCAGGAAATTCTAACTTAATTCTCAGATTTAACCATTAGACAGAACTTCTTTCATCAACTATACTTTCTCTAGAGCTTATTCTGTCAAAAAATAAGAAGTTCTTTGGCCAATGGGTGGTTTTGAATAGAGCAAAAGGAAATAATTCTGTGCAATCAGATCAGAAAAGACTGTCATTGTGTTGGGTAATAATGTCCTGTTGGGAGATTTGCTCTTTTCAGGCAAAAGGTTTTAAAGACTCATCATGTATGTACTTTTTATTATGTCCCTCTCCATCTACTAGCTTAAAGAGAACTTATTTTTGACAAATACCAATTATCAAGTATTTTAACAGTTCTGGGGATCTTTTCTTAAAAAATAGACAAGTTAAAAGAAAAAACAAGCAAGAAAAATGACTAGCATTTTATAAAAACATTAGAATAAAACATGAAATAGAACTCTGAGGGAAATAATTTAGAAAAGCCAAAATATGACTTTATTCTCACCTTGCAGCATAGAACACAGGATACATTTTGGAGAGTTGCCCTCTCCTTGCTGAAAGTAATATAATATGACTTCTGCTTGGAGGTTTTGTTTTGTTTTGTCTTTTCTCTCTCTCTCCCATTTCCTCTTCTTACTATATTGTTAAAATTGAAAATAAGAAAAACTTCCAAACTTGGGTTAATAAGGCTAGTGATTCCAGCCTTAAATGTAATAGAATTGCATGGGCCTGCTCAGTCTGGCAGCTGTGGCTGGGACTGCAGGAGGGACAAGGCCAAGGAAATCTAAGGAGCATTATATATCTCTGAACAGACAGGCTGTTCAAGGAATGGAAGTAAAATCTGGAGATAATACCAGTTGGAACTGGATTACCAAAGTTTCCAAATGTCTGACTTCTCTTAAACTTTAGTATATGGAGAAAATGAACATACATGTTTAACAAACCTAATTTAGACTATGTGTTTTTCTGTTCTAGGTATATTGTTTTCCATTGAGAGGACATTCCCTCTTAAAAGACACTTGGATTATATTCATTGTGAGCAGGACAATACCAAACATCTTGGTCCCAGTTAAATGTGGCATTATGTGTCTGCTTGTCTCAGAGATAACAAGTGTTGACGAGGATATGGAGAAAAGGGAACGCTCCTACACTGTTGGTGGGAATGTAAATTGGTACAGCCACTGTGAAAAACAGTATAGAGGTTCCTCAATAAACTAAAAATATAAATACCCTATGACTGAGTAATTCTACTTCCAGGAATTTACCTGAAGAAAACAGAGTCTCTGATATGAAAAGATATATGCACCCCTGTATTTATTGTTACATTATTTACAATAGCCAAGCTATAAAAGCAACTTAAGTGTCCATCAATAGATGAGTGGATAAAGAAGAGGTGGTATATATACACAATGGAATATTATTCAGTCATAAAAAAGGAAAGAAATCCTGCCATTTGCGACAACATGGAAGGGCCTATGGGGTCTTATGCTAAGTGAAATAAGCCAGGTGGAGAAAGACAAATACCATATGTCTTTTATATGTGGAATATAAAAATGAAGTAAAACAAAATGAACTGAGAAATAACTGGCAGTTACCATGGGGGAGTGGTTGGGGCAGGTGTTGGGGGAGGGAGTAGGATAAAGAAGCACAAAAATTCTCAGTCATCATTAAAGGGATGGTAGGACAGCATGGAGAACATAGCCAATGATTCTGTAAGATCTTCCTAGATTGACAGATAGTAACTGCACTAGTAGGGGTGAGGATTTAATAATATGGGTAATGTTGAACCACTGTGTTGTATACTTAACACCAATATAAGATTGGATACCAACAATACCTCGATAAAAATGTCTGCTTGTCTCTTTTTTGTAGTAGGGAATATCATCCTTTGACCACCACCCATGATAATAATAGGGTTATTTGTATTTAAATACCATCATTTTCACAACTATACAATTATAAATCAGAGTCAGGACTGTACGCATCCATAAACAGCTAATTTTTTTCTGTAAAAATCTGCTTTTTCCAGAGTGGACTAATGTGCCATGGAAAATTTGGAATCATATAATATGGAATATAATATGGAAACATATTAATAATAGTAGAGTCATCAACTGAAAAACACCACCATCCACTGCTTCCTTGGTGCATATTCGTCTTTATGTGAGTCTGGGTGCATGCATGTGTGCATGAGTGTGTGTGGTTGTTCACATACAACCGAGAAAATAGTTCTTGATCAAGCCAACCATCCAAATTGAGTGTATATATTTTTCCCTCCAAAGGGTGTATTTTTTGCTGCTGTTGGGTCTTTTGACGTTGAAGAGAGCAAACTTGCAATTTACAAGAACACTCCCTGAGCTTGAGAGCATAGAAACAATCTTGAACACCCACTTGATAATTTGCTCTTAAATAAATAGCTATGACTTTAGCTGTGATCTTTTCATTTCTACTGGGCTGCTAATTACTATGGTAGATTATTAATTCTAAGCTAAATGTTTCAGGATGTCATGGCCTGCTGGGGCAAAACAGGCCAATCTAATGAGGGCATCCAGGTCATGAAAGGGGGTGTGCTGCCAACAAGAATGAACATGTAAATTAGTTCAGGGAATGACACTTATGAATAAGTGGGTCTGATAATTACACTGGGACTTATTTACATTTCCAGGCTACAAATGGGCTGTGTTCCAAAAGTTCACAGGCAGGTTAGTTACATTGAGGACTCAAAATGCATAGAAACAATGCAGTTAAGTGGACCTTACAGTGTCAGACTTGCCTGCAAAACTACTTTACCAACAATGGCTTCATGACTGTTGGTTTGCATTTAAAACAGAGACTACAAGAGGGTGAGAAATAGAATAGATATATCTTTTTTTCTCAATCCATATTCTGGAACAGAAAGTCACTTCTAGATGATCTTGCAGGCATTATCAATTTGGACGTAGACTACTCTGGTCCTCTGCAGTGAGTGATGGAAAACGAAGTTCAGGGAATGTGCCTACCATGTAGTAGCAATTGATTCTATTGAAGGAGACCTAAAGTGATGGCACCCAATATATTCTCCATCTAGAAGTCTTTTAGAGCTCTGTTCCCCTCCCACTGACCCCCGGGAGAATCTCCCCATGTAGCCCAACCCAACCCCTCTTCTAGAATCTAGAGTGAAGGAGGGATTGAATGTGATGTGCATGTGTGTGTTTTAAACTGGGGAGGAACAAGGGATGGATAGTCCATCACTCAGACAGCCATGACCTTTACTGCACACTTACTTCTTGTACACAGAGTATTTGTCTTTGTTTTTGATTTTTTTGGGGGGGAAATGTAGATTCTTACTAGTTTAATTAGAGTTCTGTACTGATTTAACTTACTGTGCAAAATTAAATTTACTGTTTAATTTTGTAATTTTTTTGTATGCTCATTTTTCAAGGACAAATCCTAGCTTTTTGGACTGAGAACTAAGTGTACAGTGACACATTTACTGGGAAGGAGAATGAGAAAGAGCAGACATTGAAGGTTCTATTTCAGCCGTGTTGTTTGAGATGTTTACTGGACATTTAAGCAGAGCTGCTAAGTGATCTGCAGGCCAGGGAGAGGGAAGGGACCAAAGATAATACATTTGGGGTCATTAACAGATAAACAGCATTTATAGCTGGGACTGGATAGACCTACCTGAGAAAAGGGAGGAGAGACGCTATAGAAGGGACCAGAAATAAAGCCTGTATGCTCAAGATTAAGACGGATGATGGATGAGTGGCGGGACTCTTCATGATTTTTATTTTCTTATTTGGGTTCTTCCTATTTCATATTATTTACCATAAATACGTATAATGATTAAAGCCATAAAGAAATAATTAAAAATTGAAGGCCATTTAGTCTGTTTTTATAGGTCTGCCAAAGACTGAGCTTTCATGGATTCAGTTGTTAATTAAAATGTGAATAGGGAGTACTTAATACTCATTCATTTTACTGAATTTTAAATATACATCAATAAAAATGCAAATGTAAGAGCCCATAATTGGTAAGGACCGTTTTTGTACAGATATTATAGTTTCTATTTCTTGAGAACAGAACAGAGTGCATTAAATGTGAAAGCACTTGATAACTAACTTTTATGCTGATAGGGCTTTTAAAGGTTTTTTTGGTAAGGGAAGAGAGGGGTTGCTTTTTTTTCTTTTACCAGAAAGAAAAATTTCCTAAAAATGCTTTCTCTCAACCTATTCTAAAAGAAAGCACATGGAAAAAATAAGTTTATAAAAAAGTTACTTCAAATGTTATCATAAATTTAAATTGCTTAAGGAAAATAAGCTGTGTCCTTTTATGGCAAATGTGAAAACACATACCTCTTCCACCAGTTCATTTATTCAGCACTGATAAACAAAACAGCACACACTCCCTGACTTCTTCTGGCTTAAAGTCTGGTGAGGGAGGCAGATGAAAAGGAGCCATTTGATAAATAATAAGAGGGGGTTTGATGAAAAAGACAACCTGGGGTAACCCATGGAGATTGGAAGGTCAGGCCATCCTCTCAGGGGGGGGGACTAGAAAACAAGATCTGGAAGATGTGTAGTGTGGTGGGCAGAACAGGGTCCCCTAAATGTGTCCACATCGTACTGGGCAGGACCTGTGAATGGTACTTCAGAGGGTGAAGGGACTTTGCAAATGTAATTGAGTTAAGGAAATTATGGGGAGATAGGGACATGGGGAGATGACCCTGGATTATCTGGATGGTCCTGTGACCACAAGTGTCCTTTTCCGAGGGATGCAGGAGCAGTCAGAGTCAGAGGAGGAGGTGATGTGCCAACAGGATCAGGGACTGGATGATAGGCTTTGCAGGTGGGAGAAGGGAAGCCAAGTTATATAGGCAGCCACTGGGGACGGAAAAAGGTGAGGAAATGGAGCCCGCCTTGGAGCTCCCAGGAACAGTCAACCCTGCCCACACCTTGACTTCAGTCTAAGGAAACTGACTCTGGAGTTCTGGCCTCCAAAACTAGAAGAGAATAAATGTGGCTGCTGTAAGCCACCAAGGCTACAGTGATTTGCTCCAGCGGCCATAGGACACTGATACAAGGAGAGACTGTCTAGAAGAAGAGATCGGGATAGGAGATGCCTTCTGGGGAACTGCAGATGCCCAGCACCTCGGGAAAATGCTAGACATCCAGTGTTCTGGGGAAATAAAAGGTGAATGGAAAAAAAAAAGCAACCGTGAGGTCAGGCTGCAGAGAGAGGACAGCTCTACATCACACCAGGCCTTGCAGGTGTGAAGGATTTGTCTGTTTCTTTTGTCATAAAGGCAGTGGGGAAACAAAGAATTTTAAGCAGGTGAATAATGATCTTTTGAAGATTGTTCTGGGTCTTGTATGAAGAATATAAATTGTAATGAGGGCAAGAGGGAAGACCAGTTTGAGACTCTTGGAGGAAAGGGCTGTTGATTAGAAATACAGGTTCAGAGAAGGGTTAGGTAAAGTGGTCGGGGCTGGACTGTTGGGGGTGGTGCAAATTCCAACCATCCATAGATCATATGGTGATGGGCTTTATTCTAGGGTTTTAACAAAAGTCTGTATTTATTTTGTCTGATTTATCTTGCTGTTTCCCTTTTGACAGATGTCCTAGTGATTTTGGATAGCTTTCTGTGGTCTTTGTAAACATGTTGGGGGAAAGAAATAAGTGGGCTTATTTTAGAATCAAATTGATCACCTTTTAGATCAAGGGTCAACAATCTATGGCCCATGGTTGAAACTGGTCTACAACCTCTTTCTGATTTTGGGTGTTTCTTCTTTCTAACACATGCATTTGACGCTATGCATTTCCCTCTTACTTGCTTTTCCTGCATCTCACAAATTTTGATAAGTTGTACTTTTAATTTAGTTCAAAATATTTTTAGATTTCTCTTGAGACTTCTTCGTTGACCCATGTTTTATTTAAAAGTGTGTTGTTTAACCTCCAAATATTTTTGCATTTTCCAGTTATCTGTTATTGAATTCCAGGATAATTCCACTGTGGTCTGAGAACACATGTCACATGATTTCTACTCTTAAATATGTTACAATGTGTTTCACAGCCCAGAATGTGGTCTATTTCAGTGAACTTTCCCTGTGCACTTGAGAAAAATGTGTATTCTGCTATTGGTGGATACAGTAATCTATAAATGTCAATTAGACTTAGTTGATTGATGGCGTTGTTCAGTTCAACTACCTCCTTACTGAATCTCCACCTGCCCAATCTGTCAGGCACTGATAGAGGGGTGTTGAGGTCTCCGACTATAACAGGGGGTTTGTCTCTCTCTTCTTGCAGTTCTATCAGTGTTTGCCACATACATTTTGATGCACTGTTAGACACATCTGCACTAAGGATTTTTATGTCTTCTTGAAGAACTGACCTCTTTATGATTATGTAAGGGCCCTCTTCATCCCTAAAATTGTTCTTATTCTGAAGTCTGCTTTGTTCAAAATTAATATAGCTACTTCCGTTTTCTTTTCCTTTCATTAGTGTTAACTCAATGTACCTTTCTCCAACCCTCTAACTTTCAATCTGTCTGTTTTTATACTTAAAGTAGGTTTCTTCTACCCAATACATAGCAGAGTCTCTGGTCATCCCTATTTTCTAATTGGTGGCTGTTTTTGTAAACAACACTTTATTGGACTATAGCTGTTGTATATTAGTTTGGTATGGTTTCAAATCCACTTGTTTCTGACAAGAATGAAATTGTTTTTAAGAGTAAATTTGTTTTGATTACGAGTGAAGTAAGCCCTGACAGGATGTCAGCACCTCTTCTGTCACTGATGAGCACACAGTGGCTCAGCCGCTGAGGGACCGCGCTGGGGATCATCAATAAAAACATATAGAGGAGCAACTGTGGCATTTTGACTGTAAATGCCAAGAGTTTGTGTAGACTACTGGAGTGTGTGAGGTCTAAGAAAGCTACATTCGCTGACCTAAATAGCTCTACGAAGATCTCGGGGCCACTGTCTCTTGCCAGGGTAAAAGCAGCTCCTGTGGGCAGTGGCGGTGGCTGAGAGCCGGCAGCAGCCCCACAGGAAAGCCATCTTGCCCGTCAACACCAGCGCCGTCATTCCCTTAAACATGCTCTGGCACCTGGGGACTTCCCTTTCACTCTGGCAGATGGACAACCTGCTCTCAGTTGGCTGGGCCGTCTCTCCCGAGCACCGTTCCCAGCTATGCAACTCAACCACATTTGGCCTTTATCCCTTCCATCGACCCTTGCCCGCATCAACAGCATGATTAATTTATCATTGGTCTGGACTACGTTATTTCTTTATTGGCTTATTAAGAGACATTATCCTGAGTATGCTATCGGCTTGTGAAATTCCCGCAGTCAACCTGTGTTAAATAAATTGCTGGCAAAGACAAACTCAGTCTCTGAGTGCTCATTTGCTTCCCAAACCAAAACAATAGCTATAATCATTTGTTTATGTATCATCGTTAGCTGCTGTCATGCTACAAAGGCAGCCTTGAAAGCAGCAACAGAAATCACAGGCCCACAAAGGTGAATGTTATGAGGGCCTTTTGCCAAAAAAAATTTGCTGATACCTGTAAGCTCTCAGCCCTTTATTACTTGTTCCTTATCTTTTAAATGATTCCTGATCATTTGGGTGTTGTGGATTCTTTTTCCCCAACTTGGAACCATTTACAGACCAACTGATGCAAATACTAGAAACAACATGAATTTTTTTTTTACTTAAAAAAGGTTATGACCACAACACATGGTCTAAGCATAGCCACCTCCAGAAGATGATGTACAATTCTCTGAGTGACAAAAGTAGAATTCATTAAATACTTTTTTAAGGAGTTTCACAGTATGTGAAAGTTTCTATGTAAATACAAGGTATTAATAAAAATGAGCACTATATTACAAAAAAAAAGTGCTTCTGAGTTCTGCATCAATTTTTTTTTTACCACCCACTGCCTACCTAAGTTTCTGTAGGCTTAAAGCAGCTGATGAATTCTGGTGTTGCAAAAATCATATGCTCACAATTTAAATGTATGGACTTTGAAAAGAAATGTGTGTTATTTTAGCAAGCCAAATGACTAATGTAATTCTTCTGTGCTTGGTAATGACATGCTGACATCAGCTTTCATGAAAGAGCTTATCCCAGCACCCATGTTCCTCCGATCTACAGCAGCGGCCAGAGACCTAACAATGCTGCCCGTTAATATACTATTGACCCATAGATATTGATGGTGACAAGACCAGCCTTTATACCACAATTAAAAGCTTCTTTCAAACGAGAATAGAAAAATCACCCCAAATATAAATTTTAAAATGCAGCATCAAGTATTTATGAGAAATGCCCCCAAGATGCTGACTTTAGCAGTTGCATAATGAAAGAGCCACATATTTTGGAGAAGGATTATTCCCCCGTTTCACAAAAAGGAATTTTTAAGTGACCTACAAGTAAAAGAAAAGAAAAGGGAGGGGGAAGGGTGATTACAAATTAATAAAGCATGTAGCACCATTTGATTACTGGCCACTGCAGTGTGAAATGAGTTGGTTTTAGTCCAGCTGTGCTGACTGATGTTATCATCAGCCACTCTCCACGCGTGCCTGATGAGTCTGGGGAAGAGGAGGAGGTGTGGGTGAGGAGATAGCAGGTCAGAGCCCTGTTTGCGGGTGAACAGCAGAGTGTCCATCATGGCTATGGTCAGTCTGCTTTGTGACCCTGAAATACAAAGTGACTGCAGAGACTGGCTATCAAATTTTTTAAATTTCTGAGGACAAAGTACGCTTTTAAAAATGTTAGGACTCTTCATTTCATAGAATCAAACGAAATGGAGTTGCAAGTGGCCTGAGAAAGCGTCTAATCGAGTGGTTCTCTGCGATGACTGATCATCAAAATGGTTAAGCACCTATGTATTTCTAAACTCAGCCCGGGACCTGCTGAATCAGAACCTCTGGCATGGGGCCCAAAAGTGATTTTTTTTTTTAATTCCCAGTTTGATTGACTGAATGACCGTCTATCGACACATGTGCCATGACCTCATTAAAAAAATACTTCACCTTTTTACTTTGGGCCAGTCTGTATGACTTGCTTTAGACCATGACATGTGGGCAAAAGTGACACTGTCACTGGGCCAGTTTCAAACCTTGGCCTTTAAGGAGCCTCATCCATTTACTTGTGCCCTCGTCTGCACCCGACACAGAGAGAGCTGCTGCGGTAGCCACAGAACGAATACGTGGAAGAGAACCTTCCCACCAGTTCCAACCAGCCCACACGTCTGCAGCAGGAGGCAGAGCAGCCCCAGCCTCTGCCAGATCAGTGACCCCAGCTGAGCTGAACACACGTGAGCAAGCCAGCTGAGACGAGCAGGACTGCTCAGTGGAGTCACATACACATAATGAACAAATGCTTATTGGTGTGAGCAACCAAGATTTTTGTTTCTGACTATCGTCACAGTGAATTGTGATGCCAGGCAATAGATATCCGATGCACCCAGGGTTCCAACAATCACTAGGAGTCAGGAGCTATTATTTAGTGCACCAGTCAGCATACTACAGCCCCTGAGCCAAATACAGCCAGCTTCGTGTTTGTGTAAATACAGTTTTTGGAACACTGGCAAGCCCACTCACTTACTTGTTGTCTACAGCTTCTTTTTTGCTACAAAGGCAGAGTCCAGCAGCATTCGGTCTGGCCTGCAAAGCCCAAAATATTTACTATCTGTCCCTCACAGAAGTTTGCTGAGTCCTGATCTAATCCAAAGTCCTGAATTTTAACATAAGAAATGTAGATGTGGAAAGAGTAAGTACTTTCGCCAAAATTGCACAGAACAGATTCTTCTAGAACTCAGGCCTCTAAATTTTAATGCAATATTCTTTTCACAATGACCTATTTTTCAACATTTGAAAATTATATTTTAAAAAAGGGAGTCTCAAGCAGCTTTTATTTGCTCTTATCTGTGCTCTTTCTCTATTTTCAAAACTTGCTCTAAGCTACTTTTCTGGTGGAAAAAAAATTAACAAATTTATTACCAAGGTTAATAATGGGGATGCATTTTCTGTACTCTTATCTCTAGAATATTTATATTGTAACAAAGGACTGTATTTAGGACTTCAAAAAAAACCCAGAAAAGACAACAATTTTGATGTGTTAGATGCCAACAGGCTGGCCAGTGCTAGAAGTATGTGTCTATCTGTTGGTAGCACCCAGACATATATGGCTGACCACGGCCCTTGTGTCTTCAGACAGGAAGAATTGAGGCCAATAAATATATCTGAATCGATTTCAAAGGTATTCAGCACAGTTAAGAGAATTCTTCAATGAATAATCTTCCCATTCAAAAGGATTTTTTCTGGAAAAATATTTAAGTAATTCAGTAGCAGCTGGTTGCTTTCCTATCCCAAAGCGTCATGCTTGTTTATTTATAATACATTAACACAGCCCATATGCATGAGATTGTGTTATAACTAAAGTTTATTTTTTTCAAGATCTAAAATCAATGATCAAGGATTGCTTTCATGTGTCCCAACTGAAACAAGATCAGGGAAAATTTTAAATTCGGGCAGAGAATCGAAAGATGAACAGTTGATACTTTGAACTCTTAGAAAGAGGTGCTTATTTGGGTGTTAATCTATAACCTGCCCCTGATCTCCCTTAAAGAATTCCTTAATTACCTTAATCAAAGGGTTTACCTTAATCAGAGACTGAGTCGAGGCAACACAAATAATGCCCACCTTGTCCCTTAAATTTCTGATATCCCTTCCACACCTCACTGAACTGGTAATCAAAAGGCAGGAATAGGAATATCAAGTAAACCAATGAGGGGCTAAAATGCTGTGCACTGTAATTGCTGTGGTTTTGAAAACTCAAATTCTAAATACAGTCTAATGGCTAAAATATGTCTTCTAGCAGCTGGGTATTCCTTTTAAATTATTTGAACCCAAGCAAGGAATAGCCTTTTCTAGCATTCTGACCTAGCAATCAAATGAGAATATCTTATAATCATAATTTCTCATGTCTTAGAACCCCAAAGTAATGTCACCAGACATTTATTTCCATAAGAGGGGCCATGAGTCACTTGCATTTGCAACTCACCTTCTCTGTAAACTGAATGGTATCTCATTTAACCCTCACCAAAAGAAAACACTTTATACGAGGAAACTAAGACTCAGAATGGTAAATTATGCCCATTTAATGGTGAATTTAAATGATAGATATCAAGGAGTTAAGGTACAGAAAACAAATGAAAATGTAGTTTATGAAGACAAATTGAGAACCACATAACAGACAAGTGTTTCAAAGATAAAGACAGTCGTTGTAAACACTGTGGCTCACTATACAGATCTTCCTTCAGGATGGAGATATTCGAACCCCCAGCCACCGAGTACTGATGGTAGAAAACTAAAGACTGATCCCCTGGCCAAAGAGCACCACCTCCACTAAGGTCATGACCAATCCCCTGGGCAGCCAATGGTGGCGGGAAGGAGAAAATACAAAGGTCAAGTTCCGTAGTTTCGGGGCAGGACAATTCAGAAAGGCCACAACAAGCCCCAAGGCTCCCAGGGGTACTGACTGAAGTCTTGGTTGGAGAGCATCTCATCTCACATCTTCCTCCCCTTTCCCCTTAGGACACCGTCACCACCAGCAGCTTGAGTAAATGCTCTATGAGCAAATCTCTCCTCAGAGTCTGTTTCCCAGGGAAACCAACCTACAACAATAGTCTAGGTCAAGTCTTGGAAATAGTGTCTGTAGCAACTAATAATTAACCTGCAAAAACTACATAAGAATCACAGTAGCTTTAAATTTTCTCTAGTGAAATCCTGGCCCGTCACAGTCATGGTCCACTGCACTTGCATGTTGTTCAGAAAGTATGGACACTTCTTTGATAACTGTGGGTAAAATTGCAATATTTCCAGAACCTCTCACCTGGCCTTAGTGCCACCTCCATATCAATAGGTGTTTCCAAGGGGCGGAGAGACATAGTCCATCTCCGTATCAATAGGAAATTACAAGGGCAAGCCAGAGTATATCTGGACCTGAGTGGTTGGGTAGGGCCCCATTTTCTGCAGCTGGGTTGTGAGAGACATAGGAGAGCAGTTGTAGATGACTGTTTATAAGAAATAAATGGGTTTCTCCCACTTTATGTCTCCCTTTGACTGATTTCAGTTTCAAAGGTATTTTGCCCTGGGATTTCCCCCCAGAGTTACATCTGGTGGTAGTCCGCAGGACCTCTGAATCCAAAATATGTCTATATGGGTGCAACCCTTGGGCAGGCTGCCTCTAGAGATGGTGGGCGATGCCCGGAACCCCCCTGTGGATGGTGGGTAGGCCCCAGTGGCTGCAGTGGTAGAGGGTGCAGGTTCACACAGGAGCCCTCTATCTGCCTGTGGGGCCTCCAACTGGAGAGACCCTAATGGGGAATTGGTCGAGGGTAAAGCACTTCGTAGAGAAGTGGGGAAGGGTGGAGACATGGAAAGCTGTGGAATTAACCCTCCATGAGATAGAAGACTGCTTAGAAGCCCTGAGTAGCTGTGTAGCAGCTGGGATTATAGTATGTCTTTTCCTTGAGATAGTGGAAAGGCTTATCGAGAGGGAGAGGGTTATAGAGGAGAGAGAATTCTGCAGGAGAGACACTTCAGCATCACTTGGAGGAGCTGGGCGATGACCTATGGGATGCCCTTAAGAAAGAGAGACAGTTGTTGAGAGGATGGGTTGCGCTCCTGGAGGATACGTCAGCAGCGAGGGAGGAGGCAGCCGGAGAATCCACGTTGCACGAGGCTGTGGGGGAGGGAGGGCTTCAGCCCCAGAGATGGTAGATGAGATGTCAGGAGAGGAGGAGGGGCTGTGGCCCAGGCACGTCAGTTGCCAAGGCCACTTCCCAAGGCATCAGCCTCTCCTGTATTAAAGGCCCACCCAGTTGTAATTAAGAAAATAAAAATTTAACAACTGCAGGCAGCTCGAGGGGAGGAGCCCCCTCCCCATTCTGTGGAGCGCTCCATGTCCACCCCTACACCACGGTGAACTGGCGGACGTGAGCATCCAGTTTCAGCAGAAGCCGTCGGAACATCTGCCTACAGGGCTTTTGCGCCTCTGGGATATGGGGGTGGAAAACACAGTTATGTTGGGTAGACTGGCTTCTCTGATAACTCACCCTTCTCTCCAGCAGCGGTTGCAAAGTGCCTGTCACACCTCGGGGAATCGGGCACTTCTGGATTGGCTGACAGCTGCCATCAGGGCAGTTTGGCCTAATCAGGGTGATCTGCCATACTTACCCACCAGCTGGAAAATATATGCAGAGCTCCAGCAGGTGTTACAGGAGTTCATCATGAAAAATATCATCTATAATACAGACCCCAGGGCCCTGAGTAGTTGTTCACCACAGGAATGAGAAATCTGATGCCCCATACAGCTCCCCCAACTCTCTCTGGGTCCCTAGTGACTATTCTTGCCCCCCACACAGGGCAACCCATAAGTGAGGCTACTCATACTTTAGCAGATCTGGGGGAGGTTGAAACAATAAGAGCACGGAAGGAAGTACAGGCCAAGACTGAAAGGAGAGGTGCAAAGGGCTCCATGAAGGTCTCGAAGACCCAGATGTGGGTTGATTTGATAAAGGCCAGTGTAGTGAAAGAAAAACTTGATGGGCAGCCCAATAGGAACTCATTAGAACTGCGGCACCAATTAAAGCCAGAGCAGCAGTTCCAGAACACGGAAGCTAGAGGCAAAGCCCCATGTCTGGCCTGTGTCCCTGCAAGACTTCC
The DNA here is from genome assembly GCA_029783875.1 of Phataginus tricuspis. Taxonomy (NCBI): domain Eukaryota; kingdom Metazoa; phylum Chordata; class Mammalia; order Pholidota; family Manidae; genus Phataginus; species Phataginus tricuspis. Next base: position 451,944 of record JAQQAC010002629.1, on the reverse strand, counting down.
TGGGTGCAGTACTCAGGCTCCACCTGGGTCCTTGCTTCCACAGGAGGATGATTGGGAATCGCGGTTCCACTGATGGGGGGGTTAAGGTTAAGGCCCCCACCTTGGGAGACATGGTGGGGACTGGAGGCCACATGTAGAATTAGCAATCCATTGGTCCCCGTGAATGTACAATGTGTCCTGGCACTGATGGTCACAAGAGCTGAATGTTCTCTGATTTATGGCAACCCTGAGCATTTTCCTGCCCCCTGCTGTGACACATGGCTATGGGGCTAAGGCAATTAAAGTGAAGAAAGCCCAAATCCCATCGGGGATAGGGCACTTACCCCCAAAGGAGCATACTATGTACATTTCTTCCATCCTGGAATATATTTGCGGGGTATATAACCTACAGCTGCATACTCAGCTGTATGCAGGTGAGTTCAGACTGAGGGTACATGGGGTAAAGGCAGTTCTGAGGGGACATGCTAAGCACTCACCTGTAGGTCTGCCTGTACCTCAGCGAGTGACAAATGCTAAGCAGTATAAATTGCCTGGGGGGGCACAAGGAAACTGGAGAAACTCTACAGGAGTTGGTGAAGGTGGGCATCATAAAGCCCATTCATAGTCCTTTTAATTCCCCAGTGTGGCCAGTGAGAAAGTCAGATGGCTCCTTGCATATGACTGTAGACTACAGGGAATTAAATAAAGTCACACCCCCTTTGCATGCTGCTGTGCCCTCTATAGCAGCCCTTATGGACTCACTCAGTCATGAACTAGGGATGTATCATTTTGTTGTGAACCTTGCTAATGCTCTCTTCTCTATTGACACACAGCACAGGAAGTCGAGAACAGTTTGCTTTCACATGGGAAGGGCGGCAGTGGACATTCACTGCCCTTCCAAGGGGTACCTCCAAAGTCCCACCATTTGTCATGGACTTATAGCCCAGGACTTGGCCACATGGAAGAAACTGAAAACAGTGTGGCTGTATCACTACATTGATGATATCATGCTCACATGATTCTCTTGCACATTTAAAAGGGGAAGTTACTACTACATTGCTGCAACATCTACAGGAGAAAGGATGGGCTGTGAACAGCACCAAGGTTCAGGGACCTGGTTTGTCTGTGAAATTCTTGGGGGTTGTCTGGTCGGGTAAAACTAAAGTTTTTCCTGAAGCAGCTATAGACAAGGTCCAGGATTTCCCTACCCCTACCACTGTGGCAGTACTATAAGACTTTCTGGGTCTTTTGGGCTACTGGAGAGTGCTTATCCCACACTTGGCACAAATTCTGAAGCCCTTATACTGGTTGGTATGAAAGGGCATCGGGTGGGACTGGGATGAGAGGTGTGCAGCTGCTTTTACTGCTGCCAATCAGGCAATCAACGCTGTGCAGGCCTTGGTAATGGCCTCATCGAGGCCCTGTGAGCTAGATGTTCATGTAACTGAAGATGGTTATGATGGGGTCTTGGCAGTGGCTTGAACAGACACACCAAACTATTGGATTCTGATCACAACTATGGAAAGGAGCCGAGGTCTGGTACACCTTAATAGAGAAGCAACTGGCTACTGTGTATCATGCCATGCTGGCTATGTCCATTGATAGAACAGCTGTGACCAAGGTAATAACCACCTACTCCATCGCAGGGTGGGTGCAAGACTGGACCCAAAGGCCACGGAGTGGCGTGGCACAGGCACTGACACTGGCCACATTACAGCAGCACAGCACCCTCTCTACCAGCCCCACAAGTGGAGAACTACAATGCTTTTTGGGGCCAGTGATGTATACCAGTGGAAAGCAGAAAGAGCCACTGGTAGCTGAGAGCCCTTATCAGGAGGGAAAAGCCCCTATACCTGAAGATGCTTGGTATACAGACAGTTCTAGTCATGGGCAGCCCCCAAAGTGGAGGGCTGTGGCTTTCCATCCTACGACTGAGACAATATGGATGGAGGATGGAGAGGGGAAGGGCAGCCAATGGGCTGAGTTGCTGGCAGTATGGCTCGTGATCACCCAGGAGTCCTCCCCTATAGTTGTCTGCATTGACAGCTGGGCTGTCTATTGGGGCTGACCCCGTGGCTACTGACCTGGTTCCATGCCAACTGGATGGTTGTTCACTGGTCCCTTTGGGGGCAAGAGTTGTGGCAAGACCTATGGGCCTCTGGTCAGACTAAGACTGTTACTGTATATCATGTGACTGGCCGTTTGCCTTTGGCATCCCCAGGGAATGATGAAGCACAAACATTGGCCCAGATGCACTGGCTAGAGGGAAAGCCTGCCTGTAATATGGCCCAATAGTTATATCAGCGATTTTTGCACACAGGGCAAATGACAATGTGGGCTGTAACCTGTCAGTGGGACTTGCCACTGACCTCTGAAGAGGTCAGCAGAGCCCAGGAGTGCCTGTGTGCTCTGAGAGGACTTAACACCGAGTACCACAGCAACATGGGACAATAGTAAGGGGGCTTGGAATTCCACTCCGCACTGCAAAGAGCACGTACGTAACAGCAGTCAGAAGAAACCCAAAGAACCCTGGCTTGTAAAATCTACCCCTGCCAGCTGAAAAGAAACCAGCATGTGAAGGCATAAAATTAGTGTAGCCAAACACAGGAACCCCAGGCCAGACAAAGAAAGGTGGTCTATTCTGAGATTCCGCAAGAGAAAAAGAAAACTACACCCAAAAGGAGGGATCATCCCAAAACTGGGGAGGACAGAGATGCTAAGAATCCAGAGGGACAATGGTAGAGACCCCACTTCATGGCATAAATTGTTAATAACATGAGGAATAATTGTTCGTTGTTTCAGATGTCACAAAAGAGTTGTGGGTATATTTTTTTAAAGTGCCCTTATCTTGCATAGATACCTGAAGACATATTTGCAGATGAATAGGATGAGGTCTGGGTTTCACCTCTAAATAATCAAGTGGACAAGAGTGGGTATGGGTTTAAACATTAAAACAACTGAACATGAATTTATAATTGTGGCTGGATTTTAATGTGCATGAGGACTCATTGTACTATTTTTCTACACTTTCGTAATAAGTTTAAAAAAATTCCAGGTGACTTAAAGGTTAAAAATAAATAGCAGACCCATAAACTATTGAGGAAAATGTTAGTAAGCATATGTGTAAGTCTTTCTAATACATAATAATATAGGTGGAATCCATCAGGGAAAATATTATTATAGTGACTCTACATCTGCCTATACTATAGTTATACATACAGAACATACATAATATATACATATATATAAATTTTCAGAAAATATTTAACAAGGGAAACTGCTCATGACATACTAATTTTAAACTGATCAGAAAACTAATACAGTATCATTCAAAATTTTGCATGTTTTTATCTATTCCTTTTTTGCTAATAACTGGGCCATCACAGCAAACAACTCAAGAGTCTGTACCTGAGGTGCAGATAGATAATAAATAATCCAGTTACACCTAAAGTATTTATGTGCTAAGAATGACAAGCACAGAAAATTATGATAACATATAACAGGAGACAGAATCTAGTTGGGTTGAGGAAAGGCAATAAGAAAGAATCCCTTGATTTTTTAGCTGACAACCCTAAGGGTAACTGGGAACTAACTATAAGAAGGAAATAAACCTTAAATAAATGTGTAATTTTCTCAATCATGGACTGGCTGGTAATTTTTTATTTATTCAATATAATTCTCATAATCTCAGATAGTATACTGAATTGCTTTTATCATCTGAAAAAGCATGTTATAAAAATAAGATAGAAGAATGAACAATTAGAAAATAATTTTTCTTCCATATTACAACTTCTTTCTCAGTCAAGTGTATTTTGTTTGAAATCCTCAATCCTCGAAGTAAAAAAGTGATTCTTTTTTTTTTCATAGTTTATCTTGGAAGATTTTGATGTAATCAGTAAATTAAATGTCAAGTGAATTAGGATTTTTGTTGAAATTGAAGACATTGTTTTTCATTTGCCAAGGCCTGAAAAGTGACTAAAACTACATGCATATTGAAAGGAGATGAAGGTATTTCTTCATCTTAAATGGGCACAATGCACAGTGAACATAGGTGGGTATATATTGATTTCTAAATGTCAAGTGAGAAAACTGGAAGTGTAATGCAGAGTAAGAGTCAGAAGAAACGTGAATAAGAGGAAAGTAGATAAAAAGAGAAAAGAAAGGAGGGGGACAGGGGAGGAGAGGAGAGAAGGGAAACAAACAGGTTCCTTGGTGCACAGGTAGTAGGCCTGTTTATCTGTACTGCCAAGATCTACACATTGCCAATGCTTCAAAACAATGGAACATTTAAAAACTCCCTGCTTTGTTGATCTGGTCTTGATGACACTGCTCTCACGCATCAAAGTAGGAAGAAACCAACAAGCACTTGGGCTTGCCAGTGTAACTGTGAGCACATAGTTTCCAAGCCCACAAATCCTTCTGAGAAGTAACATTTTCTCATCACCACCTCCTATGCAAGAGATGGAAAATATGTAACTTGCAAAAAATCATCTTTTGTTTTTGATGTAAAGGGAAATCAAGCAATAACTTTTTGTTAGAAATTAAGAAAATTTACATTGTCTGTCACTTGAAACTAATAGGTTGAGATTCATGATAATATTTGGCTTCATCAAGAACCATAATTTCTGTACCTAATGTGATGGGATTCATAACAAGTAGAAAGGCAGAAAAAACAAGGCATAATTTTAAAAGAAGAGGCATATATTTTAGAGTTACACTGGTGAGGCTACTTCTAGGGAAAGTTACTAAATCTTCCAGAACATTTGTTTACCTCTATAAAATCAGTGGTCAAAATGACATGACATATGTTTGTAAAATCAGTTTTTGATAACTAAGATATATATCAATAAAAGATAATCCACTAATGTGTTAATATACACTCAGCCAAGTACAAAAAATTTTAAACAAACTGCTTTTACTATCTGTTCTTTGATTAAAACTCAAGAAATGACAGAATTTTTTTCTGTGTTCAAAGTTCTTATGTTTATATTCTAAGGACATTTCCTTATACGTCCATCCTTTATGTTTTGACTTAAGATGACAATACTTTCATTCAGAATTATGAAGAACAGTCTTCAATTGAAAAATAATTCTAAGCTATGTGTCTTTCATTTTATATAGTTCCTCAAAAAAAGTTGCTCTACCTAAATCCAGAAAAAGAAAAACTGTGAGTGACTATTTTTGACAGGCAATTTATTTGCAATGAAATACCCTATCGTTGAATTACAGAAAAGCCTGGATGGAAAAAGGCATTAATATTAACTGAGGAAGCCCGGACTGCATTTGACTCATGAGATTTAGGTTTGAGCTGATTAAAAGCACTTAATAAATCCACTTGGGCAAAGTTATGGCACTTGGGGGAGATTTGAAATAGGACTATAATTGAGAAAAGTTCATGGGATGCCAATTCATACCAGTAACTATAATAAAAGTGGCCAAAAGCAACAGGTCTGGGACCATGGTTCAGATAAATTTTCCAAAGTAAAGCAGTACTAAAAAGGTGTTATACACAAAAATAGAATTTTCTTTCATGATTCACAGCAGCAGTGGCTTTCAAGAGACAAAGAATCAAGCAACTCAATGGATAATAGTGTGTTTGCTATTGGAAAGCAGAGGAAATAAGGAGCCGAAGATGGAAAGCTTGGAATAAACGAGATAGGACTATGAAATGCTATGTGCTTTGATATTCACCAAACAAAATAAAAAGTTGAGACAGTAGGTGGAGACCTTAGAACTACAGAGAAAAGTATCGCTTTTTCTATTTCACTTGTTGGATTATGTAGAGCAGAACAGCCTTTAGCTTAAATGGTTTGCTACACATTCATCTATTTTGGGGCAGAATGTGAGTATTTTAAACTGAATAAATCCATCCTGTGTCAATGGTATATCTGATATAATATTTATAACCTATTACATGAAATTCAGTTTCTGTATCCTTTGTCCACAATTTTCAAGCAGTAGGCAAATTCTGAAAAACCAAGGGTCGCTTGACTTTTTTATCAGTGTATCTCTATATTGAGGAATCACCTGGGAACCTGTTAAAAATGATTCCCATTTCCCACCCTCTAAATCTGATTCAGTGGACCTGAGCTGGGGTCAAAAAGCCGCCAAAGCATGTCGTCCATAGGATGAAGCCAAATCCTAGAGAATGACAAACCTGTCTCCTTCCCTTTTTCTAAAGAGAAAAATGAGAAATTCATTTGGATCCTAACTCTTCAACTTTTTCCTTTTTGTCCCATCCTTCAACTAAATGATAAATTGAAAAGACTCATCAATGGATGATAAAGCAGTGGGCGAAAGCTAATAAGGACTAGTATATTTCCATAACCTCCAAGTAGCTCTCCAAGCTATAATAATTTAGTAATTATGGTATTTAATAAGTAAAAATAATTTAAATTGACTACAATAATGAAATCTTGCAGGCACCAAAGGTAAACATCAACAGTAATGGGACAAATCAAACCACACTAAATAGAGTATTGAGTCTGCAGTGTTTCTGCCAAAATTACATAAGCTGAAATAAATCATAAAGAAACATTAATAAATATGTAATGAAATTAACTGGCTTCTACACAGCCATGAAAGCCAAGGAAGGAGAGAAATTGTTCCAAAGTGAAGGAGACAAAGGAGACCAAATCCCATACATGATCCCAGATTAAAAGCTAGACAAGAAAAGAAAGAGAAAAAAGAGAAGCAGGTCTTGTATCTTTGTTTGATTCTTTGATTTTGGCCAGAAATGATATCACTGGGATAATGGAAAGAAATCTGAATGGAGCTTGAGGGTAAGGTAGTTATACCAGTGGTAATTTCCTGATTTTTATTAATTTTCTGAGGTTTTGTATGAGATTATCTTTGTTTTAGAAAAATACACATTCAATAATTTAAAGATAATGGAATGTCATGTATGACTTATTTGTCAGTGGTGTAGAAGATACACAGAAAGCTAGACAGACAGACAAAGACAGAGAAGGATAAAGTTAATGTCAATGAGAGTGGAATCCAAGTGAAGCGTATGCAGGTATTGTACTTCTGTGATTTTGAAATTACTTCAGAATAAAAAGTAGAATGAGAGAGAACACAATTTCAAATCCATCATTATAAAATGGCAATATGAATTCCCCGTGCAAGTGACAAGCACCAGGTTTTATATTTCTCCCACTATATGCTATTTATAAGGGACAGGGCTAATATATAAAGTCACAGAAATGTTGAAAGTCAAAGTTATGTCTGATGAATACTAACCCAAACAAACTGGTATTAGGCATATTAATATGAAGTAAAGGAAGTGTTAGGTGAAAAGCATTACAAGAAATGAGGCAAGGGGTATAAGATGTTTGATTCATCAGATCTAAACTTATGTATGCACCTAAGTGGATAGCATCAAAATAGAAAATATAAAGCAAAAACTAACAACAGAACCACAAGTAAAAATAGACAAGCTCACACTGAAATGAAAGATTTTAGCATATCACTCTGAAAATGACTGATCAAGTAGACAAGTTACTAAGCACATGGAAACGTGCACCTTAGCAAGCTTGATCTATGAGGTTAAGGAGAATACTGCACCCCATACCTGTAGAATACATATTTTTTTGAAGCACACAGACAATTCTTACAAAAATTTCCCAAATATTGAACCATATATATGACAAGTCTCATTACACATTTTAAAGGATTGATATCATACAGACAATACTCTCTAACCAAAGTGTAAATAACAAAGAAATCAATAACTAAATGATAACTCAGTAAGTTATGAATGCTTGGCATCCCCTTTATGTGGGAATTTCAGATCTAGTTTTCCATAGCTCCACTACCCCCTATTGATCCAGAAACTAAGGCCAGAATGAAGTGGCTATACATTATTATGCTAGTTCTGTTGACCTCTCTTTCTTGATACCCATGTTACTATCTAAAACAGAGTGAGGACAAGCCAATGGGACTATTTCAAGAAAAGTGCATATATGATATGTTCTCTATGTAAAGAAAGTGTCAGAATATGACTTAAGACACCATTATGAGACAAACCATAATAAGTACAATCAGTATACAGAAAAGATGAATGATGAAAAATAAATGAACTTTAATGAAAGGACTGAAATTTCTAAACTTATTAAAGTAAATTAAATAGACAAAGTAAACATTGGTAAAGTACAATGTCATATGTATTAAGTGAAAAGTTGCTCAGGCTTTAAAATGTTTTGCGGGTGTTGAGCTTTTTTTTTTAAGTGTCTACAGAATGAATCAGAAATTATGTGCATTTAAACAGAAATAGTCAATTGCAAAAATATGTCTAGTCAGAAATATTGTAGTTCAATGTCCTGCAGACTTGGCTGAGCACTCACAGGACATAATGCACGAAAAAGTTAAATCTTATGTGGCATATTCTATTGCACCTGATGAAAGCACAAATAAAAATAACAGGATTCAAGATGGCGGTGTGAGAGGTGAGACAGAAAACTCCTCCCAAAACCACAGATAGTGTGAAACTATAGTTAATACAACTAACCCTAAAATAGCAACAGGAAAGAAGGCTGCACCAGACTGCAAACAGACCTCATGAACAGAACAGACCTCACAAAACCGGATAACGTACAAAAGCCTTGATCCGGCGGGACCTGAGCCCTTCCCCCACCCCAGTTCACAGGCAGGAGGAAAAGAAACGGAGTAGGGGACGAGGTGGAAGCCTGGGACTGCTGAACACCTAGCCCTGGTGGTCTGCTTTCCAAGCAGAAACCTACATTGTGCTGTGCTCTGGAGGATGGGGAGCTGGGACAGGCAGAGTGCTTGAGAGACAGATTCCAGCCATTTGTGGAGGGTGGGATCCACATCGGGCTGCTCTGGGACAAGGGAAAGGCAGGCGGTCTGAAAGGCTTCTGAGCAGTGAGAGGGCTGCTGAAGGGGCGGGGTTTGCATGGAGCTTGCTCCGTGGGAGAATGAATAGGAGAACAAGGTTGTCTTGGCGTGCTCTGCCCAGCACATTGGGAACTTCGGGGAGCTTCAGGCGCTCCATCCCCCTGGCTGGCTGCTCAGCTCCAAGACCCCCCACTGTGATATGCACCCTGCTGAGCCTTTCTCCTGGCCTGACAGCACCAGCTCCCAAACCCGCAGTCACTGTTCTGGCATCAGGCCAGCCAGAGGGACTCCCCCCCCATATAACAGCTAGAGAGGCCAAGCACAGAGGCTTACCCCTGTGTGCTCAGCCCACTGGCTCTGATAATGGAGACGGGCGAGTCAGATGAGAATGAGAAAACAGATATTTCCTTCCCCCAGGCGCCAGCTCCGCTCCCCTACAACCCCCAACCTCACTCTAGGGGCTGAGCAGCTCCAGAGACTGGAGCTTCTGGACAATAGAGGGCACCACACAGAAATATGAAATGTCAAAAGAATATGGTTCAGACCAAAACCTCAGAAACCCCAGAAAAAGGACCAAATGAAACTGAGCTCACCAATCTTCCTGAAAGAGAGTTGAAAACAAAAATCATAAAAATGCTTATGGAGGTACAGAAAAATATTCAAGAACTCAGGAACGAATTTATGATGGAGACTCAATCATTAAGAAATTACATATCTGAAAGGAAACATACAATGGAGGGATTTAAAGCAGACTAGATGTAGTAGAAGAGAGGGTAAATGGAATAGAAATTAGAGAAGAGGAATATAAAGAAGCTGAGGCACAGAGAGAAAAAAGAATCTCTAAGAATGAAAGAATGAGAGAACTGCATGACCAATCCAAACGGAACAATATTCGCATAATAGGGGTACCAGAAGAATAAGAGAGACAAAAAGAAATAGAAAGTGTCATAGAGGAGGTAATTGTTGAAAATTTCCCCAATCTGGGGAAGGAGATAGTCTCTCAAGCCATTGAGATGCACAGATCTACCAACACAAGGGACCCAAGGAAGACAACATCAAGACATATAATAATTAAAATGGCAAAGATCAACAATAAAGACAGACTTTTAAAAGCAGCTAGAGAGAGAAAAAAGATCACATACAAAGGAAAACCATCAGACTATCATCAGACTTCTCAACAGAAACCTTACAGGCCAGAGGGAAGTGGCATGATATATTTAATGCAATGAAGCAGAAGGACCTCAAACTAAGAATACCCAGTAAAGTTATCATTTAAATTTGAAGGAGGGATTAAACAGTTTTCAGATATGCAAAAGCTGAGAGAATTTATCTCCCACAAACCACCTCTACAGTCCACTTTGGAGGGACTCCTATAGATGGAAGTATTCCTAAGACTAAATAGATGTCACACACGGGATAGACAAAGAGTACAGAACATGATTCATAACATACAAAGAATGGAAGAGGAAGAAAAAGGAGGAGAAAAAAAAATCTTCAGTTTGTGTTTGTAATAGCATACAAAGTGAGTTAAATTAGACTGTTAGATAGTAAGGGAATTACCCTTGAACCTCTGGTAGCCACAAATCTAAAGCCTGCAATGGCAATAAGTACATACCTATTGATAATCACCCTAAATGTAAATGGTCTGAATGCACCAATCAAAAGACGTAGAGTCACCGAATGGATTAAAAATCAAGACCCATCTATATGCTGCCTACAAGAGACTCACTTTAAACCAAGACATACACAGGCTGAAAGTAAAGGGATGGAAAAACATATTCAATGCAACTAATAGGGAGAAAAAAGCAGGAGTTGCAGTACTTTTATTAGACAAAATAGACTTCAAAACAAAGAAAGTAACAAGAGACAAAGAAGGACATTACATAATGATAAAGGGGTCAGTCCAACAAGAGGATATAACTATTATAAATATCTATGCACCCAACACAGGATCACCTTCGTATGTGAAACAAGTACTAACAGAATTAAAGGAGGAAAGAGACTGCAATGCATTCATTTTGGGAGACTTTAACACACCACTCACTCCAAAGGACAGATCAACCAGACAGAAAATAAATAAAGAGACAGAGGCACTGAACAACATATAGAACAGATGGACCCAACTGACATCAACAGAACACTCCATCCAAAAACAACAGGATACACATTCTTCTCAAGTGCACATGGAACATTTTCAAGAATAGATCATATACTAGGCCACAAGAAGAGCCTCAGTAAATTCAAAAAGAATGAAATTGTACCAACCAGCTTCTCAGATCACAAAGGTATGAAACTAGAAATAAATTACTCAAAGAAAATGAAAAAGACCACAAACACATGGAGGCTTAATAAGATGCTCGTAAATAAACACTGGATCAATGACCAAATAAAAACAGATATCAAGCAATATATGGAGACAAATGACAACAATAATTCAACACCGCAAAATCTGTGGGATGCAGTAAAGGCTGTGCTAAGAGGGAAATAATATTGCAATACAGGCCTACTGCAGGAAAGAAGAACAATCCCAAATGAACAACCTAAACTCACAATTAATGAAACTAGAAAAGGAAGAACAAATGAGGCCCAAAGTCAATAGAAAGAGGGACATAATAAAGATTAAAGCAGAAATAAATAAAATTTAGAAGAATAAAACAATAGAAAGAATTGATGAAAGCAGGAGCTGGTTCTTTGAGAAAATAAACAAAATAGATAAACCCTTAGCCAGACTTACCAAGAAAAAAAGAGAGTCTACACACATAAACAGTATCAGAAATGAAAAAGGAAAAATCACTATGGACACCACAGAAATATAAACAATTATGAGAGAATACTATGAAAAATTATATGCTAACAAAGTGAATAACCTAGAAGAAATGGACAACTTTCTAGAAAAATACAACCTACCAAGGCTGACCCAGGAAGAAACAGAAAATCAGAACAGACCAATTACCAGCAAAGAAATTGATTTGGTAATCAAAAAACTACCTAAGAACAAAACTCCTGGACCAGATGGTTTCACTGCTGAATTTTATCAAACATTTAGTGTAGACCTAATACCCATCCTCCTTAAAGTATTCCAAAAGTAGAAGAGGGAATATGCCCAAACTCATTCTACAAGGCCAACATCACTCTAATATCAAAACCAGGTAAAGACACCACAAAAAAAGAAAATTACAGACCAATATCCCTGATGAACACAGATGCAAAAATACTCAACAAAATATTAGCAAACCGAATTCAAAAATATATCAAAAAGATCATCCATCACGATCAAGTGGGATTCATCCCAGGGATGTAAGGATAGTACATTAGAAAATTCATCAACATCAACCACTACATTAACAAAAAGAAGGAGAAAAACCACATGATCATCTCCATAGATGCTAAAAAAGCATTCGACAAAGTTCAACATCCATTCATGATAAAAACTCTCAACAAAATGGGTATAGAGGGCAAGTACCTCAACATAATAAAGGCCATATATGACAAACCCACAGCCGACATTATACTTAACAGCAAGAAGCTGAAAGCTTTTCCTTTAAGATCAAGAACAAGACAAGGATGCCCACTCTCCCCACTATTATTTAACATAGTTCTAGAGGTCCTCTCCACAGCAATCAGACTACACAAAGAAACAAAAGGCATCCAGATTGGTAAGGAAGAAGTTAAACTGTCCCTGTTTGCAGATGACATGATAGTGCACATAAAAAACCCTAAAGAATCCACTCCAAAACTTCTAGATCTAATATCTGAATTCGGCAAAATTGCAGGAATCAAAATTAACACACAGAAATCTGTTGCATTTCTATACACCAACAGTGAACTAGCAGAAAGAGAAATCAGGAAAACAATTCCATTCACAACTGCATCCAAAAGAATAAAATACCTAGGAATAAACCTAACCAAGGAAGTGAAACACTTATACTTTGAAAACTACAAGACACTCATGAGAGAAATTAAAGAAGATAGAAATAAATGGAAACACATCCCGGGCTCAAGGATAGGCAGAATTAATATTGTCAAAATGGTCATCCTGCATAAAACAATCTACAGATTCAATGCAATCCCTATCAAAATACCAACAGCATTCTTCAATGAACTAGAGCAAATAGTTCTAAAATTCATATGGACACACAAAAGACCCTGATTAGCCAGCGCAATCCTGAGAAGGAAGAATAAAGTGGGGGGAATTATGCTCCATGACTTCAAGCTCTACTACAAAGCCACAGTAATCAAGACAATTTGGTACTACCACAAGAACATACCCATAGACCAATGGAACAGACTAGAGAGCCCTGATATAAACCCAACCATATATGGGCAATTAATATATGATAAAGGAGCCATGGATATATAATGGGGAAATGACAGCCTCTTCAACAACTGGTGTTGGCAAAACTGGACAGCTACATGTAAGAGAATGAAACTGGATTATTGTTTAGCCCCATGCACAAAAGTAAATTCAAAATGGATCAAAGACCTGAATGTAAGTCATGAAATCATAAAACTCCTAGAAAAAAACATAGGCAAAAACCTCATGGACATATATATGAGAAACTTCTTCATGAACATGTTTCCCTGTGCAAGGGAAACAAAAGCTAAAATGAACAAGTGGGACTATAGAAAACTAAAAAGCTTCTGTACAGCAAAGGACACCATCAATAGACCAAAAAGACATCCTAGAGTATGGGAGAATATATTCATAAATGACATATCTGATAAGGGGTTGACATCCAAATTATAGAAAGCGCTCATGTACCTCAACAAACAAAAAGCAAATAAGCCAATTAAAAAATGGGCAGAGGATCTTAACAGACACTTTTCCAAAGAAGAAATTCAGATGGCCAACAGGCACATGAAAAGACACTCCACATCACTAATCATCAGAGAAATGCAAATTCAAACCACAATGAGATATCACCTCATACCAGTTAGGATGGCCACCATCCAAAAGACAAACAAATGTTGGTGAGGATGTGGAGAAAGGGGAACCCTCCTACACTGCTGGTGGGAATGCAAATTAGTTCAACCATTGTGGAAAGCAGTATGGAGGTTCCTCCAAAAACTTAAAATAGAAATACCATTTGACCCTGGAATTCCACTCCTAGGAATTTACCCTAAGAATGCAGCAGCCCAGTTGGAAAAGACAGATGCACCCTTATGTTTATCACAGTACTATTTACAATAGGCAAGAAAGGGAAGCAACCTAAGTGTCCATAAGTAGATGAATGGATAAAGAAGAGGTGGTACATATACACAATGGAATATTATCCAGACATAAGAAGAAAACAAATCCTACCATTTGCAACAACATGGATGGAGGTAGAGGGTATTATGCTCAGTGAAATAAGCCAGGTGGAGAAAGACAAGTATCAAATGATTTCAGCTCATCTGTGAAGTGTGAGACCAAAGAAAAAACTGAAGGAACAAAACAGCATCAGACTCACAGAACCCAAGAATGGCCTAACAGTTACCAAAGAGAAAGGAACTGGAAAAGATGAGTGGGAAGGGAGGGATAAGGGGGAAAAGCGGGTATTATGATTAGCACACATAATCTAGCAAGGGGTGGATACAGGGAAGGCAGTATAACACAGAGAAGACAAGTAGTGACTCTATAGCATCTTACTACGCTGATGGACAGTGACTGCAATGGGGTATGTGGTGGGGACTTGATAATAGTGGTAGTCTAGTAACTATAATATTGCTCATGTAATTGTACATTAATAATATCAAAATAAAAAATATATATATATATAAATAACAATACACAGTCAGCTATATTTTATTCATGATGTCAAAAGGAATTTTGATGTGGCCAAGGACTTTTGGACAAAATGCCCATGATTGGAGTACCATCAGGAAATGACTTTTTGTATGTTAGGAAAATGTTCCAGTTGGACAAACTCAAAATTAGTAGCTAAGACATCAGACACTGGTGCTATAACCGTCAATGCTTACAGGTTTAATTCAAGGCAGCAACACGTTCTTAGTTTAAAGAACATTGCATCATTCACAAGGGAGATTTCTGTGCTAAAAGTTAAAAATGAAACTCATTGTCAAAATAGCCATTACCACACAGGCTAAATGAATCTCAGGCAATCTATTACTTGGTGAACTAGATATCATACTGCTTGAAAGTATCTGGCTTAGTGGTGACATTGAGCTGAGGATATTTTTGAAACTATTCAAAAAAATCTACTTGCATGTGCCATCCAAAGAAAACCCCAGGCTAGTTTCCAAAATGGATCAGATTTGATCATTTGGGTTGACATTATAGCCCATCTAAACCCTGAGTATTTCTTTCAATGGGTCTTCAGATGTACTTACACAAACATGTACGGCTCCTTTCACTTATTTCTAGAATTGTGGTTTAGGAGGCTCTTGGACAAGGAGTAGCAACTAGCCTACTCCCTGGCTTGTTGGTTTCTAGAAATGAAAGTATTGCCTCAGCTACATTCTCAAAATTGTGCAGCTAAGGATGAATCCCCAAAAAATAATGATCTGACTTCTTCTTTTATAAAAATTACCTAACACTATTCACTTAGTCTTCCTCTGACAGTGTCTGAGCAAGGGCAAATGGCCTAATGTTAGCCAGTTGGCTACTTCTCCTAGGGCTTAAATCTTGATCCAGTAATGAAAGGATGGAGGGAAAAGTTAAGTTATTCATTGCCGTGGTGACAGAAGCAATAAAGCAATGGTGGTAATAATGGCATCCTGGCAAGAATGCTCAGCCCCAAGGCCATTGCTACATTTCCAACACCCTTCCTGGCTTTCCAGAGTCCCCTAAGTCCATGCTTTCTTCCTCAGGTGCCCACGGCTTCCATAATCCTGCCAATGCCCCTTTGTTCTTATTACTTGTGTTAGTGTCTACAGCTTACAACTAAGAGCCTTTCCTACTACACCATCATATTTATTTTCTGGGGAGGGATTTGTAAATATTAGTCAGATTCTTAAAAGGATATATGCTTCCCTCCAAATATTAAGAATGACTGTGTTAAAGTTTTCTGGTTGTAGCTTGCAAAGGGAAGAATCTGAGAATGTCATGAGTCCTTGCACATGGCAGCTAATTCAGTAATTAAATTTTTACCATCCTTATTAGAAAAGCTTTATGGAAAGCTGTCAGTAACAGACAAAAAAAAAAGGAAAATGATTTTAAATAAAATAATGTCTCCATTTCTTAATTGTGTTGCAGACTAATCATTCCTTTACAAAATAAGTAGAGACTGCTGCTAACTCTCTCTGGTGACTTGGAGCAGCAAAGTCATAGATGAGCACCACTGTCTTTCCCTAATCTATCCTTTCCATCTGCTGATGACAGCAAAAAGGAAGTGAAGAAATCACCCTTTGAGGCAATTCCTTTGGTTTTTCTTTGAAATTCTTTTTTGTCTCTCTTCCTTATCACATTATCTTGTCATGCTATAATAACGTCTCCTGCTCATCGAAGTGTAAAACTGTTAGGACATTAAGTTCAAGGGAATCTGCAAGATCCATGTGACCTTAAAATCCCACTCTTTTTAACATATTTTTTATTTTCTTATTATATATGTTTCAGAAATATTATATCTGACTCATTTAGAGTTTTTTTATACCCCTTTTTGGCAGGAGAAGAAAATGGGCTTTAAAAAAAATGATTTTATGAACTGAACTTCACAGTTGTAAAACATATTTGACTGGTCCTAAGAATTTGATTTCTTACAGGTTTCTGGGAAGTCTTGTTTTTTTTTGGAATAGAAATGAAAATTTTCATCAGACATAATTTTTTCTCAGCCCTACAGTATAGTCTGCTTTCCAAAATGTAACCTAGGGTGGGGACTGGGCACTTATAACTAAATACATGACTGACAAATTAATTCATTGCCATCTTGATTGTGATATGAAGATCCTATATCTCTGGCTTGAGGGAAACTTTATCTAGGACCTCAAAACTTCCTCACAGCTGTGATAAAATGAAAGTGTATCCCTACTGTATCTTCCTTTTATCCAACCAGCTCATTTCAGTGTCCTCTGTTATCCCTAGAACAGGGGATGGTAATCTTTAGCTAATGGGCTCAATTTGGTCTGCCACCTGTTTTGTAAATAAAGTTGTATTTGATCACAGTCATACTCATTCACATACATATTATATTATCTATGGCTCCTTTTCTGCTAAAATTTAAGTTAGCTGTGACAGAGACCATCTGACATACAAAGCTGAAAATATTTACATCTGGCCCTCTCCAGAAAATTCTTGCTGTACCTTGGCCTAAAACAATGTCTCTCCGTCAACAACAGTATACACAATGGAATATTAGCCTTTAAAAGGAAGGAAATCCTGCCATTTGCAATAACATGGATGAACCTAGAGGACATTATACTAAGTGAAATAAGCAAGATGCAGAAAGACAAAACTGCATATCACTTATATATGGAATATAGGAAAGCTGAACTCACAGTAACAGACAGTAGAATGGTGGTTACCAGGGTCTGAGGGGTGGCAGAAGTGGGGAGATGTTGATCAAAGGTACAAACTTTCAGTTATAAGATGAATAAATTCTGGAGACAATGTACAGCACGGTTACTATAGTTAATAATAATGTATTATACACTTGAAATTTGCTGAGAATAAATCTCAGGTTTTCTCACCATCAAGAAAAAAAAGGTAACTGCAAGATGTTGGGCATGTTAATTAGCTTGAAGTGGTAATTATTTCACAAAACCAAAACATCACATTATATACCTTAAATATATATAATTTTTATTTGTTTAAAAAAAACTTGTTTCTCACCACAGCCATATAAGCAGCACATGGATGTTTGTGTCAGTTTTGTTCATTGTTATATATTCAAATCTAGATTTCTGCCTGGCTTGCAATAGTGCTCTATCAGTATTTGTTCAATGAAAAAAAAAAAAAAAAGAATGATATACAGGAGATCTTTCAAGTTAGCAAAATGCTTCCTGATAATGCACAGACTATTCATTCACCCAACAAACATGTATTGGGCTGCGTTAGACACTAAGTATATACAGTGGGTAAAAAAGGAAAATGCAAACATGATCTTTACCCTCATGGTGCTTAGAGTCTAGCATGGAATTGCTGGACGAACATGCAAAAAAACCTTATGTGTTCACACAGGTGGTGGTCAGCAAGAAACTGTCCAGAGCACACACGCGACTCCAGCGTAACATCCACCCGCAGCTCGTCCTCTCTGCTGGTCTGCGGTGAGTCCCACCGTCCTGCCCGAAGGTCAAAGTGGAAGATAGGGTGGGCCGACACAGCCGGCACCAATCGTCCTTCCCTCTGAAGTAAGTTAGGGGGCTGGCATCCAGCAGGAGGCACGAGTCAAGTATTCTCATGGAGGATGGGAGTTTAGATTTGGGCACTGGCAGGAACGCAGTTTTTCTAAACTATTCCCCGGGCTGCTTTCAGTAAGCTCCTCATTAGCCTTGAAGCAGGTTTCCCTTGATGGTGCCCTTTGCCCTGACTTGGAGAGACTGCAGCTTTTAAAGAGGCAGTTCAGTCCCACTGTGGCCCAGTCCTTGGCCTAATTTAGGTAGTACAACAATTCTCTCCAACTGGGAAGATGATGAGATGATTTTTCTGTCATGTTTGAGAATCGGTGACCAAAATCTACAAGGAAATCACCCAGCCTCGTGAGTCTTTTGGACTTGGCGGCAGCTAAGCCGGTGTCCTGTTGATATAACAGGCTCAGAATGGGAATCATCCAGGAGCAAAATGTTTCAGCCATTCCCGTCCTACCTGCTGCAGATAATCACAGACGTCAGAATTTGGAAGGTCTGATAGGTCATCTGACCTAATCCCAGCATTGGTTTAAAAAAAAACTAGGAAAATGAGATCCTAAATAACTAAAATGGTTCTATTTGACAAATGTAATTTAGGGGTTAAAGATTTCTGGGATCCCAACGCAGCCGATTCATTAATTGTGGACATTGCTTAAACATTCAGGATCTTTCTTGCATAAAGCATAATATTTGGGGTAGTATGAAGAGGTATATCTAATCTTTCATGGCTTAATTCCATATGGACCATGGCGTTGCACACTGCCTCACAATTACCATTCCACCCAGGCAGAGAGCCCCTCACCTAGGGCCTCGGCCACCTGTCTGGGTTTCTCATTGAGAGAACACACTTGGAAAGTCTCCATTGAACACGGTGATGAGGTGACGCTGGAAACAATCCCTCCTGAAGGCAGAGACACACCACGAGCTCAACGAGGAGGCTATTTGAGGCTGACACACCCAAAGGATCATTTGCCTCCTTGAACTTTTAAGTATACCTTTTAAAAAGCAACACAATGACAAGTGTATAGTCTGTGTTCTTTTATTCTTTAATAAATGTCTACAGAAAAAAAAACAAATGAAAACAAAATTTCTGTCCTTTAATCACTGGCAGAAATGGAGGTTCTTATATAACATGTTTTGTCACTCTGGTCATCAGTTTTTAGAGGCAGGGATACCATGAGGCAGACAGACAGAGAGACTAAAGATAGGTAAAAGAGGGGAGGAGATGGAGAAAGGGAAGGCAAAGTAGTCCAGATCTGTGTAGAAGTCTCCAGTTTGGGGGATAAAAATATAAATCTTATTTAAGTCATAAACTTCACTGATGCTACTCTGGATCCCTTTTCCATTTTTTATGACATCCTGGATTCCATACATTCCCACTTATATTCAGATATTGAACGTGTCTAATTCCATCCAACTTATTTGTCTCAAAATGCTTCCCATCTGAGGCAGTGCAGAGCATCCATATGGCCAGAAAAGCCTAAGGTAGGGAAGAGGATATGACAGTTCATGGCACACATCCACTCCCTCGAGTAAGCTGTGTCCTCTGCTGCTAAGAGGAAACAGGAGAGAACGGGTGGTCCTGTACGAGAGTGCACAGCAGTGCTGACCTCCCTCTGGTTACGTTTATTGTCGGTGGCTCAAATGACGCAGTGGCCTCTGTATGGACATGGTGTTTTTCTCAGGATGATTTTCAGTATCACCCCAGCTTCTTCCTTCTTTGGGGGTGTTTCAGAGAAAGGCAACCACATGTTCCATCAGTCCTGCCAGAGCACACACCCACAAATCTTATCTGGGATTGAGAATAGCAGTGCTCCCTGGACAGCCATCTGGACCATCCCATATCTCAGGTCCCTTTCCCTAAGTTCCAGTTTCCTTCACAGGGACCCACTGGACGTGCTGAAATCCTCTGCACCACCCTTGAGGGCCAGTGGGGTGGGTCAAAGTACATAACAATCTTTTTAAGTACTGTTCTATGAACTACTCAGATCAGATCTTTCCTTCAGAGCTATTTCGGTCCAAAATAGAGAGCAGCATGAACTTTTATGATCACATTTATCCCCACACTTTCAGGAGACTCATGTCAGGCTCTGTCAGGAGCTTTCCTAGCAACCTTGCTACAGCTAAGACAGCACTGAGTGGCCTGTAAACCATCCACCCATACACGAGGGCAGTGGCTGCCAATCTGCATCTGGCAGCACCCCCAACCTTGTGACTGATTTTCTTGAAACCACTTGTCACCTACATAAAGCTGACCTTAGTCTCCAATCCTTCTAGAAGTCAAGATGACACCCTGTGGCCCAAGGCTTCCACCATAAATTATATTGTTACCATAGACTCTGGCACAGGCCCCTACATGAATACAGCCTTATCAGGCAGGCTGTCCCACGGGCTTAGAGGTCACCTTCAAGACGCTGAGGGGAAGGACCAAATCTTTCTTTGGCCAAGGCCAATCTTTTACTGCACAATGCCTTGGCTGCAGTTTTCAGGTAATAGGAAAAATCTACCTGAAGTCCTGTTACACATAGAATTCTTACTTCAGTCTTTGGAGAAATTTGAAGACTTTTGATCTCAGAGTGCTCCTAAGCATATTAGGAGCTTCTGCAGCCAAACTAAATCAGTTTTTGTTTTAGATGCAAGCCTCTGCTTACAACTTCACTAGAGAAAAGGGGGCTCTGTAGCTGCCAAATAGTCCAAACTTACATATAAAACTTGATGAAGAAAGCAAGCTTAGAGGGTTACAGTGCTGACTGGAGCAGAACATATACACATTCTGATACCAAGCCTTTTGCACTACCACAGAAAATTTTTATGCTTCCTTATGAGAAAGATGACTTGAGCACCTACCATGTGCCTAATATCGAACTAGCTGATACATGGATGCAAAGGGCAAGTGTGAGTTACAGTTTCTGTCCTTGGATGGTCTTGGGATTACCAAGCACCATTAAGTTAAACTATGAGTTGTTTCTATATTAGTGGTAGTGGATTTGCATTCATATATGCTTATCACCTCTAAGTGTTTATTGAGATAATTGGTTCACCATCATAAATCAACTCTTTGGGGTTAAAACTGTAATTGAGGCCATATATCTGGGCAAAGGCATCGGTGGGTAATCCCATCAAACCTGCGATTTTGGCTTCATTAACACTGCCCTCTAGCCAATTGGCAAGGCTAAACTCAGACAAATTATGTGAGGGAAGTTATTTGTCCTCTTTAGCTTTTTAATATTCAAAAACCCAGCAGAGAAATTATTGTTATTAGATAGGATTTTCAAATCAGCAGAGACAAAAAACTATCGATTCCTGAACTTACAGGGGGATTCTGCTTTTTAATAATGGCAAGATTTCCAATAAAATACAAGTGTTCTCCAAATCTTGATCACAAGATATAGACTTATTTTACTTTACTTTAAATCTTGGCTCACTGCTTTCAATTATAGATGATATTTCAGTAAGAAAAGCAACAAAACTGGACCGCTGCAGACTAAGAACTAAAAAGGTTTACAATAGGCATAAATGAAATGTTTTTAGCAGCAAAATTGCTACATTTTAACTCTGCCTTGAATCTTATCCACAAGGCTTTAGCCATTAAAGCAATGTTTGATTCAGAGCAAAACAAAGCTGTGGGTTAGTCTTGGGGTTTGAGAAGACCTATAATTAACAGTTATCTTTTACTCCCAAATCTAAAACCAATTGAGAGATGGAAGCAGGAATGGGTAGAGAGGTCAGGTATGTTGCTCTAGAAGTTCCCCCATACCTATGCATAAGGAAAAGGAAATGGTACTCCCTCTTACAATAAGAAAAGTAGTAAATATGGAGGGTGTAATAAGAATACAGGTAATCAAGTATGTACCGGAAAGACCAAAATAGTGCTTGGGATTGAAGACTGTGATATGAAGAGGTACATGTAGCACGCATTAGAAAATACAAAAACAGAATATAAAGAGTCACCTTATCTGGCCAGCAAGACTATATACTGTATACTATAAGGAGTATAATTCAGATAGAATAAGATGAGTGGCACCCTTGGAATTATGAATATGGGTATGGATTATCCCAAAAGAATATTTTGAGGATATGATGCCCCAGAAGAAGGAGTGCTTAACTCTTTCTAGAAAAGTTAAATACAGCTCCATAGAGGTGATAAAATTTACACTTACTATTGAGGATGGATAGATGTTTTCTACAGTTCAAAAAAAGGAGAGGACAGTAATTCCACTTCTGGGAATTTACCTGAAGAAAACAAAAACCCTGATTCAAAAAGATTTTTGCACTCCTATGTTTATTGCCACACTATAGGAAATAGCCAAGATATGGAAGCAACCTAAATGTTCATCAGCAGATGAATGGATAAAGAAAAGGTGGTACATATACACAATGGAATATTATTCAGCCATAAAAAGAAAAGAAATCCTACCATTGCAACAACATGGATGGATCTAGAGGGTATTATGCTCAGTGAAATAAGCCATGTGGGGAAAGACAAGTACCATATGATTTCACTTATTTGCATAAAATGAACACAGCGCAAAACAATGAACAAAATAGCAATAGACTGATAGACACTGAGAAGTAACTAATGGTTACCAAAGGGAAGGGGTTGGGGCAGATCGTGAGGGAGGGTGAAGGGTTTAAAGGGACACAATAATTATCAATCACAATATAAATTGGTCACAGGGATGGTAGTACAGCATGGAGAATATAGTCAATGATTCTGTAACATCTTACATTGATAGATAGTAACCACACTAGAGGGGGTGAAGATTTAATAATATGGGTAACCACTGTGTTGTGTATTTGAAACCAACATAAGATTGTATATCAACAATACTTCAATTTAAAAAAAAGAGGGATTTTTAAATATTTTTTTAAAACTTCAGTGAGGGATTTAAAGGAAGGCTTGAACAAGTGGAGAGACATTTTATACATACTCTTTTCTAACTGAAGTACTGTTGATAAACAATCTTATGTTGGTTTCATATTATACCATATACTTGAGTTGGAAAATTAATAAAAAGATATCAATTCTTCCTAAAAAAGGAGGGGAAAGGGGGTTAGCTCTCAGGAAGAATGTGTGGAATAGACAAAGAAGAGAAGGCATGAGAGTGTGTGAGATTTATAGCCGGTTTTTCAAAGTATTTAGAGGACTTTGAGATGGGTAGAAGTTAAAAAAAAAAAAGAAAGAAATAGGTTATAAATAGAAAGTGAGGTTCTAATTCACAAGGAATCTTGAGTGTGATATCCCAAGGGTACAAACTTTATCCTATAGGAGCAAGGAACGATAATCAAAGGATTTTAACCAACACATGAAATGAAGGACCCCACAGGCAGGATATCTTTGTTTATATTAACCTATTAAACAAGGAAGAGAAGTCCTTCCTTATTAAACACTTAAGCATGTCTGTGGCTAAACCTGAATCCCACATAATACTAGAAGAATGAAGTTCACAGGGTGGACGGGGCCTTAAAAGGCATCAAGCTTTTAACCCCACCCGAACCCCATGCTGCAGACCGACTGGAGCTTGTTCGCACTGACATGTACACACAAATGAAAAAATTAACATTCATCCTTTAGAGCTAATTAAGGTTCTTGGTTTTTTCACACATAATTTTCACTTTTCCTACCTTGTATACATAACTGGACATATGGGAAAGACAGTTGCAAGGCATAAATATGTGAGGGAGGCGAGAATTTTCTCCCAACCCACCTGATCTGCACAGGCTTCCTGCATGAGAGGGAATTTGTGCAGATTTATGAATGAGGGCAAAAAGGTGGCTTGGAAGACAGGAAGAGGGAGATGGTCCTGGCCTATCACTCACTATAGAAAAAATATGGGATAAAAATGCCTTAACACTTTAATATTTCCAAAGGTGATTTGACCTACATAATGTCATTTAACCCTTACATTAGCTTTATATAGGCCTCTTTCCTCATTCATTCTTTAATTCATTCATTAATGAATATTTATAGAGTGATTGCTATGCTCAGGAAATAAGCCAGGCACTTGGGAGGAAAAAGTAAGAAGAAAAGTATGTTCCTGCCTCAGACAGCATAGATACTAGAGGGGAAATGATACCCAAAACTGGTTAAGGGGCCAATAAATAATTATAAAAGAACTATAACTCCTAGGAAGAAAAAAGGAAACGCTGAGGTGGAGAATAATGGAGTGGGGACTAGGAGTACATTTTACTTCAGGTATGATGGCTACAAACATGCTTTGAGGATATTTGTTTAAGCTGAGATCTCAAGTGAGAGAATAAAACGACTTATACAAAGAGCGATGGAAGAGATTCTAAACCAACAGAACAAAACACGCCGGAGAACTGAGGCAGGAAAGAATTTATCAAGATCCAGGAAGTGAACACAGATCAGCATGACTGGAGCTGGGAAGAGAGTGGTGTGAAATTCAGCTGAAGAGCTGAAGCATGTTGACTGACACAGGTAGGCCATGTTGAAGAGGTTTGGTGCAGTGGAAGTCAATTAAATTTTTTCATCAAGAGAGTGGTATGGACTTACATTCAAATATGATCCCTAGGATTGGGTCTGAACAAGAGGGAAGGTGATACTGCCATTTACCAGGAAAGGAAATTAGAAGGTTATGGGATTGTTGAGAGGGGAGGCATGAGTTTAATTTTCCTGGTTAATATTTAGAGTTTAACAGTCCTGGTTGCGTAAGGTTACCTCTAAGATACCCAAGTGGAGATGAAAAGCAGGAAGTTGACTGTGTAAACTTAGAATTCCTGCTGATTATTTTGAATTTCAACATAAAAAGTGCTGATAAATGCAAGGAAAGGAAAAAAGATCACCTGATGAGAAAATATAACCAGAGAAGAAGGACCAGAAGGGAACTTCCAACTACTCCCACGCACGGTCAGATAGAGAAAGGGAGCTGGAGCCGGAGGAGGACCAGCCAGTGAAGTAGGAGACCAGGAGGGAGAAGCATAACAGAAGCCAAGAGAAGAGTGTGTGGCAAGAAGAGCAAGGTTAACTCTGTCGAATTCTGGGAGACAGCAAGATGAGGACAGAAATACATCAATTAAATTTAGCAATATGGAAGCTGTAAGTTAAGTGATACAGTAAGAAAAGGAAAACTTTTCTTTCAATAGAAGGGGGCAAAGAGAAGATAGAAGTAAATTTAAGAAGATCTATACGGTTCCTGGTGGGCAAATATTGAGAGTTTGTTTCTTATGACTCCTACTTTTTCTATGAAGCTTGAGATAAAGTCTTTAGCTGAATGTAAGAGAAGGAAAGAGGTGTTTAAGGTCTGAGCAAATAGATGCTCCTTGGTGAGTAGAAAAGTGAACCTATTAGAGAAATACCAATATAGTCAGATGTACAAGATTTGGAGATTCTTAGAGTGAAGTTTTAATCATGTGATTTCTTTCCCCCAACAACATTCAACTAACATGGGTACAGTTGTGAAGAAGATATATAGTAATGTTTATCGAAGGTTTTTCTCAAAAAATAAAATAAAGGGAAAAACATACAAAAGAACTATGATTATCTGCAGGGGAATGACTCTAATGGCACAGTGGAATTGGATTTGAGCAAGGAAAAAATTGAGCCCAGGAAAGTATGAGTAGGTAGTGAAAATAGGTGAGACAGAAGATTGGAGGTCTTGCAGATCTCAATGGGAATAGAGGGGGAGATTTGGGAGTGCAAAGTGGGGTGACTGGGGAAGGTAAAGAGTAGCACAGGAGTGAGGGCCGGAAGGATGAGAGATGACAGAGGAGGCCTGGCCCTGGTAGTGACTGGCTGAAGTGAGCAGACACGATGCATGGCAGGGCTTGTGTTTCCTCTACGGAGGCCCCACACCTAGATGAATTGTCAGGGATAGAAGGTTTCTTTGGCAATGCAGCAGGTAATAAATGGCAATTTTCTAAAACCTGGGGAGAGCCAACCTGACAAAGGGCCAGTGGGGAAATCAAGTCTTGAAGCAGCCCCAAGACTGAGCTAAAGTTGCATGGCCAAGTGAATGATGGAACCAGGACAAAGTGGGAAGTTACTTAATCCTAAACTTCATGGAGTGAAGCACAGTCAGCCCTGGACAGGAAAGGGAGATAAAGGAAATTAAACAAGTATAGGGTTTTTTTAATGAGAATAACAATATGTTTAGACTTTAATTGGGGCACAGCCTGTTGACTTTAATGTCTCATTTTTTTATTTTTCAAGTTTAATTGTCAAAACCCATTTTAACAAAAGGGAAACTGAGGCACAGAACACAAAATAATTTGCTCCCCATTGTCCAGCAAATTTATTTCATAAGCAGGAATAATTACTGCTCTTTAGACCTACATCATAAGCACTTACTTCCAAATCAAGTGGGCTAAATAAATGCCAAGGAAAATTAGTTTTGCTCTCTGTACCATTGCCTGGTAATGAAATATCCAATTAAAAGAAATTATGAGCCTTTAAGGATGACTGCTCTTGCACAAAGTGAACTGGAATGGAAATTCATAATCACAATCCCATATCCATCATATAAGACTATTAATTGGAACAATTTTCATAAAAGCTTAGGTTGAACAGTCTCATTAAGAAGGTGTACCTTGTGAAGCAATACCCAGCTTCAAGTTTGGAAAATGTTCCAGGAATCTCTGCCCTTTGAGCAACAAGACTCAGAATTGCTTTAAAGATGTCATTCATCGCAGCGTTTACCGTTATAAACATCCGAGAGTTTGCCCAGGCCTTGTCAGAGAATGCATGCATGTTTCTGCGTGATAAAAACAACATTTTTTAAAGGCTTCAGGGAAGGAAAGTGGATGATGTGCATATGCTTTACTTATGTTCCTGTTATATTTGGTAGTAAAAAACATATGTACTGGTATGTGTATATATATGTATGTTTATATATATATTCCAACAAAGTATTAGAGTCAATAAAAATCTATATTTAATTACATAAATTTAAAGTAAATTTTGAACTTCTGACCCTCAAAGTCCTCCTAATAGCATACCCATAAAATATTTTTGAACCAAAATTTGCTAACTAATGTATTCACAAATACATCACAGAATTTCATTTGGCAGCTCTAACTCATTTCTTCAATTCAGTGGATACTCAACCTCTGTTTTTGTCAAATGCATAAGGATATTTAGAACAGGAAGAAGTTCTTAAGCTCACTGGATACAGACTGATATTTAATTTTTTGTATAGTATTTCTTGTGAACCATTCCCACACAAAATATTATTTGATAATTATTTATCCAGACCATTATGTATTCTGCAGGGATTTTGCTGTATTATCATACAGCCAGGGCTAACAAAGAATAGAGTGTGAATTTGACTCTATGTCTGTTTGCTGGAGTCTGTTCTTGTTGAGAACTGTATCCAATATTTGCATACCAAACATCAAAATCAATGGCTACTAAGAAGGAAGAAAATAATTAACATCCACCTTTGGTACCAATCAGAGAATATGACGGTAGTAGTAATCATAATAATAGTTAATATTTCTTAAACTTTTATTGTACTTCATGCTCTCTTCTTTGCTCATTATGTGTTAATTCCTTAAAAATCTCCCCAACCACTCCATAAGGATACATTTTGTTTTTATTAAGGTATACACACTCTTGTGAATGTTTCACATGAAAAACAACGTGGTCACTACAGTCACAGGTATTATCAAGTCCCCGCCCATACCCCATTGCAGTCACTGTCCATCAGTGTAGAAGAATGCCCCAGATTCACTATTTAAGGATGCGGCATTCTTATAGTATTGTTAGGCAGTCTAACAAACTCCATAGTATATTCTGGTACCCATTAAAACAACAGGGAAATTGTCATGGTATTGGTCAGTCCTATTTACTAGTATTATATGAGCTTGAGTTTGTAGCTTGAAATTGGCGCTGTACAGGAACTGCTAACCCCCAGTGTAGACAGTGAAAGATGGGCTGCATAGATTTCAGTCAAGGAAATCCTCTAAGATATTAGGTAATAAGCAGCCTTTGGATGATCCACCATGCTTGCTGGACAGTTGATGTGTGACGGGTAGTGATGAAGGTGAGGAGGTCTCTAGGCACTGGGGGCATCATCAGGATAAATGCAGACCTAGGGTTGAGCAAGATGATTTCTCCTCTGGACTGTATCTATATTCCTTTCTACTGGACTTATTACCAGCCACGGTTCACTAATCCCGAGTCCAGGAACCACTTCTGAATCAGAAGTAACAACTTGGCATCTCAGACAGAATGGGAGAGCCCTGAAATCCATCCCCTGGGGAATGATTCCGGAGAAAGTAATCAGATTCAACCCATTTGATCTAGGGTTGGTGATGGAAAAGCACAGATATCAAATCTAGAAATAAGAAGAAGGGTAGAGAACTCTTTGAAAAGGCTTTCAGACACGGTAAGCTTTTCCTTATATCTCTAGAGAAAGGACGTATAAGTCCCAGTGAGGAGCCCAGGATGAAAGGCTCGGGGTGAATGGCAGGATCTCCATAGATCATGGGGTGAAGAGAATTATACAGGCAGATTTGATGAAGCCCAGTGGAAAGCCATGATCGCTCCGGCCCCCATGACTGAGAGAGATTCTGCCCCCACAGGAGGACCTTGTGCATTACCACGGAGACCTACTGCCTCATAAAGATGATAGTTTCACATAACTACAGAGAAGTGTATTTTTCAACTACTGTGAAATTAAAGGACACCACATTAGAAAAGGCAATATGTTGTTTAGAAATTTGATTTGACTCAGGCAATTGACAAAATGAAGTGGCCAAAAAAGTTCTACCAGACCCATGAACTCTACTTCTCTGTGGAATCCTGACTCTGCTTGTGATTGGTTTAAGGATTACCCCCAGTTTATGAAGGAAGCTATCCCTGGTCTTGAAGGAGGAATAAAAATACAAAATGTTGCCCATCACCTCTCCAAAGGGCAGGCAGAGTGAAAACTAAATCACTGAAAAATGACTGACCTCAGGGAATTTACAAATACAAATTTTTTCCTAAACCTCCATATAATTTTATTTTCTATTTTAAAATGGGGTTAGAAAATTTCAAGTGAAGATATCTATCCTTTGATAGAAGGCTACAAATGAAATGACTGTGTGTACAAGTATACAAATGTTTGGCTGTGTTTGGCTGAATATAAAAATATGTGCTCAAAAAAAAAATGTGCTCAAGAGTTATTTCAATGGTTTATTTGTATAAAGACTGATGTACCCTGAAACAGATAATGGAAGCATGTGAGTGATGAAATGATTTCCCAAAAATGTGGGGAAATGTTCATACAAACACAGAGGAGTCATTATAGGAAATCAGTTACTATGTATATCCTTCTACATTATTTTAATATTTACAAAAATATATTATTTGTGAAAAAATGTTACAAAATTATGAGCATTTGTAAAAACTACTAAGAATTTTCATTATATATCCACACTGGTATTGCCACCAATGCTTTAAATAAGTATGTGTTACTATAACACACACACACATTCAAATATATATGTAGTGTTTGATGTGTGGGTTTTTTTTTTTTACAGCTTTTCCAAGTCAATAATGTTTTGACAAATACCCAGCAAAAAAGAAAACTTGGTGACTCTTTTAATATAAAATATATAAGAATGAAAATATGTTTATGTAGCATGCTTCCTGGCGGATATGCAGATATGAAGCCAAATGGCACAGCCACAGGGATTCTGATTGGAAGATGATAATGATGACCATCCATTTCTTATACCAACTTGGTTTATCAATACCTTCAGGTATCTTTGTAAAATATTTTTTAAATCTGTATTTTAAATCTCTAGACTCAAATTTGCTAACATGGATTTTCCCTGCCCATATAGTGATTAAGTTCAGAGAACCCGAGAGATCCTCTCTGTCGAAGAGTTTATTCTCTCCTGATCATGTTCTGCCTCATCAGGTTGGTGTTTTACCAGTGAGTCCACTGAGTCTAATACCTTCCATGGCCCTTTTTGGTGGTTCTGAGGAGTGTCTCTCACTCAGGGGAGGAAGAGGAACCCTCTTCTCCATTGTGACCCTCTTCTACAGTTACCCCATGGCATCATGCCTGGGCTCCCAGTGCAGCTGGTACGTGCCTCTTCAATGGACCCATCTCAGCAGATTTTAAGACCATACATTATTTGCCACTTCCTCAATAGGGATGGAATCTAATTCTCCTCCTCTTAAATCTGACTGGCCTTAGTTACTTGGTTACCTAACAGAATGTTACAGATGTGATGTTTTGGGATTTCTGAGTCAAGGTCATTAAAAGCTTTGCAACTTCCATCTGGGCTTTTTGGATATTTGCTCAGGGAAGCCTCCAGTCATATAGGCCTATCACCCTACAGTCATCATGCTGCAAGGAAGTCCACGTAGCATTACGGAGAACCCACACAGAAAAAGAATGATGTTCAGCTATGTCAGCACAGGTGTCAGATATGTGGGCAAGGAAGCCATCTTGGGTATTTCAGTCTCAGCAGATATGAAAGTAGAGAAGAACTGAGACCCAGTCTTATGGCCCCCATCTAGCTGTGTCAGCCCCCTCCTGCTGCTCAAATCTCCACAGCTCATCGTGAAGCAGAGGTGAGCCAACTCCCTTCCCACAAATTATGAGCATCATAATATGGCCGTTGTTTTACTCCACTAAGTTTTGGGAGTGGTTTGCTTTACATCAATACATAAGCAGAATACACACACACACACACACACACACAGCCATTTCCCAGGGTATATACATGCTTAGCAATCAGAACACCCTTGTTTTCATATTAGTCCCAACACACATTTCCTCCAAAAAACAGTATACTTCAGTAGACTTTCAAATACAATTTAATCCATAATTATCTTTTGGTGTAAGTGATCTTTCCTTCATGCACCCAAAAAGTACAGAAAAGGCCTTCCTGCAAATGTCAAAAGGAGATCAGAATCAATCCCCAGCTGATACTCATTTGTTAACTTCAAGAGTGTGAAGTTTGAGATGGAGGCTCCTGCATGGCTGGAACCTCTACTAGCAGATATATAAATAGGAGTGCAAAATGAAATCTAAATTTTCCAAGGCCATAACTAAAGTGAATTGTCAGAGCATAATAGGTAGTTTGAGACTAGCTATTTGCTGGGATTTTCTCTGTGCTTAGTGTACAGCAAAAAAATAGCCATCTCCTTTCTTTGACCTGTGTGTCCAGTAAATGCGTGTTTCTCACCTAGGTGGTCAAGGAAGTAGCTAAATACTATCAAAAAGTCACAAGGAGGAGAAGCTCTTTTAAAACATAGTAAAAGGTTAAGTTGCACATTAGAACTGAAGGCTAATTGTTACATACTTTTTCAGTGCCTGTTTAAAATTGGCACTGCTCTATGTTGTAGAGAAACATATAAAAGGAAAAATAGAATAGTGCAATTAAGTTGGGGGCTTTAAATTGGATAATATTTAAATAATTGCAGTTTTCTGTCCTTTTAAAGATTTCCTTGCTGACATTCATTATACAGTAAAGAATTTTTTATCAATATAAATATATGCTCTTAGGGGAAGGCATGCAGCTACTTTAGACTCCAGGGCTTGGTGTGTCAGCACAGCACGGTAACCACAAGACCATATGCACAGAAATTGCACTGGACTTGATTAAGAAGTGCTACATAATGGCTGGGATATGATTTTGTGTTTGATTTTGTTTGGCGAATATTTCTGGGATTATGCCAGACTTGACTAGGAATTATTCACTGCAGTCTTGGATAATATCTGAATGCAGTTGAGTTTGGACCTGGAGGGCAGATATGCTGGCTCAGCCCACCACCTCAGCTCTGGATTATAGCTGCACCTATGATCTCCTCTGAGAGATAAGATTTCTAGGCTAGGTTTTAACTAAATTTTGTGCTTTGATCCTTAGTGATCTGGGTGATAGCATTAAAAAAAATGCATAGATTTTTACCAATTGTCCAACTTCCTGTTTAGTTCAGTACATTAAACATCTACTCTGGGGTTGCTGTTTTGTTTTGCTTTTTTTAGTATTTGATTTGGTTACTGTTTCAGTTTATTGCCTACATATAACACTACAGAACTTGCAGTGGTTCAGCACAGCCACGTTATTTCAGTCATAATTGTGCAGTTCAGGAATTCAGGGCAGGTTATCTCTAATCCACGTGGTATGAGTTGAGGTGACCAGGGCTGAACAAGGCACCTCAGATCTGGCGTTTTCACTCATGTGTCTAGGGTCCTGGAGCTCTTCAGCCACTCCATGTCCACAAGGTGCCTCATCTCGTTCTAGAGTCTCTCCATCTGGCTCTAGCTTCTCACAGCCTGGAGGTCTCAGGACTGTACTATTTCCTATAGGACACCTGGCTTCCAGGAAGACAGGCAGAACTGCAAAGCTTCTTAAGACCCAGCCTCAGAAATCCCAGAAAAGAATTTATGTCACATTCTACTGGTCAAGCAAGTCACTAAATTCAGCTCACATTTGAGGGGAAGAAAATTTTACTCCATTCCTCAAATGGAAGGAGTAGCCAAGAATTGGTACCATCTTTAATCTACCAAGGTTGTATTTTATATTTACTATTTTATCTTTTAATTTAAAAGACTGCTAAATTGAGAGGAGGTTATTTTGCCCAAAGCCCTTTCAGAAACTGGAGTCATGGCAGAAATTTTTCTATAGACACTTAATGTCCACGATGAATGGTTCCAAAGAGGAACCATTTCAAGGAATTCTCAGAGTGGTCTCTATTACCCTTTGCAGCCCATTCTGATTCCTGAAAACCTCTACACAAGAACTAGTCTACATTTTTCCAAGATATTATTAAAGGATCTTAACCTTTACAGGATTCCTTTATTCAAAGAACCAGAGACCCAAAAAAAGAAAATAATAATCCCAAAGTACAGAAAGAAAAAAATACTATGTCCAGGAATAGCTCAGCACCACTAAATGCAGTTTGTTTAAAAAAAATTGAATGAGAAATGTTCAGTGATTCTCTAAGAATATTTCCAAAGGTGAAACGGTGTCAGTAACAGAGTCTCCTATGACGGAGGCATGGGGAATGCCACCTGTGAAGAGAAAAAGAGCGATGCAAATGTGAAGTTCCAACAGGAGAGACTTGGTTTGTTCAATGCTTGGCCCACCTGAACAAAGAGTGCCAAAAAAATCCTTTTTGGCAATGCCCCAAAATTCATTTTTTTCTTCCATGCTATTCTGGGAGGTTCTTTGTATCCTTGGAAACTTCATGTGTTCTTTGGGGGAAAGGCTAGGTTTTCTTCTGCTTTTGTGGATGGCTATTTTGTGCTCATATGTTTTCTGGGTGCTGTGTGAACATGAACACCAAATGAATCAATTCTGAGTCACTGCAAGCTTTATTAAAAATTAATTCATAACGACCTGACAGCCCCCCTATTCAGGATATGCACTGGGATTCATTTCTACATTAATTCTCATTTATAAACCACATTAGTCCTTCCTGCAGGACAAACCAGATTGGGGGATCTAATGTGTTTACAATTTAATAGACGTTAATAGAAAGAGTACTTGTCCAAAGGGGTGCAGCAAGTCAGAGTGCACACTTCCAGAGGGAAAGGAGAAACAGGAGATTGTAACTCTGACTCCAACTCCAACCCTATAACCACAGTAGGGTAGGTTATGGGTAGTGTACTCAGAGTTGAACTAATCCAAAAAGACACAAAGATTCTGTGCCTGCATGTTTCTGCTAGGCTTCTGTTCAGATGTATGTGAAAGAATATACATGCCAAATATAAAGATGGCTATTCCATCCACTGAGAGTGTATGAGGAAATCAGTGACCACACTAGGCACCTATCTGAAAATATAATGAAAAGCCGCATAAGATAGAGCATATATGTACTCCAATTCCATGAATCACAACAACCATGAGGGATTTACTAGCATGACTTAACCACATGAGCACCAAAGATATTTAGTATCAGCTCTGAAGGATCGAAGAACATTACAACATAATAAATGAAAAGATGAATTGTGATCAAATACTGACACTTTCACGTGTGTCCTCAGAGAAAGGGCCCTGGGAGTTTGGGCCAAACAAAAGAGGACTTCAGTTAGAAGTCTCAGCATTCTTCCTTAGAATTGGCTCTGCAAAAGAATAGGTTCTCTGTTGGAAAGACTTTTCATTTGTGCTCAAAGCATTTGGATATGAAAAAGAAATAAGCAACCTAGCAATTCCACTGCAGATTCCAGTACTCATGATGCATTTATATATTACAAAATAGCTAATTCTTTGCTGTAGGATGAAAATGGTCTTTGAGAGGCATGTTTGGTGCCTCTGGCTTAAGATGATGATGCAGACCCTGAGTTCAACATCTTCAAAGAAGAAAAATAGAGAAAAAGAGAAATAAAAATAGAAAATAATCTGTTTTATCCTTGAAAACTAGAGAAAGGCCTAAAACTACATTCTCAAGAAAGTTAAAAAATTTTGTAAAAATAAATCAGGGACTAAAGTGATAAAAGGTGTGATCAAACCACAGTTCACTTTAGGAGAAGAAATCTGCTTGGAAATCACTCCCACATGACTTCCCATAAGGAAGGAAAGGTTAGGCTGCTCTTGCTGGGCAAACTCAATTATATCTAAAGGTGTTGTGATATTCTGGATATCCTGGAACAGAAAAAGGATATTGGTGAGAAAACTGATGAAATC
The DNA here is from genome assembly GCA_029783875.1 of Phataginus tricuspis. NCBI lineage: Eukaryota > Metazoa > Chordata > Mammalia > Pholidota > Manidae > Phataginus > Phataginus tricuspis. Next base: position 417,234 of record JAQQAC010002629.1, on the reverse strand, counting down.
CAAATAAAATCTCTAGTTAATAGTGTTATGCCAATGTCCATTTCTTGGCTCTGACAGAGACACCTTGGTTATGTAACATGTGAACATGAAGGGAAGCTAGGTGAAGAGTATACAGAAACTTACTATTGTTACAAATTTTGGAAATGTAAACATATTCCAAATTTAAAGTATTATGTTTTTTAAAATCCTAAGTCACAGGAACATATCTAAGAGGAGTTAGTTACAGGTGCTAAAACAACATGAGTTCAGATCCATCCTTAATAATTCCTTCTGACTGCAGTGCCCAGAAGGCAGAGGCAGGTAAGGTGGAGGCCCCAGCAATGCTGGCTCCTGACAAGCACTGGCTGCTGGTCCAGTCGGAGGGCCGCAAGCACTGGGTCAGCTAACATGCTTCAGAAGCCACACACACAGAAATGTAATCATTCAACACAGAGGTGGGGCTCTCTGTCAGGGCAGCCACCATCTGCCTTTCAACCGCCCTCTCTCCTCCTAATCAGATCATCTGCTCTGGCTAAGGGTAACTGAGCTGTATCTGAGTATCGCCTGCCTCCCTTCATCGGCACCTGCAATGCTCCAAGTGCAGCCCACACAATAGCTGATTGTGACCCAACCAAAAACCAAGTCCTAAACTATATTGGAATGAGCAGAAGGAAAATTACTGGATAGATGGTAGATTCACCAATTCCAAAGGAAAAGACCAATTTTAGAAATTAGAACACTTTCCCTCATACACAGAGCTGCTACAAGAAACAGGAGAAATTTTAGAAAATGTGTAATTCATATTCTCATACACCTTTCAAAGAACTTTCTATTAATGGAGAAGAGCAGGCACTCATGGAGCCAGGAAAACTGGTATCAATTAGGAATGACTGGAAATGAGTAACGTAAATGCAGAGCTTAGTATTTCGGTAGAGTGGTGAACAGAAGATTGGATATTATAGGCTCAGCAAATTAGAAGGGCAAAAAATTCTAAAAAATTGGAAGAAAAGTGCTGTTATGATATTTTAGAGATTGAAAACAATGGGGGAAATTATAAAATATCCAAAAAGAAGATAAATATACACAAGCACACACACACAAAACTTGTTTCTCTGAATCCTCAGTAGTCATTTTTGTTAATTTGATGGGTAAAAATACATTTGACCACTGGTCACTTGCTTTCTTTTTTAATACATTAATAGGATTTGTCAATATATCCTTAAAATTCAATTTTCATCAGAATATGTCTTTCTTATAACTTGGTTATTGTTTTTACTTTCTTGGAGATAGAGTTAGAAATAGAGTCAGAAATAGATATAGACACACTGAATAAAAATATATAACTGAATAGATATTCAGTATGTTTATATATACATATATTAAAATATAAGAATATGACCATGTAATTGTTGCTTTTCTTCGCCTGACTTCATATGTTAATATATGTATGCATGCATGTGTATATATATTAGGACTTCCAAAAGAAAAGGAAGAGGTCACTAACAAAGATATGCTGATAAAAATTTGAATATCAAAGATAAATGTTTAAATCTCATGAATATATAGGCAAACAGGTCACCAGCAATTAGATATGATTTTTGACCCAGCAATTCACTTTCAGAAATTTACTACAAGAAAATAAGATATTTGTTACAACACTATTAACAATGACAAAAAATTGGAAACTAGTTCAACATCAAAACCAGAGTATTTCTTATACATATTATGGTCTGTTCATACCATAATATACTATGCAACCATTATAAATGATGTAGTAGATTTATGACATAAAAATGAGTTTACAACATATTTTACAAAACAGATTTTGTGAAACAGCACAAATAGAATAACTTTCAAAATACTTGATCTGCAGGACAGAATCTCTAGAATCCAGCTGTGCTTGGTTATTATTAGAGTCAGATACAATCTCTTAGTCTAAAACATAGGGGTGAAAAGCCCTTGGAAAAAGTTGAACCTTTTCAAAGTGTGACTTTTTTATTTTCCTCTTGACATAGGTGTATTACGTTGCTGCCTAAGAGTAAGCAAATATTTTTGTTCTTACCATTTTATCTTTTCTTTTCACTTAGGGATTCATAGGAACATTTAAGAGTTGCTGGGTGTCACTTTTTTTTCTCCAAGCTTGACTATTCAGATCAGATCCAACAGCGCATCCCTAAAAGAAGCCTCATATAATTCAAAACCCTTATGTGAATAAAACGTAACACAGTTTCTCTATAAGCTCTCAGCAAACCAGTGTCAAATATGTTGAAACTGTTGGATAGAGAGTAAATGATTTCTACCTGTTGTGTGCTTTTATTCTTTAACAAAAGCTAGGAGAGGAAACTGTTTTCGCCCCCTCCCCTCTACCCCTCCCCCTGCATTTTCTCTCTCGTCTGCCCTCAGTGCCCTTGAAGGCTGTAGTGGATCTGACAAAGGATAAAGTAGCAAGGAGTGGGAGACACTGTAAAGATACCAAGGGGCTCCCACTGCCTATCTGAAAATCTGTTTATACAACACCTGGGTCACTCTCATCTGATCGGCTTTTCTCTATGTGTTATTGTGTTTATGTCCAGAAAAAAACATCAGCCTCCCTTGTTGCTGAGTGAGGCTCTAAAGAATGCCACCACCTTCATTTTCCACTTACTACTTCATTTTGTTTGAAAGAGGCTGCCTTTCCAGCTTCATCTGCGACCCACAGGAACACACACAAACTCCCCTTTTTCACGGAGTGACCTTTATATTTGACTAAACGTGAAACGTGTCTTGAAACCTAACCCAATTTTGGCAAAGAGGTTCTGTTTTGTTTTTTTTTCATGTAACTGAGACTGCCACCCACAGAAATAAATGGGGCTGCTTTCACTGTTATTCATTAAGTGTTTCTCTGTGCATTTTGTTTGGGAATTTCAAAGTACAATGCCAGTGTTCTGAAAATGAATGCGACATCACAGACAGGAGCTTCCCTGGGGCACGTGAACTGGTGACAGCCCAAACACCATGGTATTTTTATTTCTTGGAAGGGGAAAGGGTTGAGTGGGAGTCCCACACTCCTGCCAAAATCAACTGGCTTCAAGAATCAGGCATCTGGACAGTCACCTGTGAGGGCGAAGATGCGGAGAGGTTTGGCACTGAGACCTGATACAGGAGATAATATTGAAGCTGACAGGCATATTTGATCACTAGTCCAGAAGCCCCAGCCGCCTCCAGGACCTAGGACTATCAGGCAAAACTGTCCTTTACACATACACTCAGCCCTGAAGGAGGGGACTCAGGAACAGAACGAGCACCGAAGAGTGAAGACAGGGCCCCCCTAAGTGACCGAGGCTCTCCTTCCTCCCGGGCACCTCCGCGCCCTCTTCCTCCACCCTCCATGTTTATATGCACTAGAACTCAGATAAACACACACATAAACACAACTTCAAGGAGGATAAAGGGTCCAAGGGGGACCCTCCCAAAGTGTTTGGGCTGAAAAAGGAAGGGATAGGCACAGTCTATTTACCTTCACACCATGCTCCCCTCAGGGAAGGCCTTGGACTTCGCCCTTTCCTTGGACCTGACGGACAGATGGGTACTCTTCTGCCCGGGGGGGAGCACTGCAACTTATTTGGCAACAAAAAAGTTATAACAAAATATTGAACTAGAGAGATTAAAAACTGGCATTGAGATATCAAAGAAAAAACTCTGGATGGCTCTATAAATACTCAAGTGTATAACAGATGAAGATTTTGAATAATGTCTGGGATATAAATTATTAAACTGATTTCAATTTCTACTCTATAAATTATACTCCATGAGGAAAAGTGCACCTGAACAATATAAATATAACTTTTTGCTTAAATTCTACCACTACCTATGAATATAGAACTATGCTGTATTTGAGAGTGTTAAAAGTTTAGCTGATAGAACAGATAAAGCCAAAAATTTCCATAAAACACAAGTCATAAGATCAAGGTGAATACTTAGGGGTGCCTATGTTGCATTCAGAGCCCCAGGCTGACATCTGCCATCATCAGTTCATGGCTCCTAAAGACACCCTGGGCCTCAACATCTGGCCAATAGATGAGAGAAGAAAATGTGGGGGATCTCAGGGCAAGGGGTGTCGGTTATGGGCCAGGCCTGGAAGTGGTATTCATCCTTCCCAGCCCACAGTACTTCAGCCGGAGCCCAGTCACATGGCCCTACTGAGATGTAAAAGGAGTCCATGGCTGGGTAGTTGAGGCCCTGCAGCAACCCTACATTTTGGGGGGGAAACCCAAGTCAGAGCCAGCTGTCTCTGCCTCAGGACCTAAGGGGTCATCACTTCCAGTGCTGTTCAGAGTGAGTCCCTCAGAGGATTGAACCTATGCTCCTGACTCATTTCAACTGGAGAAGCTTCTCCTTTATCAGTTTTGGTTCCTTAACTTCTTTTGAACATAAGTTTCCATAGCTATAAAAGTTTTAAAAACTATTATTTTTCCAGTGAAATGATGGCCCAAAAGCTGAGATCATATTCAAAATGATACAAAGAATAAATAGGAAACTGTACTTTAACCAATAATGATGTCAATTTTTATAATTTTCTTTTTTTTCATTATGCAAATTCTATCTGCATGTTGGAGTCAAATACACAAAAAGAATGAAATGCAAATTACCTATAATCTCATAGCCCAGGGGTAACCAGAATTATTGCTATGCATATTTGCTCACATCTGTATGAAAACAAATAGTATATTACACATTCTGCTTCATAAATCCCTTTATTCATGTAACATTCCTTATAAATGAATGTATTTTAAGCCATGATTTTTACTAGCTGCACAGAAGTCCACCATACACATGCACTATAATTTATCTAATTAACCCCTTAATGTTAAACATGTAAGTATATTCTCATTTTTCACATTTATAAATAAAAACAGAACAGTCCTTCACTCATTCATTTATTCATTCAGTACTCATTCATTCTTATTCATTCATTCATTCATCTCACTGGAGATACCACAGTGAGTAAAGCAGGAAAAAAGAGAAAAATCACTGCCCTCAGGGTTCTTCATTCCAGTGAAGGAGACAAAGTGTAAACAAGATAAATGAATAAAATGTATGGTATGTTAGAGATCAAAAGGACAATAAAAGAGGCAAGGAAAGAGGGAGGAAATCATATGGGAAGAGAGGTCAGAGACAGTCTCACTGAGCACGTGAGGCTTATAAAAGGCCTAATACACTTAGGAAAGTAATCAGTGGATATTTAAAGGAAGAGGATACTAGAAAATTAACAGCAAGTGCAAAGGCCCTGAAGCAGCGCATGCCTGGCATGCTGAGAAGGACAGGTGCCAAGTGAACAAAGGGAGAATGGTAGAAGATAATGTCAGAGGGTAACAGGGAGAAGGGACCATTTGCACCAGTCTTCCTGGAATGGATATTGGTAGTGCTCCACTTTCATTCATAAATTACATCTCAGTTGGGGTAATGAATTACAGACTTGACTTTCTTACAGGCCATTATAAGGAGTTTGACTTTTAGTTAAATAGGAAGCCATTTTGAGCAAAAAAAGTAATATCATACTTATGTTTTATGAGACCACTCTGTTAGATTGAGAACAAATGGAGAACTATGAAAGCAAAGAAAACCCAATGGGAGACTGCTGTGTGATAAGCCAGGCTAAAAATGATGATGGCCTGGAGTCAGGTGGTACCAGTACAGAGGATGAGAATGGGTCAGATTCTCATTATATTTGGAATTCATAGACTACAAGATTTGCTGACAGATTGAAGATGAGAAAAAGATAAGAAGAACCCCAACATTTTTAGCCTGAAGAGTGGAGTTGTAACTGAATTGGAGAAAACTGTAAGTAGAGCAGGTTTAAGGATGAGATGTAGAAGCATAGTTTAGACATGTTAGGTGTGAAGTGTCTATCAGACATATACATTAGTCAGTTGAGGCTTCTACAGCAAATAAACCATGGAGTGGTTGGCTCAAACAACAAACATTTTATTTCTTACAATAAATTCCCCTTGGCTGGGAAGTCCAAGATCAAGCTATGAAAAGATCTCATGTCTAGTAACAGGCTCACTTCTTGGTCTGCATAATCTTGAGATGGGGAGATTATTCTGAATTATGCTTGTATCCGTCAGGGTTCAGCCAAAGAAAGAGGCAAGAAATGACATATATTAAGGATTTATTGCAAGGAATTGTCTTACACAACAGTGGAAGAGTCCAAAAATCCACAGGGCAGACCATGAGGAAAGCCAGACTAGAATTCTGCAGGGCAAAGCTTTTGTCTTCTGTACAGAGGTACAGTTTCTCTTCATCGGGGAAGTCTCAGTCTGCTTTCAAAGTCTCAGCCAATTGAATCAGGTTCATCCCAATTCCCCAGGAAAATCTCCTTTACGTAAGGTCAATTGATTATGACTTGAATCACATCTACAGAATGCCTTCAGAGCAACATCTAGATTCTAGTTGATTGAGGGACTGGAACCGTAGCCCAGCCAAGATGACACCTACAACTAACGATCACAGTCTGAAGAGCACAGTGTAAGCACAAAGGTCTTGAGCGGATGGAGAGCTGGGGTCAGAGAAGGTAAAGTGATGACACAAGCAGCATTGGAGAAGGGGATGTAACACAGAAGCAGAGGTCAGAGAAACAGAGATACTCGAGGGTGATGCCCTGTGGGCTCTGAAGGTGGAGGGAGGGACAATGAGCCAAGGAGTGCAGGTGGTCTGCAGGAAGTGGGAGAGACAGGCAGGGAAACAGGGCCCCCCCTGGAGCGTGCAGAAGACATGCAGCCCTCCTGATGCATCTTAAACTGGTGGCCTCCAAAACTACAAGATGATAAGTTCGTATTACATTAAGCTAACTCAAAAATTTGTGAGCTTTTTAAAGAGGTAACAGGAAACTAATAGATATGGGTGTAGGTTAGTTGTGTGTGTATGAGAGAGAGAGAGAAAGGTAAGGGGAGGTCAAGAAGGAAGGAGGACAAAGATATGTCTGTGTTTGTGTGTCATCTGTTTCTGCATTTTCTATTTGGTTACATTAAATAAACCCATCCATTCCTGCACCAGCATAACATTTTGTTAATTATTTTGATTTGAGGATGTAGTGTAATATCTAGTAGAGAAAGTATCATCTAATCATCTTTTTCAAATTGCTCTGGTTATTTGCATTTGTTTAATTTTTTAGAGTACATTTAGAAAAAATTTTCCAGGTTCCCATCTGATAGGCTCCCCTCCAAAAGAATATATCATTGCTATTCTGATTTTGATCAAATAAAATGTATTTATTAGGAGAGTGTGAATATTTTTCCCCCCAAAGGGGGCGCACCATTCCCAGAGGTACTGTGATACCAGGTCGATGCGTGGGGCGGACGGAGCAAGCTCCTGTTCCATCTCCCTGCTCCAAAAACCCATTTGACATATTGTCCTCTGATAGAGGACGTATCAGATATTAAACTGATAAGAACAGATACTGCACACGATCTTAGCCAAAAGGCTGAGAAGCAGTATAGTGTGAATTTTTAAAACATTTTCCTCTCTATTTATTCAAATATTCAACCAAGTTAAGAAAAAAAGTACAAAGCAAATATGTCCATCTATATAGAGACATATACATACACATATTTTAACAGTGGATTTCTGAGTTATATTATGTTATGGATGTATTACAGTTTCTTCAAATTTTTAGTTATTTCCCAATTTTTCCACAGTAGGTGTGTGTAAAGTCACAATCCAAATATATCAAGTCCTAAATCCCCCAAATTTGTAAATGTTACTAATTTGGGAAAAAATGATCTTTGCAGATATAATAAGGTTAAGAATCTTGAGATGAGATTTGCCTAGGTGGTTCCTCAATGTCAACACCAGCACATAGATGAAAGAGACAAAGACACACAGAGAAAAAGAGAAGGAAGTGTGACCAGGAAGGCAGAGACAAGAGTGATGACGTCACAGCCAAAGAACACCTGGGCCAACAGAAGCTGGAAGAGGCTCATAAACCTCCCCCCCTGCCTCCTTCCCAGGCTCCCCGTGATGCCCCAGACACCATGATTTCAGACTGTAGGCTTCCAGAACTGTGAGAGAATAAATATCTGATGCTTTAAACCACTTTGTTTGTGGTATTTCATTACAGCGCCCTAGAATAGTGAGGCAGTATTGCTTATTTTAGATCAGAAGAATCTGTTCCAGAATCCTCATAGGACCTCTGGCAAAAGGGTAAACCAAGAAGTCTCAGAACTGCTGTTTTCAGTCACTGTTACTTTATTTTCTTTTTGTTATCATAAACAACAAGACCCAACCCTGCAGAAAAAATTTGATAGATCTCTTCAAATAATTCCTCCACCTTTATTTTAAATTTATTCTCAGTTATTGTTTTACTGCTACTGTTGCAATTAGAATATTTCCATTCACTGTAATTTCTAATTAGTTATTACTGGTATAAAAATTAACTTTTGTGTATCTATTATATAACCAAACCATCTTAATAAACTCTCTTAGAAATTTGAATCATTTTCCAGTTGATTTTCATGTGTTTTCCAGGTAGATAAACATATCACATGCAGATCAAATAATTCTCTGTCTTCCCAATATTTACACCATCAATGTCTTTATTTGCTTTATTGTTTTGTTCAAAACGTCTAGAACAAGAGAGATAATCATAGTTATCTTTTCCTAATTTTAGGTACTTCTTCAAGTGTGTCATTGTTAAAGATGATGTTGAGGGATTATTTCAGATGTTCCTGTCATATCAATGATATATTCTTTTGCTGCTATACCAACAATGGCATTTAATTTCACCCAGCATCTATGAAGAAGAGCCTGCCTGCTTTTTTCTTTTTTTGTAATATTATCTGTTCCTTGCTTTCGGGATGAAACTCAGCTTGGTCATTATTTATTATTGATTTATTAATTTTATTTGTCAATATTTTACTTAGGATTCCTACAACTACAGCTGAGATTTATGGACAATTTTCTATTTTGAATTACCATCTGTAAGTTTTTAACTGAGAGGTTACCTTCACCAAATGACAGGAAATTGTTCCTTCTTTAAAGATCAAAAACATTTTTATTCATTTTCTTTTTTAAAGATTTTATCTTTATCAAATAATGCATATATATAATTAAAATATAGAACAAATTTACTGAGTCTTCAATGAAATAAAACAGTCTTCCAACCAACGTTTTGCTATGCCTTTGTCCCATTCCTACTTTCAACTTACTTAGCATTTTTTTCTATTCATCTCCACATTTCTATATAATTTTTTATACTGTTGCTTCTTGATGTACCAAATGAAGACATTATTTGTAAACTTCTAGTTATGGAAATTATGCTTTATACACACTCCACCTTTCCCTGTCCCTAAATTCTCAACATAACTATAGCAACATTATTTGCTTAAATAGTTTATGGCTGTATATTATGATTTTCATATTCTAATGCAATTTTTCCTGGTTTGAATAACTGTTTTTCTTTCCTTTGCATAATTTTCTCTGGGTTTCCACTAATTTTTAAAAACATTCCCTTTGATCTACCAATAATTTTTCTAAATGCTTAAATACAGAAATATTTCTTCATAAGCCTTGTGCACAGTTGTCTTCTATGGACTTCCTTCTCTGTGATTAGTGCTTGTTTCTTATCTGGTGTCTTTCTCTGTCTTATTTTTCCCCATTATTTTGCTAAAGAACAAACTTGATAGTTCCTGAAAAAGAGTATACAAATGCTCATTATTTTAGTACTCTCATGTTTTACCACTGGATTAGCAGGTTGTGTGGGTGTGTTATTATCCACTAAAAATAATTTTCACTCAACTATGAAGGCTTTGCTTGACAGTCTTCTGGCTCCCAGTTATATTTTTGAAAATTCCAGTGTTACCTGATTGCCATGTATTTAGAGGTGATTTTTTTTTTGAGAAGAAGCTTAAAATTTTGCTCTTTGTCACTGATGCTCTAAAGTATCACAATAGTGTGGCTTAGGGTGTGCTTTTTTTCATTCATTGAACTGGACACATGGGTCCTGACTATACGGATGACTCAGATCCTTCACTTTTGGGAATTCTTCCCCATATTATTTCTTTGATGGTTTCTCTTTTCTCTTTTCTGTTGTCTCTTCTTAAACTGCCTATTATTTGGATGTTGGACTTTATACATTGATTCACAAATTTTTTCTTTTCTACCCTGTTGCCAACTTATTTGTCTTTGTGTCCTAATTTCTAAGGGAGTCCCTAGCTTAATCTGTCAACCATTCAATTAAATTGATGGGGTGTTGTATTTGAAATTTCCAAGAGTTTCTATGTTCTAACAGTTCCTTTGTATAATATCTTCCATTTGCTCATAAGTGCAATGCTTCATCGTGTAATTCTTTTCTCCTATCTCTGAGCATTTCAATGACTGTTTTCTACTTTGTGAGGGAAGCACAGTTTTCTCCTGTTCCATTTTTTATTTCCTTCAAGTTGACTTTCCCTATTTGTGTTTCTATTTGATTATTTTGTTCTGTCTTTAATGTTAAAAGCACTCCTGAAATGCCTGGTAGTCTCTGGCTGTCTCTCCATGCATAAGTGAGTCCATAAAAAGCAGTTGGAAGCTCTGTGGGCACAGGCAGACTCACTGAGTGCTGGTCACTACTTATGCAGTGAGGTAACATTCCAGGTTTTTCACTGAGAAATTCTCAGATCCTTTTCTCTGGGCTGTTTAGTTTCTCCCAAGGTTAATCCTTCATCCTAATGTGCAAGGAGCAAAAAGGAAGCTTTGACCCTGACTGTGCACACTCTGGAGACTGGGATGGGGAGGGGAGCATGCGACCAAAGGAGCCGCGGTGGGGGAACTCACTACGCACACCTGTCCTGTGTTCAGTGTAGCATCGACCTCCAGTTCTGCACTGTTCCCAGAACCAACATCTCTGGTTCCGTTTCTCCTTAGAACAAGATTTGTTGTCTTGAGGTCATAATCAGGTCATAAGTGACTAGCTTCTGGCTGTTATATAGGCCTGAAACCACAGTAATTACTCTGTGGACTTTCAGCCAGTCACAGGTATTCAACACTAGACTCTCTACTGTCTTGCTGGATGCCCAGCCATTCCTGAGTTCCACTGGGCAAATTGCTAAGCATCTTTCATTTTCCTCTTTTGCCAAATCTTAAGATTTCAGCTTTCCTCTGCTCTGCCAAGACAGTCTCCCCACTGTAGCTGTGTTCCATCTTCTAAACAAGTTGGCACGTCTCATCCATTCCCGGCTCTCCTTCTTCTCACTGTCTTTATCCTCATAGGTTTTCTCTTTTTACTTTTATCATTATTCCTTAATATTATTGTGTTGGAATTTGGAGAGGGAGTGGATACAAATGCATGTGTTCAACCAAGTAGTTGATATCAACTAAGCAGTAGAACTGAATAGCCTGAAACCTCCTGGAACACTTTTAAATACTATGAGAAATAACTTCCATTTGAATATTTGCTAGAAATTGCCCATTACATCACTTAAGCCATTGTCTTCTTTGGGGTTACATACACTGGCAATTTCATCACTCTACTGCATTTATATATTTAGATTTTGTGCTCTTGATTCAATTTTGCTTATGAATATTTGCCTAAAAAATCTTACATTTCAACAATTTCAGATATATTATTATAGTATTATATATAGCCCCATGTTACAGTTTTTGAAATTCCACCATTTTTGTATATTATATACCTGATTTACATTCCTAGTGCATATTTATCCCACATTTTTAATTAGCTCTGTCACAGGCTTATATTTTTATTGGGAGTTTCAAATATCTAGGTCTTAAATACATATAAATTCCTTTTGTTTTATTTCATTTTCTAGTTATATTTAGCTTAAATCAAGTTATTTTTCTTACTTTTCCTCAATTATTTTATTTCCATGTTTATAACTTTAGTAAAATCCTGATTTATTTCTTTTCATCTCTAATATTTAAAAATAAAAGTACTTGGGTCATTTATTTCTAGTCTACAAATGAAGTTTTGATTTTTTCTTTGGTCTGAGAGTTATGTATAAAAAATTTTATTTGTATTTTAAATTTCAGAAGTGTTAAAGTTCTTCCATTAATACTTTCTTAATTATTTGCAGTTTTATTATATTATGGTCAGAGAATATGATTTCTGACTTCTGATTTGGGAATCTTTTTAAGACTTTCTTCGCAACCCAAAAAATAGTTATCTTTTTTCCTAAATATGCCATAAGAGCTCATAGAAATATGCCCTCTCTTTGTACAGCCTATAATTTCATGCATTTATTAAGTCAACACTACTGGATTTCCCTGTCATTTTGCTGAAGCACATTTATCAGTAGCTTCCTGAGAACAAAAGCCTGAAAGGAAAATGTGTTGAATGCTTGAGTATCTGAAAATGAACTTCTTTTACAATTTCATTGGTAGTTTTGAGGTAGGACAGAGACATGGGACAAGCATGTGATTAATTTCCAAAAAAGCCAAGATATAAAAGGCATAGTAAGAACAGGAGAGACTCCATCTTAAAGCCAAGATTACATTTTAAAAAGCAGAGAGTTGAGAAGTAAGATTCCTAACATATTCTCTAGTAATCAGTCAACAGCCTACCTTAGGGCAGGGCAAGTAAGCCTAAATGATATGTCCCCACTGCTTGAGGGTAACCACTATCTTGGAGAGGAACCAGATAACTCAATTCCTTGCATTAAGTTTGTCTTACAGAATTATCTGGAGGACTGACTGTGAATGAGGATACAGTGTCCTTCACTGGAGACAGACATCATGAAACCACATGCCAAGCTACACCCCCTACCCCCACTGCCCCACTGCCCTTTTCCCCATTCTTGAAAGCCTTAAAACACAGAATCCCCAGCCTTTCAATGTGCTTCTTCTCTGAGGACGCCCGCACTTTCCTTTCTTTAAGTGCATACTTTTAAATAAAGCTTTCTCACTGCTCAAATTATTGCATTTTTGTCTCTTTGCTATTTCATTCTATTTCCAAGTCTTCACTCAGTCTTAGCTTTACTCCTGATAAGTGGGGAGGGGCTGCTGAGAGCTCTGATTTGGGCCTGAGAGTTCCCATCGCCTAGGTGATCCAGATGGAACTGCAGCTGTGTGATCTGCTCTTAGTAGCCTGCCTGAAAGTCTCCTTTCTTTGGGAAGTTCTCAGAACATAATCTCACTCCGTCCCACACCCCGTGGCTCCCCCAAATCCTGGGGTGGTAGGAGCTTAGTTCCCATGCTGTGCAGATCCAAGTGGACACAGGACAGCAGGTGGCCCTGGCTTTAGGAGTTGGCAAGGGAATCTTCCCTAGGCTGAGAGAAGTTCAGGAACTTTCCATCTTTCCCTCTGCACGTCCTTTCTCTCAGCTGCCTGCAAGGCAGCTACATTCCCTGCTACAATGAATTCATTCCTTACCTACACTCATCTGACCTGCTCAAGAATTCTTTCTCATTCAGAGCCAAGAACCCTCCTCTGTCCAAGCTAGTGCTTTACCTGGTGTGCAGGGAGAGACCTCCCCAGACACAGCTGCCCAGCAACAGTTTGGCTGGATAGACCATTACACATTAAGAATAATTTGAAGGCATTGTTCCATTGTGTGCAAGCATCCAACACTATTTGTATACTCTACCTTCAGATTTATTTCTGTCTACTTTATTTAGCAATGACTCAGAAAGAGGTTTTAGAGTATCGTCAGTTATTGTATTTCTGTCAAATTATTCCTATATGCACATTTCTTACTTTATGTTTCAGTGTGATCTTATCTGGGAAATAAAGATTTGTGGTGCTTCATTTATTGTGATTTTTATTCTTTATTATAAAATAATGTTCACTTTTAACACTTTTTCTGCAACTTTATCTTACATGTTTGAATATTTTTGCTTGCATTTATTGAACTTATTTTTGGCAAGCATTTATCGTAAATATTCTCTTCTGTGGGGAAGATAGATATATTTTGGTTTTTGAGAAAAGAGATTTTGTCTTTTAATAGATAAGCTTTTCCTATATTTACTTACTGTTACTTTCACTACATCAGGTCCCACCTCTGACACCTGTAATACTTCTTGCCATTTTCTATCTTTTGTTTATTTAATTTTGCTTGCATTTTCTCTACTAATCTAGAAACTATATATTATACCCATCTTTAATTCTAAGTTACATTTGAATACTGTTTAATATTGTATTTAAATACTTTTTCCTGTATATTCACTTACTTAATTTTTAGACTAGAGTGAAATGGTCCCATTGATCTCCTAGGTAGTTGTGTTTTCCTTCTTTAAAAATATTAGACAAAAATTTTCTTTAGCCATAGATGTCACACACATCAGTAGCTTTCTGAGCAAAAAAAAAAAAAAAAGCCTTCAAGGGAAATGTGTTGAGTGTTTGAATATCTGAAAATGACCTTCTCTTACCACTAAGTTCACATTCAGGCACCCTCTTTGTCCATGCTGACTCACTGACCACACGCTAGAGTTGCTGAAATAGTCTTCCCTGGGTCACAGTGCTAAACGACTCCCTAATGAAAAGTTGTCAGGTTATTTTCCTGTTTCTCCATAGAATAAAGATGCAGAAGAGTGGATACTTTTATAATAAAAGTACTCAAATAAGTATTTCTGCCTATTTAAAAGTCACTAATGAGTGCCTGATTCATTGTGGATATTTTTAACTGGAAAATTACCAATAACATTTACCAGCAATATTTCACATCCTCTCTCATTGAAAACTATTAATTTGTTTAGGGTATAATTTCAGCAATGTAAGAACATAACACAAAGCAAAAAAGAATATAGGGGCATATACTAACATGTTAATACTAGATAACTCTTATAGTGCTAGTCTGTGAGATTTTTTTTCTTCTGTAAAATTTTATGTGTTATCCAGTTTTTACATAATACATATCTTTATTATAAGAAATTTGTGCATGCCACATTATAATAATTATGTTTAGGGCATCATAAATTCAAATAACATGACAACTTTGCTACAGGAAAAACACTGAATTTCTTTAGTCTCCATTCATCCTAGCTATTTCCCTCTTTCTCCTACCCAAATTCCAACTTCTTACTGGTAAATGAGAAAAAAAATTAAAGAAAACATTGAATGGATTTTTGCTTCTTGCTATGATGGAGTTTCTCAAGCTAAACTTTTATTCCTGTTGAGAAAAGCTAGCTAAATTTCTAAAAAACTTTTTTCTAATTTTACTTAATATTGGAAGGAATCAGAGAGCTGTTGAGACAATCAGGCCATACAAAGCCAATACAAAAGAAAAGGGGGGCCATAGAGAGTGTGAGGACACTATATGGGCTTTCCTACCCCTTCCCTAATTTTAGGCTCTTCGGATTCTTCAAGGCAAAGCAAAAAGAAGAAAGAAAGAATGAAAGAAAGAAAAGAAAGAAAAGAAAGAAAAGAGAGAAAAGAAAGAAAAGAAAGAAGAAGAAAGAAGGAAGAAGGAAGAAGGAAGAAGGAAGAAGGAGAAGGAGAAGGAGAAGAAGGAGAAGGACAGAATTCACGAATAGGGCTGTGGCTACAAGGCATAAAATCTTTCAGAACTTTTGTCAATTCCACAGAAATGAAGAGCAAAGTTAGAGTAATGGTTGACAAGGCAGTCAAGCCTTCCGAGGCCAAGATCCTGATGAAAAAGTAATCTCTGAGCAGTCGCCCTGACACTTGGTGGCCTTCCCTTCCAACATTAGAACTCCTAAAATGAGCAGGTTAAGAGGCTAAGATGACAGCTAGTGAAGAACAGGAAAAAATTTCCAGAAGTCCCATCTTAGATCTCAGTTGATAAAAACTGGAGTTCAGAACCCACCAAAGAGGAAGAGTCCAAGTAAAAATTCTGAGGCCTGGAGAGTAAGAACAGAAGAAAACTGACAATAAATGGAGTCTTCCAAAAGCTGCAACTCAGTGTGGGGTCAGCCCAATGCCTGATGAGACTGAAATATTCTGTCTCATCGCTACCTGTCAAGGAGAAGAAAAGGAGATCCCTTTAGGGAGGAAGACAGTATTATCCACAGCCTCCACAGATTTTTGTATGCAATATATGACATTCAACCAAAAATTGCAAGGACAGAAAAAAAAGTTAATAGAACCCTTCATAATGACTCAATTATTGGCATAACAAGTATTTAAAAGTGACTGTGATTAATATGTTCAAGAATGGAGAAAAGTTGACAAGATCAAGAATTTTAATTGAAAATCAAATTAAAATTCTATTAAGAAATGAAACTGAGAACTTAATAGGTGGGTGTGACGACAGATAAGACCCACAAGAAGAAAAGATGAAAGGGATATGTGAATGAGGAAATAAATTATTTTTCTTTTTTTTATTAAGGTATTACACTCTTATGAAGGTTTTACATGAAAAAACAATGTGGTTGCTACATTCACCCATTATCATGTCCCCACCCATACCCCAATGCAGTCATTGTCCATCAGTGTAGTAAGATGCCACAGATACACTCTTTACCTTCTCTGTGCTACACTGTCTTCCCTGTGATCCCCACCACACCATGTGTACTAATCATAATACCCCTCAATCCCCTTCTCCCTCCCTCCCTACCTGCCCTTCCACACCCCTCCCCTTTGGTAACCACTAGCTCCTTCTTGGAGTCTCTGAGTCTGCTGCTATTTTGTTCCTTCAATTTTGTTTCATTGTTATACTCCACAAATGAGGGAAATCATTTGGCACTGGTCTTTCTCCGCCTGGCTTAATTCACTGAGCATAATATCCTCCAGCTCCATCCATGTTGCTGCAAATGGTAGGATTTGTTTCTTTCTTATGGCTGAATAGTATTCCATTGCATACATGTACCACCTCTTCTTTATCCATTCATCTACTGATGGACACTTAGGTTGTTTGCATATCTTGGCTATTGTAAATTCTGCTGTGATAAACACAGGGGTGCATAAGTCTTTTTGAATCTGAGAAGTTGTATTCTTTGGGTAAATTCCAAGGAGTGGGATTCCCGGCTCAAATGGTATTTTTATTATTAGTTTTTTGAGGAACCTCCATATTGCTTTCCACAGTGGTTGAACTAGCTTACATTCCCACCAGCAGTGTAGGAGGGTTCCCCTTTCTCCGCAGCCTCACCAGCATTTGTTGTTCTTAGTCTTTTCGATGCTGGCCATCCTTACTGGTGTGAGATGATATCTCGTTCTGGTTTTAATTTGCATTTCCCTGATGATTAGTGATGTGGAGCGTCTTTTCATGTGTGTGTTTGCCATCTGAATTTTTTCTTTGGAGAACTCTTTTCATATCCTCTGCCCATTTTTCAATCAGGTTATTTGCTTTCTGGGTGTTGAGGCATGTAAGTTCTTTATATATTTTGGATGTTAACCCCTTGTCAGATATGTCATTTACAAATATATTCTCCCATACTGTAGGGTGCCTTTTTGTTCTGTTGATGGTGTCCTTTGCTGCACAGAAACTTTTTAGTTTGATGTAGTACCATGAGTTCATTTTTGCTTTTGTTTCCCTTGCTTGAGGAGATGCGTTCAGGAAGAAGTTGCTCATGCTTATATTCAGGAGATTTTTGCCTATGTTGTCTTCTAAGAGTTTTATGGTTTCATGCTTACATTCAGGTCCTTGATCCATTTCTAGTTTACTTTTGTGTATGGGGTTAAACAATAATTCAGTTTCATTCTCTTGCATGGAGCTGTCCAGTTTTGCCAACATCAGCTGTTGAAGAGGCTGTCATTTCCCCATTGTGTGTCCATGGCTCCTTTACCATATATTAATTGGCCATATATGGTTGGGTTCATATCAGGGCTGTCTGTTCCATTGGTCTATGGGTCTGTTCTTGTGCCAGTACCAAATTGTCTCGATTACTGTGGCTTTATAGTACAGCTTGAAGTTGGGGAGCATAATCACCCCAGCTTTATTCTTCCTTCACAGGATTGCTTTGGCTATTCGGGGTCTTTTGTGTGTCCATATGAATTATAGAACGATTTTCTCTAGTTCGTTGAAAAATGTTGGTATTTTGATAGGAATTGCATTGATTCTGTAGATTGCTTTAGGCAGGATGGCCATTTTGACAATATTAATTCTTCCTATCCATGAGCATGGGATGTGTTTCCATTTATTGGTATCTTCTTTAATTTCTCTCATGAGTGTCTTGTAGTTTTCAGAGTATAAGTCTTTCACTTCCTTAGGTTTATTCCTAGGTATTTTATTATTTTTGATGCAACTGTGAATGGAATTGTTTTCCTGTTTTCTCTCTGCCAGTTCATATGAATGCCACAGATTTCTGCACATTAATTTTGTATCCCGCAACTTTGCTGAATTCAGATATTAGATCTAATAGCTTTGGAGTGGATTCTTTAAGGTTTTTTTGTACAATATCATGTCATCTGCAAACAGGGACAGTTTAACTTCTTCCTTGCCAATCTGGATGCCTTTTGTTTCTTTGTGTTGTCTGATTGCTGTGGCTAGGACCTCCAGTACTGTGTTGAATAGAAGTGGGGAGAGTGGGCATCCTTGTCTTGTTCCTGATCTTAAAGGAAAAGCTTTCAGCTTCTTGCTGTTAAGTATAATGTTGGATGTGGGTTTGTCATATATGGCCTTCATTGTGTTGAGGTACTTGCCCTCTATACCCATTTTGTGGAGAGTTTTTATCACGAATGTATGTTAAATTTTGTCAAGTGCTTTTTCAGCATCTATGGAGATGATCATGTGGTTTTTCTCCTTCTTTTTGTTGATGTGGTGGATGATGTTGATGGATTTTTGAATGTTGTACCATCCTTGCACCCCTGGGATGAATCCCACTTGATCATGATGGATGATCTTTTTGATTTATTTTTTAATTAGGTTTGCTAATGTTTTGTTGAGTATTTTTGCATCTATTTTCATCAGGGATATTGGTCTGTGATTTTCTTTTTTTGTAGTGTCTTTGCCTGGTATGGGTAGTAGAGTGATGCTGGCCTCATAGAATGAGTTTGGAAGTATACCCTCTTCTTCTACTCTTTGGAAAACTTTAAGGAGGGTGGGTATTAGGTCTTCACTAAATGTTTGATAAAATTCCATGGTGAAGCCATATGGTCCAGGTGTTTTGTTCTTAGGTAGGTTTTTGATTACCAGTTCAATTTTGTTGCCGGTAATTGGTCTGTTCAGATTTTCTGTTTCTTTCTCGGTCAGCCTTAGAAGGTTTTATTTTTCTAGAAAGTTGTCCATTTCTTCTAGGTTATGGAGTTTGTTAGCATATAATTTTTATAGTATTCTCTAATAATTCTTTGTATTTCTGTGGTATCTGTACTGATTTTTCCTTTCTCATTTCTGATTCTGTTTATGTGAGTAGACTCTTTTTTTCCTGATACATCTTGCCTGGCATTTATCTATTTTGCTTATTTTCTCAAAGAACCAGCTCTTGCTTTCATTCATTCTTTCTATTGTTTTATTTTCTCAATTTTATTTATTTCTGCTCTAATCTTTATTATGTCCCTCCTTCTACTGACTTTGGGCCTCATTTGTTCTTTTTCTAGTTTCATTAATTGTGAGTTTAGACTGCTCATATGGGATTGTTTTTCTTTCCTGAGGTAGGAGGAGGAAATAAATTCTTCAAGCTAAATTGCAGAGAGAAAAATACATGAAAAAAAACCATAAAAAATATATGAAACACTGTGAAAAGCTCTAACATGTAGAATTAGAGTGTCAGAAAGAAGAGATAAAATGAGCGAGAAAAAAATACGTGAAGAGATAATGATTTCAAATTTCCAAACCTGATGAAAAACACTAATCCACAGTGTGTAGTTGCATTGTAACTCTCAACTGGTCTACCGAAGCCCTGTGTTTATTTTTAGGAATGCCTGGAGCCATGCTACTGATTCCTGACCAAACTATAATGGGATGGGATAGGATGGGATGAGATGGAATGGGATATGATAGGGTAGAATAGAGTAGAATATAATAACTAAGAATTAATATGGTTCTGTGCTAATGAAGTTTTCAAAACATAATGAGAGAAGTCTGTAAGAGCTTGCCAATCTTTCTTATAGAAAATGTACAAATGGATGGTTTGCACCTGGCTTCTGTTATGCTGTGTCAGTTTCTACAATGGAACGTGGTCACATAGCCTGGTTTTAGCTACACAACCAGAGAAGTATAAAAGATTCCTACCTGAATGAGACTGTGGCTTCCCTGAGATCTGTGGGCTATAGATAAACTAAAGCCTTGAGGCTGAGAGAGTAATGTAAAATCTGCATATGGATATTCTGGACCTCTCTAGTGTAAATGTACACCTTCTTGCTCCTGCTGCTTTATATCCTCTGCTTACAATAAATCTTCCTTTGTGTGTGTGTGTGTGTGTGTGTGTGTGTGTGTGTGTGTGTGTGTG